>OY821763.1:20764393-21192306 GCA_963682095.1 Potentilla sterilis | reverse complement strand
ACAACGGCAAGACCTGGCCGCAGCGACAGCAGAGACCCTTCTCTGACAGGCCCCAGCCTCGGACCGAGAACAAACCTGCACCGTACCACCAAGAGCGCCCCCTGGCAATTATGCCAGCACCCCCGGCTAATCAAGAAGTCTTCTCCACTCTCACCGCATCATATGAGGACATCCTGTTGGAGAATGCGGACGTCATTGCCCACCGCCCCAGAGAAGGTACCCCAAGGGGAAGCTCACGACGGCGCAGACAGGCAAGTACTGCTCGTACCACGATGAGGCAACTCATCGGACGAACCAGTGCTTCGCCCTCAAGACTGCAGTGCAGGGCTTGATTGACAGCGGCCAGCTCCAGAGATATGTAGGGGAGAGAGGAGCAGGCCCCGACCGGGAGGGTAACCCGGCCTGGTAAACCCGCTGGGTCCAGGCGGCTAGTTTGGCATATCGCCGGTTCAACCGATTGTAAAGATCAAATATATGCAAACTACTTTTGAAAACTCTGGCCCCGCAAGCTCAGATATATATATTCATAGTTAAAGTATCCAAAAAGTAAACCGCTCCGGAGAGTTTCTTTTACAAGCAAAAGCGAGAAAAACATCCTATGGAGCCGCATCTCCAGCGGTGGCTTCGTCGTCGACCTCAGCTCCGGCAGGTTCGGCACTGTTGGTAAAAGAATCCAAGTGCGAGCGATGTTCTGCTCCTGACTGCTTCTCCACCGCCAGCTGCTGGATGACCGGCTCCACAGGAGCATTTCCTTCGGCAGAGGTACCAGGCATCAGGGAAGTATTTAACCACCCCTTCGCCGCCCATTCCGTGTAGGCATCCGAGATGCCTTCCTCCCGGGCCTTCTCCAGGCAGTCCAGGAACCGATTGCTCTCCTCGTATTGAAGAACGAACCGGTCGAACTGACCCGGATCATCTCCGCCAGCAAGCAGCAGCGGCGGCACGCGCCTGGAGCTCGTCTATCTTGGCCTCCAGCTCGGCCCTCTCAGCGTCCGCCCGCTCCCGCTCCCTCTCCATGCTCCGGTTCTGCTCCTCCAGCTCCCGGGCCCTCTCCTCCATCTTCCTGGCCTTTTCCTCCATCTTCTTGGCTCTCTCCTCCGCCCTGGCCTTCTCCCGATCCGAGCGGGACTTCTCCACCTCCAGAAGCTTCTGAGACCTGGATAGCGCAGCTATCTGCCTCTTCAGCACCGGGAGCTCCTCACTTGCATCCGACTGGTACAGGTGGTAGAGCAGCTGCAGGACAGTAAAGGCAGTCAAGTGGCAAAGAAAGAAGGCGGGATATAAGCAATACGGCGGTACCATGCGGTACTTACCCGGAGGATGGATTCCTTGCATTTTGGCCGATTGCCACCCGCCAGCACGCCTTCAACCCCGGGCCTGTCCAGGCCGAAGTTGGCCAGGTCCGCCATCATCTGCCGAACGAGAGTATTGTCCGGACTTCCCATACCCACCTCCGCAGGCGCAGGACTGCTCTGGCGGGCCGCTCCGGCTCCCTCCCCAGCATGGGATGTTACGCTGCTGGTTGTCCTGACCCGCTTCGCCAGGACCTCCCGGGATGATCCGCCAGTTAGCGTCACCAGCAAAGGGGACGGACCCTCCGGCCCTTTCCGCTTCTCTCCCCGCCCTTCGGGAGCGGCGGCACGTGCGCTTGCACGAGGAACAAAAGCAGCGATACCCAGGCTCGCCGCACGGTTGGGGACCCTGTTTTCTCCCCCAGGAACCCGCACCGGTCCCCCGGTGCTCTTGCCCTTCCCTGGCACCGCTGCTGCCACAGAGTGATGGGTCTTCACTCGCTCCGGCACGTAGGACGATTCGTCCAGATCCCGGGCTTGGGGCTCCGCATGCAACGTAACCCGCCCGTCCGCTTCCACCGAGGACCGGGCCACGCTCGCACCTTTCTCCGTAAGATGCTTCAGGAGATCTTCCCCGTCCATCGAAAGAGTGTTTTCGGGCTTGATCACCGCCCGGGTTGACGCACCTGCAGGACAAAGAGAAACGTTAAAATTGTCGAGCAAAACCTAGCACAAGTCCCACCGCTAGGGTTTGTTACCCACCGGGATCCCGCCCAAGCCCACAGTGTTCCAGCACTTCTCGCCGGATGAAGTTGTACGAACTTCGCTCCAGGTGGTCCCAGCAGCCGAGAATAGTCAAAACCCTCTCCTGCTCCAACTCGGACAGCTGGAACGACTGGTCGCCTATGGGCTGGAAGGCGCCAGGCACCCGGTACCTCCTCCTCTTCACCTGCCAAGCCCCGCCAGCCATCACCACCTTCTTTCTCCAGCTGTTGTCTACCCATGAAGGCATAGTGGTGATAACCGCTTGATTGTTGCGGGAGTTGAAGGATAAGCAGCCTTTGGACCCCGTTTTCCTCGAGTAGGACAACCTATACAGCGCCCGGAATTCATTGATCGTAGGCATACTCATTCCGGACAAGTCGTATAGGCAGCCTAGGCTTAGTAGCCGCCTCCATTGAAGACCGGGCAGCTGCGCGGGCGACGCTGGCAGGGCACTCAGAATATACTGCACAAAGTCAGGCAGCGGTAGCGACATCCCGTGCCGGAACTGGTCCGGATGCACGGCAACCCAACCCTCCTCCGGGTTACAGGCCGACTCTCCAGGGTTCAGTGGACGCAAAAAGATATCGTCCGAAATACCCCACGTTTCCCGAAACACAGCGATCTCCGCGGGAGTCAGGCTCTCCTCCGGTTCGTCACACACCACGGCAGTTCTTCCCCTGCCAAGCGTGTAGCTTTCAGCGTGCGCACCGGCCATTCGCACCCCGTGCGGTATCTCAGCTTCCGAGGAATCTGACCCGGAATCCGAGGACGTGGACGAGGCACCGCTCCCGGAGCGGTCCGCGGCTTCTTGCTCCGGGGCTTCAGAATCGAGCCAGTCCTGCATCCTCTCCACATCATCCACCACAGGACCTCTTGCGGCAGATTCAGAAGCCTCCTCCGAACTCGAAGTGTACATCTTAATCTAGGGGCAGAAAAGCAAAACCCTAACGCTCGTCAGCAACAGACTACAACACCACCTTCAACGGCCTCCCCCCCCCAAAAAAAAGTTTGCCGCTGAGCAACCCAGTCAGCGACACAGATCCCCCCCCCCCGCCGCAAAACAACAAATCAACAAAAAACCAAGACACAACGGGGCAAAGAACACAACTTACCGATTAGTATGCTCAGCCGAGGACAATCCGCCCAGCGAAAGCAACGAGCAATGGTAAAAGGAGGCTTGGGAGCGCTTCAAACAACGGATCTCTTGGGGCAAGGAACTTAGGGTTTTCTTCTCGCCGGACCACCTCCCCTTTTTTCTCTCGGTCTCTTAAAAACGTACAAAAAGCAAAGGTAGAAAGAAGAGCAGAAGAGACCTATTTATAGAGGAGACCGGTGCCCTAGGCATTTAGGAATCCCTCCAAAAAACACAATCAGAACAAATCAAACGCCTGCGAATCCAGGCCCTCCATCACAAAACCGTCCCCTGACGGCACGTGTCCCAGCATTGGTAAAACTGCCCACGCCATCATAACTGACGAGACTGATGGACTCCCTCCTTAAATGCATGTCAGCCACCTGTCCCACACGCTGGCGACAGGAAGGTAGGAGCAGGAGCCAGGGAGTCACGCTCCCCTACGCTTCCCCAGATTCCACGGTTGCACGCCATCATCATTGCAATTCAAAACCGCTTAGGAAGACCTCTCACCAGTTATGCTGATCCAACCGCTTCAAGAGCATCTATCCGGGTTTGAGCAGGACCTCGCACCGATATGGCATGTTACCCGCGCGAGTCCCGCCCGGTACCATGGTAGTCCGCGGTTATGATTATTCAACCGGCTCCATGGCATCTTCCCCCGCATTTACACCAACGACCTCGTTTCGATATGGCAGAACGCCCGGGCGAGGCCCACCTCATCGATTCCGTCATATCCCACCAGGTTGAGAGTACTTTCCGGAAACATAAACATCCGGACCCATGGCTTTTTCACAGGGGGACTCGTTTCGATAGGCATGTCACCCATCGAGTCCGCCCCATGGCAAACGCATGGGCTTTACAAACCGGGCGAGTCTACATCTAACACATGTACCCTTGTCCAGCAGGATAAAAACCCTGCGTCGCATTGAACCGCGATACTGTCCAGCAGGATAAAAACCCTGCATCGCACTGAACTGCGATACCTTTGGGAACACATGGGGGAGACTCGTTATCTCTACACCATCCCACCGGGCAGATTGTATCTCTAACACAGAACAAGTCTCCCCGCAGGCTAACAAACCTGCACATCTACCTCATCGCTTATTTAAACACAAAGCTGAGAAGAACTAGCAAATGTTTGCACCGCTCCGTTCTAGTTTGGCAGAACAACCGGTTCTGGCCCAGTTTGCACCGCTCCGTTCTAGTTTGGCAGAACGCCCGGTTCTGGCCCAGTTGGCACCGCTCCGTTCTGGTTTGGCAGAACAACCGGTTCTGGCCCAGTTTGCACCGCTCCGTTCTGGTTTGGCAGAACAACCGGTTCTGGCCCAGTTTTGCACCGCTCCGTTCTGATTTGGCAGGATGCCCAGTTCGGGACCAGTGAGCTTCGAAGGGCAGCAGACCCAATCAGAATTCCGTGCATTAATCTCTTGCATGGCGGATTTCAACGCCTCATCACCATCATTCCATGCATTAATCTCTCGCATGGCGGATTTCAACGCCTCATCATCATCATTCCATGCACCATCTATCGCATGGCATCATCTCATACACTCTTCGGGTTTCCACCCCGTTCCATGCTCTAACACTTGAGCACCATCCTATTTTACATTACCCAACATGCTTATAAATTATTTCTTGCCATCAGTAACAGGTACTCACCTCGGTCACGCCCAATCTTTAACGCGGACTTGGGGGACTGGGGACCTGTAGGTTGGTAACCCCGCGGGTCTGCGGGACAAGAGCAAGACAGATAAGTCCCCATTCAAGATTGCACTTGACCGGGAACTTGGGGGACTTGTTGACAGTAGCCGCAGAGGGGCTACAGCAAGCCCACAGACCCGCGGCAAGTACACCAGGGCCCGGCCCAGGACTCAGGATCGGAGCACCAGCACCAGGCCTCGGGGCCCAGCGGTCTATCCTGCCTCCAAGGGTCCTGGGACCAGGGGCGCCTGCCTGCCAAAGAGGGCACCAGAATATCCAAACAGAAGGGAACCAGTCCCACATCGAAGGGCAAGGCCAGCCCTCACCCTCAACCACCTATATATGGGCCTCGACTACCACCATAAATAGGTAACTTGTCTCCCTCCCTGCTTACATACGTGCCCTGGTTATATATATTCCAACTATACTAACTTAGGCATCGGAGAGGTGAAGGCCGGCCCGCCCGGTATTCCCCTTAGTAAGCAGGATTGCAGGAGATCGAGTTGGATTCATCAAGTATCTACCAAGACCCCCGGGTTTAGGCAGAAACACACGGGAAGGAACAGAAAAAAAAGAGGGAGAGAAAGAGGGGAGGCACCCTACCCTTGCCACCACCACAAAAGTCAACTCTGGCGTCGATTCCGGCCACCCCCGGTGCCGAAATTGGTGCCAATCTCTTCCTCATCTCATGGGTTTTCTTTCTATGGAAGTTTTCTAATCTAATTCCTATTGTGCTTAACAAATCGAAGGGTAGAGAAGATTGAGTAGTTTCCGGCAAGTTTTACAAATTCCGGCCAAACAATTAAGAATTTGGAGAAATCTCACGGTAAAGAGTTGTTCCCTACCTCTTGGGTTTTGTTTTAAGTATAGGATTGCATCTAGTTTGAAATTTTTGAAGGTTAAGTTTTGACCACTATGAGCCGTCGCGGCTCCGCCGCTTCCGGCGGCGTTCTATGGTATTCTTTTTATCATTTTAGGTATTTTTATACTTCCTAGATAGTGTGAGTGCTAGCCTAAGTAATTGGTTGAATTTTTGGATGAGGAATTAGGGTTGGTGGTGAGAATAATTGGGGAAATTGTGAATTTGAGGTGTTGGGATTAAACTGAAGGTGGTGGAAGGATGTATCGATAATATAATGAGGACATAGAGGTTTGGGTGTGAGGGAGAGCAACGATTCCTCAGATACATCCATGCTTTCTCTACTTGGTTTATTTGAATTCGAGTTTAAATATTGTCTACATAATTAATTGTCTAGGTAATCCGGTTGAGGAAGTTTCCGAGGACGATATCGAATTGGATACATCTAGACATTCTTCTTTGTGAGTTGAACTTTATTTTTTAAATAATTGCATGAAATTACTCCAATATTTAATTTCTTGATGCATTTATTTATTTAGTTACTTATTTGTTTTCATGAGGTTTTACCTTATTTTCCTTTTTCGTAATTATGTGTTTATACGATTTTGTGGTTTATGTCTTAAATGATGCTGCTTACCTTTTGAAAGAAAAGAAGTTTTCTCAATGTTTTATTGAGTTCCTCATTTTCCTACCTATTTCTCATGAAACTTATTTTGTTGGCTCATAAATTAATTATTACCGTCTTTATGGGATTCTATGATATATATATATATATATATATATATATATATTGAGTTAATTGCTTGTTTTGGGAAAAGAAAGAGACTTTTCAATTGTTCTTGGAAAGAGAAAGTTTAAAGGTCGTGCGATTACGAAAGAAAGGCACTCTCTATCTATTATGACTTAGTTCATTGTACGTGCATGACCAGTTTAGTTTTGGGTAGAAGTTTGGTAAATTTGAGTTACGAGTTATTTACACAAATTGAGTTTGCAAGGAAGTATTGTATTCTATCTCAGTTATTGCCTTCATTTCTTATGAGATTATATCAAGATATATTTAGTTATTTTACTCACCATGAAATATATTACGATTCGATTATCAAGTTTTCACTTGTATTATAATCTTATAAATTGTTTTCTACAATTGTCGTTCAATGCATGCAAAAGGTTTGCGAAAGAGAAATGATTTTCAAAGAAATCGAGTCTCTAAAAGGATGTTTATGACTTTATTTTTGTCCTCTCATTGAGCTTGTCTCATGTTTCCTATATTATTCCTAGGGCTCTTTGGTTTTCCGTTTTGCCCAGGTAGTAGATTTCACTGAGGTTGGACCGCACCACATTGAGGCATTCTCCTTATCCACCGTCATCCATTCCGGACTTGTAGGACTTGTTTCCTTCGTACTTTTTATATCTGTATTTTATTAGACTTTGTAGTTTATGCTCTGATGTAACCATGGGTTAAATATCGAATACTTAGCATGTCATGGTTGGGTTAGTGACCTTTATTCTTTTGGGTTGGTGGTGGATGTTTTTATGAGGGACAAGAGATCCTATTTGGGAGTTTAATGGAGATGTATCATATTAGAAGTGTAATGTTTAATTTACAGGTTTTGGGGTAGTCCATTTTTAAGGGAGATTATGTCGAATTTTCGATATAATTATTCTCTAATATTGGCTACACAGGTCCACCTCGGATTTCACGGAGAAATCTGGGAGCGGGTCTGTCAACTTAGATAAGCTCGTGTTTCCTTTTTCACCTCAACTGGTGTTAGCAAGGGTGCTCCTTTTCCTCACCCTTAGATAAGACGCACTAATCTAAAAATTTTCTTTCTCTGCTCTCTTCGCTCTTCGCTCTTCGCTCTTCGCTCTTCGCCGCTAACCACGATGACATTCTCTATTGGCTCTCTTCGCCGCTCTCTTCGCTCTTCACCGCTAACTAGGACAATCTTCTCTATTGCTCTCTTCGCTCTCCGCCGCTAACCAGGGCAGTCTTCGCCAAGATCTCCTCTTCAGTAGCAGGTAATTTCATCTATTTCTACATCTTTCTCTTGACTTCTTCATTCTATGATAGATTCATAGATGATTGATCTTGAAGGAATAAACAAAATCTGAAATTTGGTAATAGGTCTGGGATTTTGTGTGTTTTGAGAACCCGATGGATCATTGTTGCTAGCTTCCTAGTGAATTTTTTTGGAAACACTAGTGGGCTTTCTAAGTTATGCAATATGTATTAAAGTTTTCTGTCAATTTAGGTTAGTTTGTATATTTGATCAAGCAAAACATTTCGTGCCTAGACAGTGCGAGAATACAATCAAAATTTGATTTCAATCTTCAATATATAGTAGCTGTTATATATATCTAGCATACCTATATTAATTAGTATCAAAAGGTTGAGCTTGGTTGCTTGGTATGACCCTAGTAGATGGACGACCTTAAAAAGGAGGTTGGCATGGCTCGTATATGGATGCTTGTGTGCTTAAAAATGATTTTGCTTGGCTTAGGCTTGTTTAAGTATCTATTCTACAATCATATAATTACACCAAAGTTCATGAACAAGTTTATGTGAAAGTGCCTCTTTCCTTGTTTCGTTTTTGTGTTTGTTTATTCTAGTCAGCTTTTCTGTCTTCTCCATGTCAGTGCTATATATGGCAGTTCGGTTCTTTTAAGCTCGATGATACTGATCACTGATTGTCATCACTGGACAGAGAATCTTACATCTTTTCATTGCAAGCAAGTGGATCGGAAGTGTCTCTCATTGGAGAGCTGTATTCCACTCATATCTTTTACATTTTGGTTTTAGTTATCTATATCCTTATGAATTAGAGTCCTATGCATAATTGCTCTTTTCATTTTAAAAAGCATTCATGAATAGCGTCTAATGCATACCTATCAAATAGAGTCCAGTATCTATTTGTATTCCTTATGTTTATCTATACTGATTGCTTTTTCTATACTCTAGTTCATGATCATAATTCTTATTTATTTTATTAGTTTAAATAATAATAGGAATGGACAATGGTGACACCAATTCTGAACAAGCAAAGGCAACTAGGCGGAAATGGACAAATTTTGAGGAAGATGCCTTGTTGACTGTCCTTGATGACTTTGTTGCTCGTGGCCTGCGATGTGAAACATGGAGTTTCAAATATGGAACATTGCTTCAAATGGAGAATGACATAGAGAAATTATGCCTTGAATCAAATCTCAAGGCATATCCACACATTGAATCAAAATTGAAAAAATGGAAACAAAACTAATGTGACTTTGGTAGCTGATGGCAATTGCTTCCTGAAGTGTGACTTTTGTACAACTCTCCATCATGTAAAAAAAAATAAAAAATTGTGAAGAACACAAACTCATAGCATTACAATTTTTTTATTGAAAAAGTAGTCCAGTACAATGTACCACCAAACATAGCAAAACCCTATTTTTAAAGTTTCTCTTTCTATTCCCATGCAACACCAAACATGGCTCAGTATTAGTACAACTTAAGGCAGTCCACGTGAGTGCAGGACAGTCTTAAAAATTAAGGAGGTGTAATACAATACTGGGTACCAAACATGCACTTAGTACTCAGAGTTGTAATTGAGTCCTCAAAATTGAAATTACGACTTTAAGAACTCTATTACCACTCTGAGTCCTAATATTACTAGTTCAACAACTCATGTGGTAATTGTATATTTTAAAACTTTAACAACTCAGTTACAACTTTAATAACTAATATTACTATTATAACAACTCATTTTACAACTTTAAAATAAAGTTGATGCATGTTATGCATCAACACACTCTAGCCTTACCCAAAAGATGGAGCTAGAAACCGAAAAAAAGCAAGGGCAAAAAGACTAACATGAAGTCGAGGTTGTTTGCTTACAATTATTGATTTCCAAAATCGCAAGTCGTTTATTCGGTTGACTGCACCAGTCGGTGGGTCAGATTACCGCGTACAATAGTAAACAGTGAATCAGATTTCTTTTTTTGGGTACAAGTGTACAACCTCCCTCATTTTTCCTCTTCAAAAATTATAATATTGCTAGAAATTGTTTTTGATCTTGAAAGTTTGGATCAATAAAATTTAAGGTTACTTTAGCGATAAAGTGAATTTTGATAGTGATTGTTATAAAGGTATTTGACCAATATAGTATCCATGAAGTGTCTTTGTATGCCATAGCAGATTTAGGATTATTGCTCGTAAAAATCAACTTTAGTGAAATTGCGACAAATGTTCGTGAAAATTTATGGAGAAATCAGTATAAAAAGTTGTGGATACAATTATTGATAATGGAATCCGTGCACAACTAATGAGAGACGGACATACAAAAATGTTAACTGGAGAACATCAATAAATTGTTCGGGAATGTAAAAGTAAAATGAGAATTAGTCTACTCATTTAATTAATAATCCTCTTTATATGGCCGGGGTGAGTATTACAATGGTAATAGTAAATACATTTATGACAATAATGACTGATCGTTACGTTACAACTATTGAATGTTAATTACATAATTTTCACACGTCAATTACATTGACGAAGGCACATAATGTGTTTTTATTTCAACACTCCCACTTTTGCCGAGTCAAAGGTAAAATAGTGTATTAGGTGTTGTTGCCTCATTAAAAACCTTGCTAAGTAAAAAAAACCCAGTGGGAGAAAATAAAACTTTGGTCGAAGGAGAAAAAGAGCACAACGCACCTAGTGCATTTGATAATAACATGTATGTGCTAGACTCCTCGTAGTCGATTCCAGTGCGTTTAGAGACTTTGCGCCATAAGGTGAGTCTACATGCTCGTATTCTCATTACGCATTCAAACAAAGACATATTTGATAGGGTTTATACTTGCGGTGTCGGCATCACCTGTCCAAAGACCTATCTCTTTGTTTATACTGGATCGCTTCTTTCCATTAGGCCAATTTACTGCGTTGGTTCAACGAAGTGTGGTTCGATATTAGACTCATTATTCCACGTCCTCATGCACACTAGTGCAATGTGTTTGTAAAGGTCTCTATACTTTAAGGATTGGTTCTACCATTTGAGACGTCCCCCCAATGATAACCACAATCCATAAATATTCTCATGAGACAAATTTGAGTATCACTGATCAATAGAACAGGTTATGCCAAACTTGCTTTCTTCCTTTAGGCAAGTATTTATCGAACCTAAGGTGGCCTCACCCTCTTCCTTGGAGAGCCATGGCATGTGACACCATTTATGCCACTTATGGAGTCACCATGCCACCATCCATAGTGGCAGTGCAATACCCAATTTATCTTAGGTGACACCATGTCATTTTGATAAAACACTATCCTTGCAGGCATGTTTGCAGCAGGTTTATGTGATCTCGTCACTTTATTGTATCAGACATTTACGCACTTTACTTTGTGTGATTTCAGGGATCGAGATGAGACATAGTGGGGACTACCACGACAATTCCTATCGTTCCACTTGAACATGCTTGTTCTTATCTCCCCCTAACGACGGGAAGACTGTCTCATCAAAGTGACACATCGCAAATCTAGCGGTGAGGAGATCGCCTGTCAAGGTTTTGACATAGCGAACTAGCTGGAAGTTCATATCCATCATAAATATTTATTTATCTCAAGTGACCCATCATTGTGCGCTGTGACGGCACAATTTTGGCACATAGAAATATTTAACTGAGCTCAAAGACTGTAGATCCGTGTCAACCCAAAAAAGCTCAAGTATTACAAGTTTGTTTGAAATCCTTTAAAACCCTCACACACAGTCACTAGCTGTGGTGTAAATTAGTTCAATGATGGTGGGCATAGGTGAATAAGTAACGCTGCATGCAAAATTGCATAACCCTAAACGGAAGTATTGGTGTGCATTACCAGTATGAAGGCTATTACTGTAGTCATGTTCCGTGAGACCAATTGAGTTTTTATATAGGGATATGATGCCCATTACAGATCCCATATAATAAGCTATAAAATCATTGCGCCTACGGAAATTAACCCGGCCTAGGTGCTTTGACTTTCTAGCATAAGCAGCATAAGTATTAATAGTGGATGGTCATGACCTGTGACCAACGTGTCGACACAACAACCAACACCATAAAATATCTAAGGTGTCCGCAAGTTGGTTGAATCAGTCCACTGAATCCTCTTTGGATTCAATATAAGAACATAATGAGAACACACGTCTTTAGATGTCATAAGAATCCTCTTTGGATGTCATAAGCATAATAAGGTATAAGTGCATATACTTGTGCATCAAATAGATTATAATGCCACCTTAGGGGAGCGGCAGAATTTAGGGATTGAACACACGTTTTCAACCCTTCATGGATTGTATCGAAACAATATTTGAGGATAAAATGTTCTTTGGTCGTCCTCAGTATCGTGTGTGAACCATATTCTTCTGGTGTTTGCTTCTTCTGGTGTTTGCTTCTTCTATTCATCCAAAATATAGGTGTCCATGGTAATTTCTTTAATGTACGGATCACCAGATCACGAGTAAGCGTCAAAGCCAATCTATGTAAGAATTCCAAAAGATTATTTTCTTATGACGTTGGATTCAATTAGCGGTTACATATAACCTACTAAGTTGACATATAAACTTTTCTAATACTCGTTTACATCCGCAGTCGTTAGATGTAATGCAAAGGAGCTTAAATGAATTTTCACTTGTGTCTTTTCACATGAACATGATAGGAGCATAAAATGCGACGTTCTTAATATGTTTTTACCTCTATTTGTAGTTTGTTTAGCCCTTATTTGTGTAAGATCAAGTCATAATATAGAGTCATGAGTCTTTGGTAGAGTTACTTCGAAATCGTGCCAAGTATAGATAAAAATGCAGAAAAATGTCAATAGCCGATTTAAGGAGTCTTAGAGATATTTTGTTGGATCTGTAAAGCCTCGACTTTATATTTGATCAATTTCTCTTCTCTTATATGCAGTAAAAATTTCAATGATTGAGCAATGGAAGAAGTTTAAACAATTGTAGCAAGACAAGCTGCCAGGAACTACAAAGCAAAACCAGATGCAAATCCAGAAGTTCCAGTAATTTCCTAGGCACGTCAACCAACTTCCAAAATTTCTCCAGGATGATTCACATGGAACTAGAAGGTGTACCATATATGCATAGAAAGCTCTATGAGTCTAGTATCTATAAAATTTGGAATCACATAAAAAACTATCCTGAGGAGAAAGATATGCCAGTTGAAACGCAGCAAGGTCAATCATGCCGAGAGAGAGAGAGAGGCTACTGCCCATTTTGAGGAATTTCTGTGTTTTCACACCAAAGGGGGGTCCGAATATATCAAATGGGAGTTGCCAAGATAAATGAGGCATATGGGAGTCAGCTAAGCCAAAAGGAAAAGAAAAGAATAAGGAAAGAAGAAGTTCCCTAGTCCTAGCAGGAAAAGGGAACCAATCGACTAGACTAGGAGAATGTGTTCCTGGCTCAACTAGGGAGGCTTTCAACCGAGTCCCTGGACTTTTATCCATCAAAGAATATTGTTGATCCATTAAAGAAGTTAATTGCAGTTGATCCATGAAGAAATCGGCATAAGACAATTCCTAGAAGAACAAAGAATGAAGGAAAACTAAAATCGGAAAGGATTGGGATTTCCTTGCCGATTTGCAAGAGGATTTCTGCCGATTCCTTAATTGCAGCTTTTTCTCTATATATAGAGGCCGATTCCCATACAGAAAAATCATCTCATCTCAAGCACAAGTACTAACCAAAAGCTCTACCAAGTCTCTCAAGCACCAAACAGAAAAATACTTAGCCGAAATCCAATTCCACCACCTTCCATAAAACTGTACCTTCACCCTACCTTCTGCCGATCATTCCACCACACTTTGTGAAGTCTTCAAAAGTTTCTAAAGTGTGATCCGATCCCTTATGGTTTTTGTATTTATTCATGTTTGTATAGCTTGTAGACATTTATTTCGATTCTTGGTTCTTCTTGAAACTATGTATGAACCAATTCTTGCTTGTTTGTAATATAATTTTCTTTCGATTTTTAACTTGTAAAATTCGTGTGTTAGATAATTAGGACAGTGATATTAGATGCATGTTTAGGACTTAAATCGGTTAGTAATCTAAGGTGGTACTTAATGTCGTCTTGAATGAATCTAGGAACTAGGTTTAATCGGCTAGAATAATAACAAATTAGATGAACGTGACTGTCTCTTTGATTTGTGTAGCTCACTTAGGGATATTAACCTTAGAAATTGCATGTTAAATAAGAATATTGATAACCTTACTTGTTTACTTTTTTTCGATTTTAGAGTCTTGTGCTTCAATGTTACATGTTGGAAAACGGTAGCATAACTTTTAGGATCTATAATGGAAGTTTGGTCTTAAAAACTTGAGAAGTCTAATAACTAGGTACATAGCAGAAGCTCTAGTTATGGTCGAAACTGAATTAGGTCTAAATTGTGTCAAATACTTGTTCCTTACTTTCTTGCTTGCGTGTCTTACTTGTTAATGAGTCATTTGTCGAATTGCTTTGTGTGAAAGATGATGATCACTTGTATATAGTAAATTAGGATTTTATTTTCGTGTCTTATGTCTAGGGTAGCTTGCTGCCGATCCAATCTTTAAAACCCCCCCTTTACGTTTCAATGCTTGTATAATTCTAAATAAATGTTTCTAACATTTTGCATGTCAGGTACCCTTAATCCCCGGCTAGAACGATCCCTACTTACCATATACTACTAACGCTTTTTGTAGGCTTATTATTTGTGTGTATCGGTTATGGCACTCGTCAATTTTTGGCGCCGTTGCCGGGGATTATAAAAGCTTGATATGTTTAAAGTGTTAAATTGTGTGTAAATTTCGTGTGTTGTATAGTTTGTTGTAAATTTTTCGTTTGGATTTTTGTAAAGTAGAAATATGCTTCGGCATGTAGAGTTTAAATTTCGATATACATGTTTAAATTTAGTTAAAGGTTTTAGGTTTTGAGATTTGTTTATGTTTGGTTTATTGTAGGTTCTAAAGTGAACGGAATAGGCAAGGTTGCTTTTGTTAATATTAGCCTAAACCCTTCATGTTATCTCTCGAGGTCTCATGAGGTTGAGAGCGGCTTTTATTAACACTAGTTGAACTGTCTAACACACGAGGTTATTCTCAATTGAGTAAGGGGCATAAAGGTTCACCTATTAGTGCATGTTGTCCCGATTTAGTCTCAAGGTTTGTCGAACTAGATCTCAGAGACCCCACAAACTGCTATCTCTTCTCTATGAAGGGGGCGATAGGGGATTTGTAGGGGACTTGTCCTCCATGGTTACCAACAAATGAGTCTTGCCTTGGGTTACTTTCGGATTTCACAAACTAGCCTTCTGAAAACACGGAATAACTTTGTGTCTAGACGACTATACCTAGGCCGCACGTCCACCTTGCTTTAGAGCCTAGAAGCTAGCCGAACATGAGTGAGTCTTGAGACAAAAGAAAACGTGTGCTCTATGTATGAGAGGTATATAGGATCAAGTATGACCTTACCTTGGGCTGCACATGTCCATTGCACAGTTTGCTCCTCTGCTTCACGTACCTCAAGTCTTAGAGTTGTGATAGGAGCACAATGTGCGACGATATTATATGCTTATGCCCTCATTTATGCTTTGTTTAACCCTTATTTGTCTAAGATAGAGTCATAATTTAGTTAGTGTCAATTTTGGTAGAGTTTTGGTGAAATGTGCTTAATTGTCCGAAAAATGACTAAATATGAGAAATCTGGAAAATAGTGCAAAATATGTCTTTTTCGCGATTTTGTGACGAGTACAAATATGATCTATCCTTGTCCGAATTCTATGAAATTTGGTGTGTTTAATATTCATATGCTGAGGAATGTTTTGTTAAAATTTCAGATCAATTGGAGTTCGGGAAGTCACCCAAAAGTTGGCTGCAAAACGGCAGTCCGAGCAAACCAATCCAGGGACTTTGTCCCAACTTCGAAAAATCTTTCCCGACGACTCACAAGGAATTTGATCAAGCTCTTTTATGGGGAGATGGCTATATGTGTCTAGTTTATCTGAGACTTGGAATCGCATCAATTGGAGCTCCAAAATGGGAGATATGTCGGATTTACTGGAGCAAGGTCATTCCAGCCGAGTTGCTGCCGGTCTTGTGTTCTTGCGGGTTTGGGGCATTTTTCCATGGATCAAGCTCACCAAATGGAGTTGTCAAGCCTACACAAGAAGTCCATAAAGATATGCAGCCTAATCCAAGGAAGAAAATCAGCAAAAGAAGTTTCCTAGAAGAACCAAGAAAGGAAGGAACCAAAACCTTGTTGCACAAGGATTACCTTTGCTGATTCGGACTAGGTTTGCTACCTAGGGTTTCTGCCGAATTTGCCTCTATTTAAAGCCATGTTTTCCTACAGAAAAACTTGTCACATTCCAAAGCAAAAATCTAGCCAAAGCTCTACCGAAATTTCCCAAGAATCCTACATAGAACCCTAACCGAAAATCACCCCCATCTCACCTTCAATTTCTGCCGACACCTAACCATTGCCGAGCAGCCATCTCCTTCATCCTCCGCCGGATCCACACGAGTCGAAGTCATCAAGGTGTCTACAAAAGTGTGATCCACTCCCTACTCTCGGTTTTGTAATTTTTATGTAGTTATGTTAAACTTTGTCTATGAAGTTAGCATGAATTCTTGGTTTTAAATTCTATGTCTATGTATTGTTTGGATTGAAATTTGGTTTTATGATTTGCATATTCAATTCATCTTCTTTATTTTTAAGTGGTTTTTGAGAGTAAAGAATCGGATTGTTTGTTAAAGAGTAAGGGAAATATGTAATGAATTAGTAAGTAGGATAATCGGCAAGAACACATGTTAACTTGGTTTTAGGGTTTTCTTGACTTGTTCCTTAAATTCGTGTGCTTAAAGATTGGTAGCCTATGTAAGTGCAATGCGTAGATTATTAATCTCATTAGCCGAAAATAAGATAGGTTAAGCAATCTTTAGGGTTGTTTTAATTTGTGTTGTTTTCACGAGGGCTAGAGTAATTTAAATGAACATGCTTGTTAATAAGATGATTGACAACCTTGCTTATCTAACTTGTTTCCAACTAAAGAAAAAGACTTTGTGCTTAATTACTTGTCATGTTTGTTTACGTCGGTTAGAATATTCAAAGATGACTAGTATAATTTTAAGGTTAGGCGGTTAGTCACTTGAAATACATGAGGAGTCTTAATCAATTAGTAGCCGGTTAGGAGCTAATTGGGTTGGAGTTAAGTTGAGTCTAGAACATTTTAACATCTTGCTGAGAGTCCTGTTTGCTTGCTTGTTATATGTTTTGATTGCTTTCGTGTTGGTGCTTTGTGGAAGAATGTCGACCAAACTTGTAAATATTAGACCTAGAATTTATTTTTCAGCAATTTTATTTCGTGTCACCTAGTTCTAGGGCAGCTTGCTGCCGAATCATACTCTCCCCCTATTGTGACGATTTTGTGTATATTTGTATATGTTTTTGTCTAACAATTTCATATCTCAGGTACCCTTAATCCCCGGCTTAGAACGATCCCTACTTATTCTATACTACTAACGGCGCCAAAAATTGATGAGTCGCCGAAGCGAGCATCAAGCAATAATAACCCTACAATCGTTAGTAGTATAGAATAAGTAGGGATCGTTCTAGCCGGGGATTAAGGGTACCTGAAACATGAGAATGTTAACACAAATATTCAC
The DNA here is from genome assembly GCA_963682095.1 of Potentilla sterilis. Taxonomy (NCBI): domain Eukaryota; kingdom Viridiplantae; phylum Streptophyta; class Magnoliopsida; order Rosales; family Rosaceae; genus Potentilla; species Potentilla sterilis. The sequence goes on along the minus strand of OY821763.1, from coordinate 21,174,888 downwards.
AAACATATATGCACATAATTGTCACACTTATATACATATATACATATTTACACACGAAATTATGGGGGATTGAGATAGGATCGGCAGCAAAGCTGCCTCTAAATTCCTAGACATGAATTTAAGACATGAAATTAAATCCTAAGTTACTATATACAAGGTTAGAAGAAAAAAAAAATACAAGAGTTAGAACGTCATGTTAGAGAGTTAGGATATATAAGTATACGTTACAGTTAGAGACACAGATTGTTAACAAACTTTACATCACAAATATTAACACACTTTAACATTCACATAAAACAAGATTTTATAATCCCCGGTAACGGCGCCAAAAGTTGTGTGAATAAAATTGAACTAGAAACTTTAACTAGGTTTGACATGTCTTGCTTGTAAAAATCTCTTGTTGCCGTGTGTATAGCCTTGTATAATTTCTGAAAATTTTGAGCTCATTGTATCCACTTATATCCAGCCCTTGTATCCATGCCTTGTATCATATAGTATTGTATATTCTTGTTTTCTATTTATCTTCAATGATTCTAACTTGCTTCTCGTTGAACTCCTCAGGATAATGCATGTCCGAATCTAATCTTTGGACAAGAGATAATCGAGAACGCTTGCAACGAATCAACGAAGATCTCACCATCGAGATTGCTACATCACTGCCTCCATCCGAAACTTCTAGCTCGGCATCATCACCATCACCACCATCTAGCCCGAGTTCACCATCTCTCATTACTTCATCGTGTGAACTTAATTTAGAGGATCCGGAGTTTGAGATTCTAGCCGAGCCTATACTTCAAGAAGAGTTCAATTTTGACTTTGTCGTGCCACCAATCATGACTTCAATCCGTACTCAAAATTGACATGTTACCGATGGAGGAAGAACCGCACCAGCAAACATCACTTTCCCACCATGTGCAACCGGCAAAACAAGTGAGTTTGAGCTGAAGAGTTGATAGGATCATAATATGCGACGTTCTTAATGTGTTTCACCCTCATTTATGCAATTGCTTAACCCTTATTATTGTTTTATAGAGTCGTTTAATTGAGTCAGGAGTCTTTGGTAGAATTTATAAATGAAATGAGCGTAAATGTCGAATAATGCTGAATTTATGAAGAGTTTGATTCAAAGTAGGATTCCTTATTACATTAGGAATCCTAATATGTTTAGGAGTCTACAATGGCTCGACGTTTCTCAAAACGTCGAAGGTTTTAAGAGTTTCAATAAAAGTAGAACTCCTTGTTGAACCAGGAAATCTGTTTGGAATCAGGATTCTTACTCTAATTAATTTCGGCATACTCTATTATTATTTTCCTAATATATATTTCTCTTATCTATTTTCAGGAAATTAAAAGAAGAGAAATTGAATTTAAATGAGAAGCATGCCAAGCACATGTCATAAAGCTTGTGGATCAAGAATCAAAGATTGTGCCGAACATGTGCAAGGGAGAAATCTTGTCGTACAAGACTATCATGCACACGGCTAAGGAAGCCGAATTCATTATGGAGATATATTGCCGAATTAAACAAGGAAAAGGAATCCTAAAGCTACAAGGAAAGAAGAATTCGGCATAGGAAGGAGTTTTGTTGCCGAATTAAAGAAGAAAAGCAAGGAACGAATGTAGACTGAATTCTATATACATTCATTTAGGTTTCTTGCCGAATTACCCCAGAGTTATAAGGGAAGAATAGTTCAGAATTTATTAAGGGAATTTCGGCAAGCAAATGAAGGAAAAGAAGAGTCTTGCCTTGCAAGAAAAGTAAAGAGAGTTTCGGCACAACTCTTTGTGCCGAACCCTAACAAAGCCGAAACGCTAATTCCCTTGTGCTTCTATATATAGGGCACGGCTGCCCTTGTAATATTATCTCTTCCTCTCACAAATACAAAGCCGAATCTCTACCAAAGTGCCTCCACAAATCCTATACAGAAATTATTGTTGCCAAACCACCATCACCTTTCCAAATCGTAAGTCTTCATCATCGAATCATCTCTTGCCGAAGCATCTTCAAGGTTCTTCTAAAGTGTGATTCGAACAACTCATGGTTTCTTTAATTTTTTGTATATATTGCGATTTCATGTTGTATGGATTTATCGATTATAACTTTCGGTTTGAATGTTTTATTATGAAGTTCCGAATTTTAATCAGGGTTTATGTAAGTTTGCCGAATTCCATTCAGGGTTTCTTATATGATTTCAGAATTTTAATCAGGGTTTCTTTGTGATATTGTACATACTTATACATGTTGATTTCGTAATTTATTGAATTAGGGCAGTAGTTTTTACATGTGTTCTTGATGTTATTTGATTAATTTTCATGTGTTCGAGCACCACAAATCATGTACTTAAGGGCTGACTTTGTGGCTTCTCCTTAGGTGCCGATTTCATCCACCAGAATAATTTAGATTGCATCATACGCTGAGTTGTTGTGATTTAGATTGTTTAATTAGGGCTGTATAACCATGAAAGTTTACATGTTAAAGCAAGGTGAGGTGACGCCATACTTGTTGCATGTCTCTAATTCGACGTATTGTACTTATGTGTTTAGGATTATACGCTGAGTGTCTTTAAACTGATTAGCACTATGTTTAGGATTATACGCTGAGTTAATTCTAAATAATTAAGAAGTCTTAACGATTAGATGAACCGCTGATGGCTCTAATTAGAATTGGAATTAAATTTGTCTAAGTGCTATGTGAAATATTGCTGTCGTAGTACTATAACTTTCGATTGTTACATGTGTAAGTGATTTCGTGTTATGTGTTTATATGGAAAAGATGATCATGTGTAAATAATAGTTTTAGATTTTAATTTCGTAAAAATCATTAGTTGTTAGATATATATCCAAAACTCCCATATTGATATGTGATGCTTTGTGTGATTAAATGCCCTTGATTTCCCCGGATAGAATGATCCCTACTTGTCAATACTACACTTGACACAAGAAGGGTATTATATGTATGCGATTGTTTTGCAGGTACAAATGTGCTTGAGAATAATCCCCATCCAGAGTGGATTTCTCCACCAATTACGGCCGCTCCATGGACTTGCGGGAGAGGATCTGAATAAACATTTGCAATGGTTCAACTTTACGACCGATAGCATGTGACCAACGAATGCCGACATTCAAATCTTTAAAATAAAGGCATTTCTATTTTTTAAAAAAAGATCAAGCGAATGAGTGGTTGTTTGAGGTGCCAACTGGTCGCATTACTTCATGGGAGACAATGGTGAATGAGTTCTTGCTCAAGTACTATCCGGCCTCGCGTATCACAGACTTGAGGAAGCAGATTACTAGCATTCGACAAGGAGGAGACGAGACATTCTTTGATTATCATAAGAGGTATAAGGACCTCGTCGCTTCGTGTCCATCTCATGGCATTCGTGAGGGGCTTATTCTTCAATATTTCTATGAAGGGTTGCGTCTCATAGAAAGGGAATTCTTAGATTCGGCAGCTCAAGGTTCTTTCTCAGAGATGGATCCCGCACCGGCCAAGACTTTGTTGGAAGTCCGAGCCTTGAATAGTCAACAATTTTGCAGGTCGCGAGACAATGCTTTGAAGCACAAGGTGAATGAGATATTGACGAACTCAGCATTGGAAAATAAGGTAGATAAACTTTCAGATATGGTTGCTAGCCTCATGAAAGGGAAGCGAGCACAAGTGTGTGGCGTGTGCACGGAGGAGCATCCAACCGATCAATGTTCACAAGTGTTGCCGAGTGAGGGATATGATGAGGCCAATGCAATCGGTTTCCAAGGAGGCCAAAAGTACAACCCTTACTTGAACACTTATAATCCGGGATTCCGTGATCACCCTAACTTTCGATGGTCGAACAATGACAACGTCTTAAGACCACCGAATGCAGTCCCATTCCAACTGAGTGCACCATTTGTGCCGAGACAACAAGCCCCCTTTATGCATAACCAAGCCATGCCGAATCAAATGGTGCCATTTCAACCAAACCAAGCTAAAGCCGTGCCAAACAATCCCAACTATGATGCATTGATTCAATATTTTTCGAGTGCTACTCAAGCGTTGCTCGCGGGGCAACAAACTCACTCGAAGGATATATCCGAGTTAAAGACTCAAATGGGACAAGTCGTGGACTTCATGGGAAAGTTCACCGAGCAAGGGAAGCTACCGGGAGGTGTCATAAAGAATCCAGGTCATGAGCATGCTAAGGCTATCAGGACTCAAAGTGGGAGAGTGTTGGAGGAGCCACGAGTAAGAATTCCCAAGAAGAAAGCAGCTCTCGGCAGAATTTTGGAGGAAGAAGAAGCATGACTTGCAGTCGGCTGAAAGGAGAGTATGCCCCTGTTGATACTGCCGAGCCTGCTACAGCAGAGAAGTGTGTTGTAGAGAAGGAGGCCTTGAGGAATGAGTTGGAAAAAGACCACGCGACTTCAATAAAGGAGAGTATGCCGATCCAAGCACCCAAGGGAGGCGTGCCAAACATTTGCATACCCTTTCCTTCACGTTTTGCTAAGTCCAAAAAGAACAAATCCGACGAGGAGGTGTTTGAGGTGTTTCGCAAAGTTCAAGTGAACATCCCCTTTTTGGAATGCATTAAGCAAGTCCCTAAGTATGTAAAGTTTCTAAAGGAGTTGTGCACTACACGAAGGCATACCGAGGGAGACTTAAGTAGTTAAAATGAGAGATGGTGTCGGCGTAATTCAAAGGAAGCTACCACCAAAGATGAAGGATCTGGGAAGCTTTAATGTCCCTTGTGTGATCGGCAACACTTGGTTTGAGGACGTCATGCTTGATTTGGGAGAGTCAATCAATATCATGTCACTCAATGTGTATAAAACGTTGAGCCTAGGAGCTCTCAAGAAGGACAATGTTATCATTCAACTTGCGGATCGATCAAACAAGTATCCAGAAGGCTATGTCGAAGATGTGCTTGTGCAAATCAACCATCTAATCTTTCCTGCCGATTTCTATATCATAGAGATGGAAGACTCGCCGATCAACTAAACGCAATTGCTCCTTGGCCGGCCATTCATACGCACGGCAATGACCAAAATCGATGTTGCCAATGGAAGTTTGACAATGGAGTTCGATGGTGAGGTGATTAAATTTAACGTTTTCGACGCCATGAAGTATCCGATTGCGGAGTTGAAGGAGTGCACTACAACCGAAGTTATGAGGAGGCCGAGCAAAGTATGTCGCCCACCCTCGATGCATAGCAACTAGTAATCGAGCAAGGGGTCGGATTTGACAAGGAGGGAGAACAAATTAGTGAAGAAAAGAGAAAGAAGCTCGAGCCAAGCCTAAGGGAAGCGGTGGCCGAGCTAGAGGCTGCCCCACAGTTTGAGAGACATAGTCCGTTCTTGTCAATTCCAAGTGCCACAAACAAATTTTGTCCAAGTGTGGATGAGGCCCCAAAGTTAGAATTAAAAGAGCTCATTAGTCACTTGAAGTATGTTTATCTTGGAGAAGAAGATACTTTACCAGTTATTGTGTCTTCAACGCTTAGTGAGAAGCAAGAAGTTGATTTGATAAGAGTGCTTAAGAAATACAAAACCGCGATAGGTTGGACTTTGACAGATATTAAGGGAATAAGCCCTACAACGTGTGTTCATCAGATATTGCTCGAAGAAGGAGCAAAGCCAACTAGAGAAGGCCAAAGACGTCTTCCTCCTCCAATGATGAAGGTAGACTCTTGTGCTTCAATGTTACATGTTGGAAAACGGTAGCATAACTTTTAGGATCTATAGCGGAAGTTTGGTCTTAAAAACTTAAGAAGTCTAATAACTAGGTACATAGCAGAAGCTCTAGTTATGGTCGAAACTGAATTAAGTCTAAATTGTGTCAAATACTTGTTCCTTACTTTCTTGCGTGCGTGTCTTACTTGTTAAAGAGTCTTTTGTCGAATTTCTTTGTGTGAAAGATGATGATCAATTGTATATAGTAAATTAGGATTTTATTTTCGTGTCCTAGTTCTAGGGTAGCTTGCTGCCGATCCAATCTTTTAAACCCCCCTTTACGTTTCAATGCTAACTACTAGAAAAAAGGGTTTTCCCGACGAAATAAAAAAAAACGGCCGACGAATTAAAATTTTCGTCGGTAATTCTAAGGAATAGCCGACGATTTTATTTTTCGTCGGTGGAAAAAAAAAAATCGTAAGCCATAGTTTCACCATAGCCGACGAAACTGTTTTTTCGTTGGTATTTTCAAAAAATCGTCGACTATATTCATATTTCAGTCGACGATTTGTATTTTCGTCGGCCTTTCTCCGAAACATTAGCCGACGAAAACTTTTGGAAGTATGGCCGACGAAGTTGACATTTTCGTCGGCTATAAGTCTTTATATTTTCAGATCTGGGCAGCAGCTGCTCATTTAAAAAAAAAACGAAAAAAAAAGGGGAAAAACGGGAGAAAGAGTGAAAAATCTGTGGGTATTGTTGAAATCCGTCCTCTCTTACATTGTGAAGCTATATATAGGTACGTGTATGTGTATATATGTTGATTTTGAGTTTTAGTTGAGTTGATTTTGAGTTTTAGTGATTTTGATTTAGTAAGTGATTTTTTGTTTTGTTGTTGTTTTAGTGTTAGAATGTATGTATATATGTTGATTTTGAGTTTTAGTTGAGTTGATTTTGAGTTTTAGTGGTTTTGATTTATTAAGTGATTTTTTGTTTAATTTGTTGTTGTTTTAGTGTTAGAATGTATACATATATGTTGATTTTGAGTTTTAGTTTAATTATGTGTTTTAATTTGATGTTATTTTAATTAGTGTTAAAATATATATATATATATATATATATATATATATATTTATGTTAATTAATAGTTGTTGATAGTGTAATTAACTTAAATAATGGTTGATATATAGTGTAACTTAAATAATGGTTGTTAATGGTATATATATATATATGAGTTGATGTTGATAATAATATATATTGTAATGTAATTAATTATTAATGATTTATATATATATATATGTGTATATATGTATGTGTTAATTAATTTCTTATTAATTAAAGTTATACATATATATTATTATCAGGCTATATATGGATCTGGATAAGAGTTGGATTTCGCTTCCAAGGCATGACCGACGATACACTACAGGAGTTGTGGATTTTTTGCAGTTCGTCGAGGAAAATACAAACGGGAATGAATACCATTATTGCCCGTGCAATAAATGTAAGTGTCGCAGTGATATGTGTCGATTTCCGATTAGGACAGTATGGGAGCACCTAAAGAGTAATGGGTTTTGGCCGAAGTACAAACGTTGGATATATCACGGTGAGCCATCATTAGATGGATCGCATGATCATGGGCAGTTTTTTGAGGCGGGCAGTAGTAGTACATCCAACGATCCAACAATGGCATTCGTCAACGACGTGTTTCTTTTGAAAGCGGTGTACGTGGGGAACAATATATGCATGACCCGGTGTAGCCCTTCCCACAAGTCGTCGACACTGTTGCCTTTGACAAGTACAACAAACTGATTGTATTGCAACAGACCCATGTGTCTTCAAGTTCTGAGAAGACAGTTCTTGAAAGTGTGATGGAGGTAATGAGGATTAAAGTCGAGACAAAATTGACTATCAGGCAAGTGGATGAATATCTACAGTACACTTCTTCGTTGTTGGAGCAGGGTCATCGTAATCCTACCAATCACCGTAAGGTCCGAAGTATCCTCAAAGATCTAGGGCTTTCCTACATTAAGATCCATGCATGCGCATTTGACTGCGTTCTCTTCTGGGGTAAAGATGCAGAAGGGAATGACCTTGCTAGCCTTGACGCATGTCCGATATGTCATTCTGACTGATATAAGTTGACGGGAGCAGGCAATAGGAAACCTGTGAAAGTGGTTCGGTATTTTCCGTTGAGAGATAGGCTTGAGCGGTTGTACATGTCAGAAACCACCGCAAAAGCTATGAGATGGCACGGTGAGCGGGACGCGGGAGATGCAGATATCATGACACACATCTCTGACGGAGCGGCTTGGAAGCATATAAACAATGAGTTTCCTCATTTTGCGTCAGATGTCAGAAATGTCAGGCTCGAGCTGTCAACCGACGGGTTCAACCCTTTCGGCACCATGAGTCTTTCATACAGTATATGGCCGGTGGTTTTGGTACCTTACAACCTTCCTCCGTGGATGTGCATGAAGAAGGAATATAATATGTTGACGTTGTTGATTCCAGGGCCTGGTTACCCAGGGAAATGTCTCGATGTGTATATGAGACCATTGATTGAAGAGCTTAAGGTATTGTGGGACGTTGGTCATCCCACTTTTGACAAGTACAAGGAGGAGACGTTCCAGATGCATGCCATGGTTATTGGTACCATCAGTGATTTTCCTGCTAATGGGATGTTGTCGGACAACGTTGTTAGGGGATACAAGGCTTGTCCAGAGTGCCTCAGCGATTATGGGAGCACCCCTCATTGCAACAAGATATGTAGAATGGGTCATCGTGTGCTCCTTTCGGCGGATCACCACTGGCGTTACGAGTCCGCCGCATTTGATGGAACCGAAGAACACGGTGGTCCTCCCAGAAGATGGACGGGAAGAGAAATTTTAGCAGTGCTTAATGAGTACGATTTTGGGCCCCTCAGCAATCATCCCGATATTGTAGCGGAAATACCTGAAAGACCTGAGGAGTACAAATTCTGGACACATAAGAGCATATTGTGGGAACTCCCGTACTGGTGTGAGTTGCTGATCCGTCACTTCCTAGACGATATGCACATAGAAAAAAATGTTTCTGAAAGTGTGGTGGGCACAACGCTGAACTTGGAGGGGAAGACGAAAGATGGTCTTAAGGCTCGCATTGATCTGCAAAACATGAATATCAGAAAACAACTATGGTTGAAACAAGGGAAGAGAAAAATGCCTCAAGCTCCTTACACCGTCAAGCCTGAGCATAAATCAGAAATTTTCCATTGGATAAGTAGGGCCAAGTATCCTTCAGGCTTTGCTGGAAATATAGCCAAGTGTGTGAACAGACAATTCAACAATCTTTACGGGTTGAAAAGTCATGACAATCATATCCTGCTACAACGTCTCTTCCCTGTTTTCATTCGACCGTTCCTTCCCCGTCACGTTGTGGAGCCGTTAGTAGCGTTGGCTAGATTTTTCCAGAAGGTATGCACACGGGAAGTGAGAAAATCTGACCTCCGGCAAATGCAACAAGACATCGTTCATATCATGTGTAAATTTGAGATGATATTTCCTCCAAATTTTTTCGACATCATGCCTCACCTCATGATCCATCTTCCTCGGCAGTTGTTGCTTACCGGTCCTGTGCACTTCACTTGGATGTATCCGATGGAAAGGTACGTATTTTACACCTTATGTTAATTTCCTCATCAATATATGTGATTTAGTATTAATGTATTATCATAACACTTTAAAAACTTGATTTATAGGCAACTTGGACAATACGGTGATTTTGTCCAAAACAGATCCGCACCTGAAGGATGTATAGCTGAAGTATATATTGCGCACGAGTGCGTCACCTACATGACGCTGTATTTAGGAGCGTTACAGGAAAACATACCGGAAGATGTACCTTCACAGTTCAATCTTTCCATACTCTCCGACGATGTTGTACTCGGTGGAAACATGCCAGTTTCCTACAAGTTGAAAGATTATGAGGTAGCCATTGCACATTGGTGGGTACTAATTAACTGTTTAGAAGTTCAGTTTTGGAAGAATATGCATCTAAACTGTGATCAAGTAGGAGGTGATCCCGATTACCACAACCGGACATTCGGAGAGTATTTCGGCCGCTGGGTACGTAACTTTAACATTATTCTATATGTATTTATATATTATTGTGTATAATTATTCATATTTATAGTTGATTCTGATGGTTGCAGATGGACCTCATTAAAAATGGTAATCACCCAAATTGGTCACACGAACTCAGACTGCTAGTGATGAAGCCGGTCTATTCAAAAGTTTATGCGACGTGCAAGGTGAATGGTGTGTTATTTCGATGTGAAGAGAGAGACGTCAGACTGAAAACACAAAATTCAGGGGTTATGGCACATGGTGGGGATGATGGAGTTGACTATTACGGTGTTCTCCATTCAGTTGTGGAACTGCATTATGGGGAAGGCATGAAAGTGCACCTTTTCAAGTGTAGATGGTTTGACACACGGCCGCAGAGCATGAAAACCGATCAATACGGCATAAGTTCTGTGAACACTAGTACATCATGGTATGAGGATGACCCGTTCATTTTAGCCACATGGGTGAAACAAGTGTTTTATCTTGATGATCTCGCCAAGGGTGACCCGTGGAAAGTAGTCAACACTATCCACCATCGCAACATTTACCGGGCGTCTACACTTGGAGTGGCTGAATAGAATGAGGAAGGTGGCACCGCGTATCAAGAGCCCATCTCAAACGGTATTCCTGACTCCGCTTTTATTCGCCTAGACACGCCGGTGCGAATTCGACGTGAAGAGCCACTGCTTGTTGATGTTGATCCAAATGAAGAAACTAACGAGGGCTCTAGTGGTGAGGAAAGACATAGATTACCCCTATCGAGCAATTCAGAAACCGAAGAAGACTCATCCGATGATTCCGATTACAATCCGCCGGATTAAGTAATTTAGATGATGTAATCCTTTCATTTGTAATCTCAAAATTTCTAATGAACGGGCGTGGGGATGAGCCTCCCAGCTAGGCTGGGTTCCAAACCCCTTAAAAAAAAAATTTGAAATATGTTGACTGCTGGGTTTCTGTTTTATTGATGTTCAATTTAAGTTATATATGAACAGGAAATAGGAATACGAGAGGTGTAAACCTACTGATTTTTTTTTCCTTTTTCATATAATGGCCGACGAAAAACACGTTATTTCGTCGGCTAGACTCATCATAGCCGACGAAAAATTCGTTATTTCGTCGGCTATACTCATAATAGCCGACGGAAAATTCGTTATTTCGTCGGCTATACTCATAATAGCCGACGAAAAATACATTATTTCGTCGGTTATAACTACATTGGAAAATACATATTTTATTTCAGACAGAAAAAGACAAAAGAATAGCCGACGACTACGAGTCTCTCGTCGGCTATGATTTAAAAAAAAAACAAAAAATGACCATATTCCATTTTCTATCACTAACGATAAACCATTGCTTCATCCTTCAAAGGCAAAAATGTTGTGAAATAAGATATGCCCGAAATAATGAAATACGTCTACGGTTGAAAAATGACAAGATTCTGATAAAATCTGAGTGGCGAAAGATGCGGTCAAAGGATTTATTCATTCGTTTTCCTATGGGTAGTCTGACGTTCGTTAAATCAATTTTGTAAAACTTTTATACGATTAGTTGCGTCTCATCGATTTGAAACTATTATATGTTGAAGCTCAGGCCAAAAAACGTCATTTAGACAGGGCAATTACCATTTCTAAGCGTTTAAAGGGTTGACTCACCCGGTTGACCGTCCCGATCGAGCCTTTAACGTTGTCAGATGTAGTTGGATTTTTTTTCATACATGTATTTAATCTTAACGGTGCTATCTGACGATTGGAATAGATTTTATAAACTTTTAGATTCAAAATCAGAACATATGCACTAATGTTCCTTAACTTGTTTACTAACTGTTTAAGTGAATGTATAGTTTCAAATAGTTACTATACGTAGACTCTTCAAATGCAAAAATGTTGTGAAATAAGAGATAACCGAAATAACGAAATACGTGTACGGTTGAAAAATGACAAGATTCCGATAAACTCTGTGTGCCGAATGTTGCGGTTAACTGTTTTTTACTTCCGTTTTCCTATGGGTAGCCTGACGTTCGTTAAATCAATTTTGTAAAATTTTTATACGGTTAGTTGCGTCTCATTGATTTGAAACTATTATCTGTTGAAGGTCAGGCCAGAAACCGTCGTTTAACTACACTAATTTCCGTTTTTAAGCGTTTAGAGGTTTGACTTAGTGGTTTGACCTACAGTTTAGCCGACGAACATTATATGTCGTCGGCTAAACTCTTGCGATCCGCGCCTTTTTATTGTCCGCCGTTGGATGGCTCAGATCCAACGGCTGTTGATTTTCCAAAGGATAGCCGACGAAATATTTTAAATCGTCGGCTATTCTCTCAGTTTAGCCGACGAAATATAATTTTCGTTGGCTAAACTCTTGCGATCCGCGCCTTTTTATTGTTCGCCGTTGGATGGCTCAGATCAGACGGCTGCTGATCTTCCAAAGTATAGTCGACGATGTTCATAGAATAGCCGACGACATTCAAAGAATAGCCGATGAAATCTTTTAATTCGTCGGCTATTCTCTCTACTATAAAAGCAGAAAGCCGCAGCAGCCCGACATTTTCAACCCTAAATCCGCAAAAACGCCTTCCGCTCCTCAAATCGGCCGCTCTCCTCCTCCAATCAAGTACACTCGTCCTCATCCTCCTCAAATCGGCGCCGGCCTCAACATTCCTCCTCCATCTGGCCCTCCGATCCTCCTCCATCCGGTCGGAATCTTCCCCTCCTCCTCCGGCCACCTCCTCCTCCTTCCCCTCCTTCTTCCCCTCCTCCTCCTCCGCCAAAACAGATCCGAAGGCAATTACCATTTATTTTTTTTTATTTTTTTTTCAATTTATTTTAATTTAGGTATATAATTTAGGTATTTATGTTAATTTAGGTATAATTTAGGTATTTATGTTAATTTAGGTAATTTTGTAAGGTATAATTTAGGTATTTATGTTAATTTAGATATAATTGTTAATTTAGGTATAATTTAGGTATTTATGTTAATTTAGGTATTTATGTTAATTTAGATATAATTGTTAATTTAGATATAATTGTTAATTTAGGTATTTATGTTAATTTAGGTAATTTTTTTTTAAATTTATTTTAATTGTATAATTTAGGTATAATTGTATAATTTATACGTATAAATTGGTAGCCTAATTATACAAATGGTTATATTTATGTTAATGGTTAGTATTATTTAAAATTAGTTAAAATTGAAAAATTAATTTGTTAGTATGTTTTAAAATATGTTAGTATTATTGGTTATTATATTAATTAGAATTTGTTATTTAATGTAATATAATTTAATATTAATTAATGTATTAATGCCTCAAGCTACAAATGGCCGATGCACTCAGACAGTTTTTCGGAGGCCGTCGTTCTTCTAGATCTAGGGGTTCTGGAAGTTCTGCCGGTTCCGCAGACTCCGACAGGACCCTTAGCCAGCCTGAGAGTACCACCAGCCAGCCGCAGAGGAGTTTGGATTCATCCCAGCCGCGGAGGACTGTGGATTCATCCCAGCCGCGGAGGAGTGTGAGTTCTCGGCACCAGACACTTCTCCAAGCGGGGCGGCCGTCGAGCAGTTCACATCCCCCTCTCGGGCCAGATGCTCCGAGGTTCAGTAGGCAACTATTTCAGGACGAAATAGCTCCAGACGTTCCTCAGGTCCGTATGCCTGAGGTTCATCGGGAGCCGATGACGAGTCCGGCGACGTCTGCTGCTGACTCGACTAAGGGGCCTACTCTCCCAAATCAGCTCTACCTCCCGTACAACATTCCTGCGATACCCGAGGTCGACTTTCGTGGTGTGCCCATATGGCCTGATATGCCTCAGTACGTGAGTGTTGCGGAGGCATACCATCAGCAGCCATTTGAGAGACCTGAGCTCCTGATTTCAGCGAGGAGAAAAGGAAAGTCGATAGACGGGTCATCCAGTTCAGGTAACATTTGATTTTATTAATTAAATATTTTATTAAAATTAACGCACTTATATTTAATTTTATTAACCAATCGTCGTTTATGTGATAGGGACAGCCGCTAGCAGTTCAACGAGGAATACGAGAGGTGTCATATGTTTTGACACGCTCAGGAGAACTGTTGAGAGCAGGGGGAGGATCCAGATCAACGAACCCCCTAATCAGGAGGTTCAGGGGAAAAAACGCCGCGATTACGCGGGTTGCGTGGGGGCACTGATTAGGGATAGAGTCCTTATGTTGTGGACACGGTGGGCTGATGTGCCGGGAGAGATCAAGAGGGAAGTCAACAACGCGGCGTCGGTGAGTAATTTAAAAAATTTAATTTCTTTATCGTAATATTTAATAATTTTTGGTATTGTTATAATTGTAAAACTAATAAAATATTATCTTTCAGACATACTTCGAGATTGCCGAACACAAGCAGGATTGGGCGGCCGCGATGCAAAACTCGAGGTACGTTGGGAATTGCTCATCTTATAATTTCAAATATTTTATGATATTAATAATATTTCTAATGCACTTTTGTTTTTTCCGTAGGTTCAAAGAGTGGAAGAACGAGCTCCGTACCCACTTTAACGAATACGACAACCGTGGTCGTATGGGTACTCCAAGAGAGTTCATGTTCAGGGAGTACGAGTGGCGTTGGTTGGAGACAGTAGACTTCAACAACCCACTTATGCAGGTAAATACTAAACTTAACTATAAATGTTTATTTTGTTAAAATTTTAATTATTAGTTTAATTATTTTATAATTATTACACTAATATTTTTTATGCATTTTTCTAATATTTTATTATTTGTTTGAAGGAACGGTCTCGGATAAACTCTGCGAACCGCCGCCGTAACATAACCCCCCATCATGGTGGTTCTAGGCCATTTGCACAATATCAGGAGGAGGCGCTTAGAGATCATCCTGATAGCAACCCGTACATGGAAACGTTCAAGAAGGCTTATCCACAAGCGACATAACAGCTCGTAAGTCGTTGATTACGATTTTAAAATTTTAATTATTAATTTTACTTAATTATATATTTGTTAGAATATTAATTATTTTTTTTCCCGTTCAATTAGGAGAGGGTAAACCGGGCCGAAGAAGAAGTGTTGCAGCAAGTAGTTCGGGAGACACAACCGAACATTTCAGAGGCAGATCTGCAAGAAGCCCTGCGCCAGGTCGACCGATCGAATGTCCAAACAGCAGCGAGGATGTTCGACGCAGCCTTCCCAGACCGGTCAAACCAATACTACTGCCGGGGTTTGGGAAGTTCTGGAATAGGGCTCCTGAAGACCACTAAGGGAGGTCAAAAGAAGGGAGGCGGGGACAGCCAACAGATGAGGGGGGAAGTGCAGAGATTGGCCGCAAGATTGGCGGCCGAGTCCTAGAGATCACAGGAGCAACACCGCAGAACACAGCAGTATCATTTGGATATGTCCAGTTGGAATGCTGATTGCGAGAGAATTCGGCGACACAACTACGCCGGCCAACAAAACTGGTGGTATGATATGTTCGCGGCACAACAACAAAGCTTTGAACCCCCGCCCCCGTTTCAGCCGTTAGTTGAACCTCAAATGCCTCAACTTCCCGAGTTCGTTCAGCAGGATGACGAGCATAATGGAGAGCAGGATGCTGGGGATGACGTGGTGGACTTTAGTGCTTTAGGTGATGATTAGGGTTATATTTTATGTATATTAGAACAAATTAAATAATAAGTCATTTAGACGTGTTTCTTGTTGGTGTAAATGCATGGATTGTCATTGTGAATTGCAGGTTGCTTGGAATGGTAATTTAGAAATTAATTTAATTTTTTTTTCCCAAAATGTAAGAATAGCCGACGATATTGACATTATTTCGTCGGCTATAAGTGCTATAGCGGACGATTTTTACCAATTTTCGTCGGCTATAACCGTTATAGCGGACGAAAATCACATTATTTCGTCGGCTATAACTAATTAATGCCTATTAAAATATTAATATATTCCGACGAAATAACCGACGAAATAGATGAAATCGTCGGCTATATTACAGAACTAATAGCCGACGAATTTCGTCGGCTATAGTTTACGATATCGTCGGCCATACTCGAAAATATCCGACGAATTTCGTCGGATATTTTTCCCAGGTTTGGTCGACAAAATGAATTTTCGTCGGTAATATCGTCGGCCATACTCGAAAATAGCCGACGATTTTGTTATTTTCGTCGGCCATTGGTTTTACCGACGCCGTTTTACCGACGAATTATAGCCGACGAAAATTTCGTCGGCAGAAGGAATAGCCGACGAAAATTTGGCATAGTCGACGAAATTTTTTTCGTCGGCTATTCTGTCCGATCTGGTAATGGCTTGTATAATTGTGAATATATGTTTCTAACGTTTTGCATGTCAGGTACCTTTAATCCCCGGTTAGAACGATCCCTACTTACTATATACTACTAACGCTTTTTGTAGGGTTATTATTTGTGCGTGTTGTAACCCCGGTTATGGCACTCGTCAGAACATCGTGGCATAAATTTCTTTAAAATGTGGAAAAAATTCACTTTTGCTCTTGTCGCATAAATTGTCAATTTGACATATGCTCAATATATATACATCGAAACGTAACCCAAGTTCTTTAGAGTAACTCGATGGGGATTGCAATAAAAGGTATGGTAATCCCAAGAATGCAGGTGCATTATGAATATCAAAGGAACTGATATACCGATCCTTGTTACTTTTATTATATCTATTGATATAGTACAACTGTTCTTTAGTACTATTATGCTATTTTGGGATATATTAGTACCATTGTCCTTCAGTACTATTATTCTAAGGATTACATGGTGCATTTCTTTGCACACAGTTCTTTATGTCGTGCCTATATTATGTTATGTTGCTTTGCGTTATGCATTACTTTGCAAAGTTAGATGCAGAAAATTGAACCATGTATATCATGAATAAAATTCGAATAATCTCAATTCATTGAGAGAAAATTCAAAAAATTAACATGTCAACGATTACATTTAGTCTTGTCCAATTTAGAAATAGAAATTTTAAGACCAAAAGTCTATTTTATTTAATATAAGGCGTGATAGCCTTTACTAGGTGATGGGACCAAATTACACGCACATTTTTTAACTGCAAAACAATCTCATACATATATTACCCTTCTTGTGTCGAGTGTAGTATTAACAAGTAGGGATCGTTCTATCCGGGAAAATCAAGGGCATTCAATTACACAAAGCATCACATATCAATATGGGGGTGGGTTTGAGTTTATATATAACACTACTGAAATTTACGAAATTTAAAACTAAATTAAATATATACATATGATCATCATCTCTTACTCAAAAAACTAAATACAAAATTCACATAACAATTAAAAAATTCGCACAAAGTAGTAATATAACAAATGGCATGCATTCAAGATCAATTTTAGTTCCAATTTAATTAGAGCCCTTCGCGGTTCATCTAATTAGCAAAACTCCTAAATTATTCAGAACTAGCTTCGCGCATAATCCCAAACATAGTATTAAATAGTTTAAAGACACTTCGCGTAGAAATTAAACCAAGAAACACATAATCACAATAAGTCGAATTTGAAACAAGTGACAAGTATGACGTCACCTCACCCCATCAACATGTATATTTTCAGAATTACTCTAGCCCTTTGAACGCATACAAGATGAATCAACTTTGCGTATGAAGCATCTCATATGATATTCAGCATGTAAAGCAAACATATGAGATTCGGCCATGATCAAGGCCGAACTCACACAATAAACTTGTGCTGCATACGAATTCAGAAAATAAACCAAAATATAATCAAGAACACATGCAATTCGTAATATATAACAAACCCTGATTAAAATCAAAAACTATTATGAACATAATCCGAATTTAGATTAACAAGTAGCTAATTCGAAAATTGTGTTGACAGTTTGGAACATTGTGTTGACAGTACCACAAGTGACATATAAAAGCCGCCCTCAACCTCATGAAACCTCGAAAGATAATCATGAAGGGTTAAGGCTAATATTGACAGAAGTGACCTTACCTATTCCTTCTTCCCCTCGAAACCAAAGTAAATCAAACACAAATAAACCTTTAAACTTCTAGCAATTTAACTAAGTGTCACAAACATATATCACATGATAAAATAAAAATGTCGGCAATAATATAAACAAAATCAAAAACCCTAATTACTATTACAATTCCGAAAAACTTAAAATTATACAAAACTAAAAACTATAAAATGAAAAACAACCCGAAATATAAACAAAATATACAATTTGTTAGAAAGTAACACTTCATGAAATTAAACAATTTTAATTTCCCCGGCAACGGAGCCAAAAATTGATGGGACCAAATTACACGCACATTTGTACCTGCAAAACAATCTCATACATATATTACCCTTCTTGTGTCGAGTGTAGTATTGACAAGTAGGGATCGTTCTATCCGGGAAAATCAAGGGCATTCAATTACACAAAGCATCACATATCAATATGGGGGGGGGGGGGGGGGGTTGAGTTTATATCTAACACTACTGAAATTTACGAAATTTAAAACTAAATTAAATATATACATATGATCATCATCTCTTACTCAAAATACTAAACACAAAATTCACATAACAATTAACAAATTCACAGAAAGTAGTAATATAACAAACGACATGCATTCAAGATCAATTTTAGTTCTAATTTAATTAGAGCCCTTCGCGGTTCATCTAATTAACAAAACTCCTGAATTATTCAGAACTAGCTTCGCGCATAATCCCAAACATAGTATTAAATAGTTTAAAGACACTTCGCGTAGAAATTAAACCAAGAAACACATAATCACAATGAGTCGAATTGGAAACAAGTGACAAGTATGACATCACCTCACCCCATCAACATGTATATTTTCAGAATTACTCTAGCCCTTTGAACGCATACAAGATGAATCAACTTCGCGTATGAAGCATCTCATATGATATTCGGCATGTAAAGCAAACATATGAGATTCGGCCATGATCAAGGCCGAACTCACACATTAAACTTGTGTTGCATACGAATTCAGAAAATAAATCAAAATATAATCAAGAACACATGCAATTCGTAATATATAACAAACCCTGATTAAAATCGAAAATTATTATGAACATAATCCGAATTTAGATTAACAAGTAGCTAATTCGAAAATCCAAAACTGAATTAATAAAACCAAACAAACATCCACAAATACTTATAATCTTCATAGACAAAGTATTATAATTATAAAGATAATATTTAGTCATGAGAGAAGAGTGAATCACACTTTGTAGAAACCTTGAAGAGACTTTCGGCAAAGAGATGATTCGGTGGAGATGGTGTTGCGATTTAGGTGTAGTGGTGATGATGGATTCGACTGAAACTTTCTTTGGTATTGTGGTGGTATTATTTGGCAGAACTTTGGCTAAGTGAAAGAGAGAGACAAGATGATTTCTTTTGGGATATTGCCGAACTATATATAGGAGAGAGGAAGAGCTAGGGTTTCGGCATGTAGGTTTTCGGCAAAGCATTAGGGTTCGACACCTTTAGTTTGTGCCGAACTCTTCTTCCTTTGTCTTGCAAGGTAAGTCTTCTTTTTTCCACTTTGGTTTGCCGAATTCTTCTTGTTAAATTCTGAATAAGTCTTCTCTTTAATTCGGCAAGAAACCCTGAATGAATGTGTATGGAATTCAGTCCACATTCGTCTTTGAATTCCATTGTAATTCGGCAATTGATTTCCTTGTGTATTTCGGCATTGAAACTCTTTCCAATCCGAATTCTTCTTCTCCTCTTCATGTGCACGGCATGCTTCTCATTTAAATCCAATTTCTCATCTTTTAATTTCCTGAAAATAGATAAGAGAAATATATATTAGGAAAATAATAATTAAGTTTGCTGAAATTCAATAGAATAAGAATCCTGATTCCATTCAGATTTTCTGGTTCAATAAGGAGTTTTACTTTGATTGAAACTCTTAAAACCTTCGACGTTTTGAGAAACGTCGAGCCATTGTAGACTCCTATACCGATTAGGATTCCTAATGTAATAAGGAATCCTACTTTGAATCAAACTCTTCATAAATTCAGCATATTTCGACAATTAAGCTCTTTTCACCAATAAGTTCGCCAAAGACTCAGAACTAGACTCGATGACTCTATAATACAACAATAAGAGTTAAGCAATTGCATAAATGGGGATAAAACATATTAAGAATGTCGCATATTATGCTTCTATCACTAGGATATCTTGGAAATTTAAAAGTATACTTAATCAAAGTCTATCTTGGATTGAGCTAGATCATTTTTGCTCTTTTAAAAACTGCAATGATGAGATGTGTCATCTCCATCTTCTCCTATATGGTAAGCCTTTAGTTGTAAATTCATTTTCAAAGCTATTGTTGGATATTGAAGATACTTTTTTAAATCCTCGTGCTCGTATGATTCTTTATACTTCTTGTAAGTCGCAGCTAATTCTTAACTAGCTTGTAATGTGTGAATCAATACTTCGTTGATTTACAACAATGGCAGAGTGCTTCACTGCACATGACATGTCCCCTAAGTCATCAAATGGTGCATTGTTTCCACTTGCTTTTGGACGATTATAGAAATCTTTACGTTCATGGTAATTGCCCTTTATTTTAGAGATGTTGGTTTACTTTGCATAATTTTTTTTATTTTTTATTTTAGAAAATTTCTTTGTCTCAGACCTTACATCATCATTCGAGGTATTTTAACTATTTCTCAGCTATTTACATAAGGCAGTTTGCATAAATATACCACGCTTAAGCCTTATTTTGCTCAGTAGGGGAATTTAGTACTCAAATTCTTCAAAGTGCAATGTGTCAAAGCCAAACTGTGATTGTTAAACCATCTGTAAAATAAAGGAAGAAGAAAATGTATTAGCTTCGCAGTCTAAATAGATATCGACGACAACTAAAATATACCAATATACATTATGATAAAGTTGAAACTTTGTGAAATTACATTATCACAGTAAAAGTAAAATTTTTAATGTTATAATTTTTATTGCTTGTTAAGCTCATGAAATTTTATTTTCATTTCATGTTAACAACAGTAAAAAAAACGCTTGTGTTAATTGATTTCCAAGACATATGAATTGGATTCAAAACCAAGATTAGTAATTGTCACTTTTTCGATGCTTTGTAAAAATGGTTTATCACAATAGTAGGTTTGTCCATGCTTCTTTATATTACAGTGCTCATGAAATTTTATTATCATGACAATGCTCAAACTAAACAACATGTTAAATAAAATAATTATTTAATAGTAATAAAATGAGCATATACTAATCTAAATTTCACATTAATATAAAATATTAATGTGATTTAAACAAATTGAGCATTTTGTCATATGATAGGTAATATAGACAAGATTTAACAAAAGCAACAACTTTTAAGTAAAATATTACTTGTCAGTTTGCCAAATAAATTGCATGTGTAGTTGCTCTATCTCAGAATTCCATATGATTAGTCACATTTATTCATTATATTTAAATATAATTTAGCTTAAAATAAATAAAACAAAATTTCATATTTTATCATTAAATTCGTAAATCAGTATATATAATTCACTGTATAGTAATTTTGAAAAATTACCTTTGAATTTACCGGTAAAAGGTTTAAATTCTCCCTTTTTTTAATTCGCGGGTCGGGTTGATCAAATCCGGGTTAAGAGGATCGTTGAATCCAGGTCGTGCAGCGGTGGTGAGCTAGCGACGGCGTTGGATTGTCGTTCGGTGCTGTGAAGCATGCGGGGTGACGTCGTCTGAAGGAGGAAGTGAGATCAGTGCTGTGGTGTCGGAGGCGCTGTTGTTAAGGTATTAACCCTAACTAGCGGTGAGGATGAAGAATCGAAGACAAAGGAAAGCTAGAAATGAAATAAAAAGCTGGATTGATTTTTTCAGTGTCCCTTACAACCCTAGGTGCAACCCTAAACAGCATTAGGAGCTCTAACAAGATGCTGCCAAGTGGCATTCATCTAACGGTCCATGCTTAATTCTAACATAACCTAATTTATCTGCTAATTAACCCTAATTAACATAATTAACCTCAATGCAACCCTCGTGCTCTTCACATGTTCCGCAACTACTCCTATTTGAGTAAGGAATCCTCCCAAGACGACTCATAACATCACTGCCCTCTTCCCGAAATAATTTGTCCTCAAGTTATTGAATCAAAATTCAAAATTCGGATACCGCTGCCTAATTTCGTCTGCCCAGTCCCAGGTAGCTTCTTCTGATGACGCTCCCGTCCATTTTACAAGCCACTGAGTGACGTGTAACAACCCGGCA
This sequence comes from Potentilla sterilis, assembly GCA_963682095.1. Lineage (NCBI taxonomy): Eukaryota > Viridiplantae > Streptophyta > Magnoliopsida > Rosales > Rosaceae > Potentilla > Potentilla sterilis. The sequence continues at coordinate 21,152,885 of OY821763.1, read as the reverse complement.
CGGGCCGTAGAGATATTGTCTGCTTTAGGAATCACCCCGCACGGTTTTGCTTCGGGAGCTGTCTGCCTGCTAGCTTCCCAGTAGGTCACCCAACCTGGGATTGCTCTGTGCTCAGCAAGCTTAACTTCGGAGTTCCCATCCCCTCCGAAGCCACTGAGCTCCCAAGACGCGTCTCTACGTATTGTGCTAACCCTGCACATATAAGCATCGCATCCACTCTCCCTCGGGCGATGTGGGATTTGTGACCTACCTACCTGCTAGGTTCCATAGCCAGGTCAAGTCAGGTCCACACAATCCACCCTAAGGCCGGGTCATCTCACTAATTGATCTTAATTCTCAGTGTCCTAAACTTCATGTACTGTTCTTAAAATTTTCTCTTCTCAGTTTTGGAGAAACAAGAATTGTTACTCAGATAGTTACTTGGATAGTTACTCAGATAGTTACTTATATAGTTCTAAGTTTTAAAGAAACAAGAACTGTTACTTTGATAGTTACTTCAATAGTTACTTGTTACTTAGATAGTTACTTTGATAGTTACTCAGATAGCTACTTATATAATTCTCAGTTTTGAAGAAACAAGAATTGTTACTCAGATAGTTACTTGGATAGTTACTTATATAGGTGTCAGTTTTTGAAGAAACAAGAACTGTTACTTGGATAGTTATTTTGACAGTTACTTATATAGGTCTTGTTATGGTTTTTGGAGAATGAGATTTGAATTTGATTTTGATATTCTGAGATGGTAGTTGTTGTATTGACGACATTGAACCCCAAAGCCGCCGCCGCCGCCTCCAGTCGTCCTCAAAACGGAACCAAGCCTCCTCTGCTACCCTCCGACCCCGAAAATGGCGCCACTCCTCGCCGCCTCAAGTCTCTAGAAGTTACCTCTCGCTACCTGTCGTCTTCTTCCTCCACTTGCTCCAATTCGAAGCGGTCTCCGTCGCCAGTGGTGGCCAAAACCGCCGCGGCGAGTCCGATGCCGACCCCGCAGACGCTGAGGAGGTCGAGAGGAGGAGAGTTGTCACTCCTAGACCAAATTCTGCCGGGAACGGCGGAGAAATGTCGGCTGCTCAGAAGCTGCTGGCGACGTCGACGATGATCTTATCGGTTTTGTTTCAGGGAGAGTCATACTCGCTACAGGTGAGTAGAACTAAGCGAGTGCTGTCTCCGACTTCGAGGAAGGGCACGCCGGAGTGGAGGAAGGCTTCGACGAAGACGAGGCCGGATCATAGCAAGAATTCGAGGCTGATGGAGCAGTACCGGTGGCCGGCGAGGTTGAGGCCGAACACGTGTATGACTAAGAGCTTAGATTGTACTGTGGAGAGGAAGAAGGTGAATGGATATGGCTCCAATGTGGTTAGGGCTTTGCAAAATTCGTTGGGGAATGATCTTGATGGGAGATTGAGGTCTAGCTCTTGTAATTTTGGTTCTATGAAAGTTACTGATGAAGCTAATAAAGTGAGAGTTACACACTCTGAAACTGTGCCATCTTCTGATACTGATAGTGTGTCTTCCGGTAGCTCCAATTCGGGACCTCACGAGCTCGATGGAGGCTGCGGCAATGCTGTTGGACAGGCACCGCGGCCTAGAAGGATAGTACGTGGTGTATGCGAGGTTTTGGCAGGAGACTAACAATTTATTGCGCAGACAATGAGATTAAGATTAGGTTTCGCACAGGGTGATTTTGATTTGGAAAAGAAAGTGGTTGGTAACTAAATATGTGGGATAAGAATAACTACTATAGTGGCACGTTTTGTAGTTTTTCCAACCTTTTGGGGTAGTAGTTTAGCATGAGTCCTTAATTATCATCAGGCCAAACTTAGTGCCCTTTTTATCAATTTAGGTTTTTTTATGCCCCTTTTTATCAATAGCCCTATTATAAAAACTTTAACTAAAAAAGAAAAGTGTGAGTGTGGATTACAGAATAAAGAGTGCAAATCTCAGCTCCCTTAAAGAAACTCACTTTGTTAGCCAAAGTGTCTGTGAAAAGACATGGACTCCCTCGCACTATATTTTATTTTTAATTAAATTTTAATAGTTGAAAGACATCATAGTAAATAAGAAAATATTTTTTAAAAAATTTAAATATAAATAAAATAAATAACTACTTTCTACACAACTTCCCGGTATCTCCATATAGTATGTAAATAACTTCCCAACAGAATTCTCTATAAATCTTTTCAAAAAAAATAAAAAATTTAAAAGTTATTAAAAATCTAAATGTGGGCAAGACTAGTTTTTGTAAGGTAAAAAATTAGTGGAAAATGATAAGGGAGTTTCTATTCATACCTCCAAAAATGGCATTAGGACCTCCTTACTTAATGGACCTCCAATTTACTTTTTACAAGAACCAAAATGTTATTTACACCTCCCTAATTTTCCTAAAATACCTAAAATCTAATTAAATCAATTAAAAGAATTTCCTTATATAATATTCAGTTCACACCTCTAAAATCGGTGGTTAAACATGCTTCAATTTTTGAACATTTATTAATTATATTTTACTTTGAAAATTCATCCAAAATCAGGCAAATCTATTGCTCTAATGATTCGAAATTTCAATTTTTTCTCTCGATCTATTTTCAATAGAGAATAATTATCATCTTGGTCTTTATTTTATTTTTTCTTATTTGTTGAGGAAATGTGGGTTTTTGGGTTGATTACTGTTGACAGTAGCCACAGAAGGGCTACATAAGCCCGCAGACCCGCATCCGGGGCCGGCCTGAGGCCCGGAGCAGGATCACCAGCACCCGGACCCGAGGCCCAGCAGTCTACCTTGTGACCAGGGGCCCGAGGACCAGGGCCGCCAGCCTGCCAAAGAGGTCACCAGAGCTGCCCTTTTATGTGCGAACAGAAGGAAGCCAGTCCCACATCGAAGAGTGAGACCAGACCTCACGCCCGACAACCTATATAAGGGCCTCAACTACCCTCTTTTATAGGTAACTGATCTCTCCAACTGCTTATCATACGTGCTTTAAGTTATCTATTCATCCCAACTATACTAACTTAGGCATCGGAGAGGAGAAGACCGGCCCGCCCGGTATTCCCCTTAGTGAGCAGGTTAAGCAGGAGGAGATCACTTCTAAATTCTACCAGGCCTACGAGTTTGTGCAGAAACAATTGGCGCCATCTGTGGGAAACTTGCATAAAAGCCACGTAAGCGTCACCAAATGGCAGAAAGCTCAGAAGCGGGCCAGGAAAGAAATGCGATGGAGGGTCAGCGGGTTGCACCAGAGCAAGCGCTCATCTCCACCCCAGTCGCTGTACGGGAGCAGTGCAGCGACCAGGGAAACCAGGAAGACAGCAGCTGTGGGAGGCCGACCGACACGCCGGGGTCATACCATGATAGCATGCGCGGGAAAGGCCCGGTGGAGGGAGACCAACCAACCGACCGGGGCTTCTCGTTGACATTCTCGGACGATCCGAGCGACAAAGAGGAGAGTCTGCTCGGTGACAGCGACGGAGACACCACGTACAGCCCCGACCGGCACGATATGGCGGGGGAGATACGGGCGATGAGGGCAGAAGTCGGTCGCCTGCGTGCGGAGGGCGACCGGGATAGAGCAAAATCCAATGCCCGGTATGAGGAAATAGAGGCGGTAAACGCTGCCTTGGTGGCTGCCCTGGAAAGAGGCCAGTAGCGCAGCGCCGCCATGACAAGGGCAACTACTCCCGCGCCAGGCCAACCTCAGCGCCTTGAGGCAGGGCAATCTTCGGGAGGAAGGTCCAGCAACCGCAGGAGGGCGGAGTCCCCGACCCACCCGGTTTTGCCAATGAGCACGCCGGCGCCCCTGCAGTCGCACGCTTCATTCGAGAATGAAGTCGTGACCCCGACCGCACAGGCATTACAGATACTCACCGACTCAGTGTCGGATCTAAAGGCCCAAATGGAGGCCAACGAGAGAAGGGCGGCGCGGTCGATGGAAGGCGCGCGATTCAACGAGCGCATGGGCCCTTTCTCGTACCGGGTTTTGGAATCAGGGAAGTCTGGTAACCAGAAATCCCTAAAGCTCACATACTCAGGATCCGGCTGTCCATACCAGCATTTGGACAGTTTTCGGTCCCAAACGTGCGCCAAGGTCTATTCCGACGTAGTGTGCTGCAATATTTTCCGGGAAACCCTATCTGGAGAGGCGCTCAGCTGGTTCTATGAGCTTCCGGCAAACTCCATCGAAGCGTTCGAGCAACTGGCCGACCGGTTCGTAGGCCGCTTCATCCTCCGGGTCGAGGGGGCCCGGACATCAACCATCCTCTTCAACTGCATGCAGGCACCTGGCGAGGAGCTAAGGACGTTTGTCAACCGCTGGCAAACGGCGACGGCCGGGGTTCGGAACCTCGACAAGGGAATCGCCGAGATGGCGTTCAAACAAGGGCTCCGGCCGGGAAAATTTTCATACGCCGTACGGGTGGAACTCCCGCAGGGGTATGACGAGCTAATGGCGATGGCCATCAGGCATGCTCAGGCCGATCATGAGACGTATGGGCAGCACCTGTTGAAAAGAAAGCGGGACGAGCAGCGGGAGGAGCACCCCCCGAGAGGAGAACCCCCCTCCCGGCCGAGAAAACAAGGCCAACCAGCGGAGCGAGAACCGGGGTGCCCGACCGGGCAGACCCAGCAGAAATTGGGGGGGCCAACAGCAGCAGAAGCCCTATCATGACAAACTCCAGGGCGAACACAAACCGGCGCAGTACCGGCAAGAACACCCCCTGGCAATCATGCCAGCAGAACGTCAAAAGGTCTTCACCACTCTGACCTCTTCATACGAGGACATCTTGCACGAGAATGGGAACATCATTCCCCCACCGCCGAGGAGCAAGTACCCGAAGGGGAAACTTACCCAGGCGCGAACGGGCAAGTACTGATTCTATCACGATGAAGCTACCCACCGGACGAACAGTTGCTTCGCCCTCAAGACAGCGGTGGAGGGCTTGATTAATAGCGGTCAGCTCCAGCGGTATATAGGGGAAAGAAGAGCAGATCCCGACCGGGAGCAGGGCCAGGGCTGGTAGGCACGCCCGAACCCCCAAGCAGTTAGTTTGGCATACCAACGGTTCAACCAACGTAACATCATATGTATGCCAACTATTCTGAAAGAAATCCCACCGGTTCGGCCGGTGCAAAAATATGTATATCCAAAGAGTAATACAAACAAAAACCGTTCCACCGGATTTACAAAAAGAAAAAGAGCTTGAAACAAAAATCTTCAAGGAGCCGCGCCTACCCCCTCAGCGGGCATCTCACCAACTTCTCCAGATGGAGCTGCCGCATCCCCTCCAGCAGATTGAGTCCCGCCTTCCTCTTCCGGTTGCTCCTCTTCTACCGACTGCTCATGGATATCTTCACCGGCCCCCGCCTTCGGCATTCGAGCGGTATCCAGGTATCCCTTCTCTTCCCACTCCGCATAGGCGTCGGCAATACCCGATTCCCTCGCCTTTTCCAGGAGCTTAAGGAACTGAGCATTGTTGTGATATTTGAGGACAACCCGCTGGTAAAGCTCGGGGTCCACTTCTCCAGCCGCAGCAGCAATGGCGGCACGCACAACGGCAGCTCCCACCTGGAGCTCATCCACTCTCTCCTCCAGCTCGGCTCTCTCTTCCTCAGCCTGCTCCTTCTCCTCCTCGAGGCTCCGGGCCTGCTCTTCTAGCCTAGCCACCTGTTTCTTGGACCTCTCCTCTAGTCTAACCTTCTCCCGCTCTAGCCTGAACTTCTCCACTTCCAGACGCTCACGGGCTTCTGTCAGAGCGGCCACCTGCCTCTTCAGCTCCGGCAGCTCCTCACTCGGGTCCGGCTGGTACAGATTGTACAATAACTACAAACAACAAGGAGTCAATTAAGCAAACAGCCAAAGTAACCGAGTTGTAAGCAGTGCCAGGGCACCAAGCAGTTCTTACCCGGAGAACCGACTCCTTGCTCTTCTGGCGGTTCTCCCCCGCCGGGGCTCCAGGCCCATCCAGACCAAGGCCGGCCGCATCCGCCGCCAGCTTCCGGACGAAGGGACTCTCCGGACCTCCCCTCTGTTCCTCCGCAGGAGCGGGGCTACTCTGCTGACCGGCAGAGTGAGAGGCAGCAGCGCCCTTGTCCCCATCGGCACTCGTCGCACCGCTGACCACCTTGAGCCGTTTCGCCAAATTTTCACCTGACAACCAGCCGGTTAGCGTCACCAGCGCGGACGGAGGGACGTCCATGACCCTCCGCCTTTTCTCACCCTGGCCGTCCGGTGAAGAAGATTGTGCGCCTGACCAGGTGACCCTGGTGACGAGCGGTACCGATCCCGGCCGGTGCCGAATCCTGCTCACCCCACCAGGAACCTTTGGTGGCCCCCTGGTGGACTTGCCCTTCCCAGGTCCCGCCTTGGGCGCAGCGGGGTGACTCTTCACACGCCTCAGAATATAGGCGTCGTCCCCAACGTCCATGGTCCTCGGTTCGGCATGAACGGTAAGCCGACCGGACTCCTCGTCCACCGAGGTTCGTGAAACGGCCTCCCCTTTCTTCTTCAACCTCGAGATGAGGTCTTCACCATCCATGGATAACGTATTACCGGGCTTGACGACCGTCCAGGAAGATGTACCTGCAAAACCAACAAAGGGTTAGTATCAACTCGGTCAGCAGAAATGCCACCGCTTAAACCCTGATACGCACCGGGATCTCGCCCGAGACCGCAGTACTCAAACTCCTCCCGCCGAATGAAGTTGTAGGAGCTTCGCTCGAGATCGTCCCAGCATCCGAGTATAGTCATAATCCTTTCCCGCTCCAACCCGGACAGTTCGAACGATTGGTCGCCAAGGGGCTGGAAGGCACCAGGAACCCGGTACATTTTACTCCTCTTCTGCCACTTCCCACCCGCCATCACCACCTTTTTCCTCCGGCTATTGTCCACCCAGGAAGGCAGATGGGTAATGATAGGCTGGAAGTGTCGGGCGCTAAAGGTCAGACAACCTCGGGACCCTCTCTTCTTCGAGAAGGATATTTTGTACAGTGCCCGGAACTCATTCACCGTTGGCATGCTCATCCCGGACAACTCGTACAGGCAACCGAGGCTCAGCAGCCGCCTCCACTAGTTGCCGGGAAGCTGCGCGGGAGACACTTGCAGAGCGCTAAGCGTATACTGCACGAAGTCCGGCAGCGGGAGGGAGAACCCGTGGCGAATTTGGTCTCCGTGAACAGCAACCCAACCCACCTCCGGGTTACAGGCCAATTCTCCGGGATTCAGCGGCCGTAACGCCACTTCATCGGGAATACTCCACGTCTCCCGGAAGGCGGCAATCTCTTCGGGGTTCATACTACCCTCCGGTTCATCGCACACCACGGCCTCTTCCCCACTCCCGATGGTGTAGCTCACGGGCGGAGTGCCAGGAAAGCGCACCCCGTGCGGGATGCCCTCAGATCCCGAAGACCCGGAAGACGAGACCCCGCCCCGGGAGCGGTCAACGGCTTTGGACTCTGGGGATTCCGAACCGAGCCAATTCTCCAATATCTCCTCATCGTCCACCACGGGACGCCTGTCGGCCGATTCGGAAGCCCCATCCGAACTTGCAGAAGCCATTCAACCTTAGGGGAAGAAAACAAAACCCCACCACTGGTCAGCAACAAGCTAGAACAGCGCCCTCTGCGGCTCCTCCTCAAGTTTGCCGCAGACGCCCCGCTCACAACGACTCACAGTTGGCGACAGAGCAACCCCCCCCCCCCCCCCCCCCCCGGCGCAAAACGCCAAAAAAAGAAAAAAAAACACGGCGCAAAGAAAGCAAGGCTTACCAATTACTATGCACAACCGAGGAAAGTCCGTCCTACGAAAACACCTTAATTAGAAGATATTATCTTTGTTCCTCCTTAAGATCAGATTGAAAAAAAAATTAAATAGAATAAAAATGGAATAGATATGTAAATATATTCACTGTTTTCTCTTTCCCATTTGTGAAAAATATTTTACAAAATGTTTTTGAAAATATAACAGAACGGTAATTTCACATGGTTTAACAAAGTCAATAGTAACTAGAAAAAAGATGGATGTCTAAGTACCGTTTTTGGAGGTATGAATAGAATCTCCTAAATGATAATCATTAAAAAATTTGTATAGCAGAATTATCTCTGGTAATTATAAATTTTTTTAAAAAATAAAAATAAAAATTTACAAAAAAAAAAAATGAAAAACAAAAAAAAAATGAAATAAAATAATATAAAATCTGTAGGAGTAGCCGTTGCAAATACTCGTATTCTAAAACAGCGTAGCTTAGAATTTACGCTGAAATTTACGCGCATATATACTGTGTGACCCGAAACCCAGAAAGAAATCCTACGCACTCTCAATTCGCTGTCTCTTTAATGGCAAAAAAGTTCATCCCAATTCTGTCTTCAATCCCTCAAGAAGATTCAGAGTTTGAGAAAAGTAAGAGCCACCAGTTGTTCAATTTCCTCATCAATCTCATCAAACCGAAACCTAAACCGGTCATCAAACCCAGAGAAATCAGGGTTTCTCAAACCCAGAGAAACCGATCATCGAGGAAGTCCAAGCAACAATTAGCCAGAGAAATTAGGCAATTGAGATCTCAAAATGTTCCCAGAACATATGGTATGTGATTCAATTTTTACCCTTTGCAATTCTGAGCTTATTGCTTTAGTGCTTATTCTGGTGGGGTTTGACAGGTTTGTTCCTGGTTGATAACTTCATATATTGGTTGCTGGTGTGTGCTTTGGATTTTTCTGTCCAGAAAGGTTTGTTCTTTTTTTCTGTTCTCATTACAGTTATGTGCTTTAAAAATTGAGAATATTGGGTTTCCATATGTTAAGTCTTTCACGCTTCTGGTTGGGAGTCTTATCTATGAATGACTCATTAATGTTAGCTACTGCATTGCACATCAAGAAAATACCTGACTTTCTTGAAAGACAGATTTCCCTAATAGTCAACTTTCGACTTCAACCTTTAGTGTATGCTGACGAGGAATTCCAAACAGTCAGTGCTTGAGTGATCTTCACTTAAGCAATTAGGTCTCCTATATTAATGACTCTTCCTGCAAGCTGGAAAGGCAGACATCAACTCCAGCTTGGTGCAAATAGAATCAAAGGCAGTCTCTGGAAAAGCCCTAGTGCCGATGTCAGCCAAATAATTTCCAGTTATATATCTGCTGTCAAGTTCAGCCTTTAATCTACGCTAGCAGAGAATTAGAAACTATCAGTCCCTAAATAGGTTGTATACTATTGCCTACATTAAGGAGGATCTCTGGTGGAATATTACTCAACCCTCATTCAGTACAAAACCTGTCATTTTAGAGGAATTACCATGCCACAGCTTTATTGCGAAAACGATATGAAAGCTGATATCCAAATTATCATTTGGAACTGTTATGTCTGTTTCTGCCTAAACCCGGGGGCCTAGTAGATACTTGATGAATCTAACTTAATCTCCTGCAATCCTGCTTACTAAGGGGAATACCGGGCGGGCCGGTCTTCTCCTCTCCGATGCCTAAGTTAGTATAGTTGGAATATATATAACCAAGGCACGTATGTAAGCAGGGAGAGAGATAAGTTACCTAATAAAGAGGGTAGTTGGGGCCCTTATATAGGTGGTTGGGGGTGAGGGCTGGCCTCACCCTTCGATGTGGGACTGGTTCCCTTCTGTTTGTACATTCTGGTGCCCTCTTTGGCAGGCTGGCGCCCCCGGCCCCAGGGTCCCTGGAGGCAGGATAGAGTGCTGGGCCCCGAGGCCGGGTGCTGGTGATCCGGTCCCGATCCTTGGGCCGGGCCCTGGTGCACTTGCTGCGGGTCTGTGGGTCTGCTGTAGCCTCTCTGCGGCTACTGTCAACAAGTCCCCCAAGTTCCCGGTCAAGTGCAATCTTGAATGGGGACTTAAATCTGTCTTGCTCTTGTCCCGCAGGCCCGCAGGGTTACCAACCTACCGGTGCCCAGTCCCCCAAGTCCGCGTTAAAGATTGGGCGTGACCGAGGTGAGTACCTCTTACCGATGGGAAGCAATAGTTTATAAGCACGTTTGTTATATAAGCAGTAATATGCTTAAGTGTTGTGGTGCTATGAGCATGGGGGCAGGTGGAACCCGGAGAATGTATGAGATGATGCCATGATGCCATGCAATAGATGTGTGCATGGAATGATAATGGGGCGTTGAAATCCGCCATGCAAGAGATGTGCACGGAATTTCGGCCGGGCACTCTGCCCTATCGGTACGAAGCGGAGCTTCATTGGGTCACAACTGGGCGATCTGCCAAATCGAAACGGAGCGGAGTTCACTGAGCCTCTACCGGGCGATCTGCCAAAGCGGAGTTTACTGAGCCTCTATCGGGCGATCTGCCAAAGCGGAGTTCACTGAGCCTCTACCGGGCAAATAGCGATCTGCCAAAGTGGAGTTTACTGAGCCTCTACCGGGCGATCTGCCAAAGCGGACGGGGTGAAGTTCATGGGACCTCGACCGGGCGTTCTGCCATATCGAGACGGGTCCCAGGTGAACTTCAGTACTGGACCTCGACCGGGCGTTCTGCCATATCGAGACGAGTCTAGGAGTATGGGAACTCGACCGGGCGTTCTGCCATATCGAGACGAGTCTAGGAGTATGGGAACTCGACCGGGCGTTCTGCCATATCGAGACGAGTCCCATATTGCTAGGCTGCAGGGAGATTACCCCGGTGTTGTGGGCTGTTTGAAGCATCGGTGAAAACTTGCTAGTTCTTCTCAGCTTGTGTTGAATAAGCGTTGAGGTAAGGGGGGTGGCATTGAGGTGACAAGGCTCGCCGTGTAGCCCCATGTTGATCGCGGTTCAATGCGATGCAGGGTTTTTATCCTGCTGGACAAGCGTACATGGGTTAGATGCAAACTCGCCCGGGTGTATAAAGCCCGCCGGTCGAATGTTCTCGACCGGGGTCAGCCATGGTACCAGGCGGAAGTCGACCGGGCGTCCTGTCATATCGAGACGAGTCCCCCAGTGAAATGCCATGGGGCCGGGTGGATTCCCGGTAGGGGGGTGGCGTTGAGGTGACAAGGCTCGCCGTGCAGCCCCCGTTTGCCACAGCTGGTGCGATGCAGGGTTTTTATCCTGCTGGACAAGCGTACATGGGTTGGATGTAAACTCACCCGGGTGTATAAAGCCCAAGCCGGTCGAATGTTCTCATGACCGGGGTCAGCCATGGTACCGGGCGAAACTCGACCGGGCGTCCTGCCATATCGAGACGAGTCCCCCAGTGAAATACCACAGGGCCGGGTGGATCCTATTCCCGGCATATGCTCTCGAGCCGGTTGGATGCGTCGTAACCGGTGGGCGGATCTCGACCGGCCGTTCTGCCATATCGAGACGAGTCCCCCAAGAGAGATGTAACTGGGTGGACCTCGACCGGGCGACATGTCATATCGAGACGAGGTCTCCAGTAGGATGGCGTGCAGCCGGTTGAATGATACCTAACCGCAAACTGCTACTGACCGGGCGGATCTCGACCGGGCGACATGTCATATCGAGACGAGGTCTCCAGTAGGATGGCGTGCAGCCGGTTGAATGATACCTAACCGCAAACTGCTACTGACCGGGCGGATCTCGACCGGGCGACATGCCATATCGAGACGAGTCTTCCGGTGATATGCAATGAAGAAGCCATGTAGCCGGTTGAATGATCATAACCGTGAACTGCCATGGTGTCGGGCGGACCTCGACCGGGCGACATGTCATATCGAGACGGGTCCCCCGGTGATATGCAACGAAGATGGTGCTAGAAGGGGGGTTCATACCCGGATAGATGCTCTCGAAGCGGTTGGATGATTACCACCGGTGAGAGGTCTTCGAGATATGCAGCGAAGAAGCCATGCAGCCGGTTGAATGATCATAACCGTGAACTGCCATGGTGCCGGGCGGACCTCGACCGGGCGTCCTGCCATATCGAGACGGGTCCTCCATTGCTCATACCCGGATGTATGCTCTCGAAGCGGTTGGATGATTACCACCGGTGAGAGGTCTTCAAGATATGCAGCGAAGAAGCCATGCAGCCGGTTGAATGATCATAACCGTGAACTGCCATGGTGCCGGGTGGACCTCGACCGGGCGTCCTGCCATATCGAGACGGGTCCTCCATTGCTCATACCCGGATGTATGCTCTCGAAGCGGTTGGATGATTACCACCGGTGAGAGGTCTTCAAGATATACGAAGAAGATGGTGTGCAACCGTGGGATCTGGGGAAGTGTGGGAGGGCCTGACTCCTCGGTTCTCGCTCCTACCTTCCTGTCGCCAGCGTGTGAGACAAGTGGCTGACATGCATTTAAGGAGGAAGTCCATCAGTCCCGTCAGTTATGATGGCATGGGCAGTTTACCAATGTTGGGACACGTGCCAGCAGGGGGCGGTCTTGAGATGAAGGGCCTGGATTCGCAGGCGTTTGAGTTGCTCTGATTACTTGTTTTGGAGGGATTTCGATTGCCTAGGGCACTGGTCCCCTCTATAAAAAGGCTTCCTCTGCTCTCCTTTCTGCTGTTGCTTCTTGCTTTGGAGAAACTAAGAGAAAGAGAGGAATCCGGCGACCACTTTGAGCCCTTTTGCCCCACGAGATTCGTTTTCTTGAGCGCTCCCTACTCTCTTCCTACCATTGCACGCTGCTTTCGCAGGGTAGATTGTCATCGATTGAGCATACTAATCGGTAAGTTTGTTGATTTCTTTGCCTCGGTGTTGTTCTTGTTTTGGCTTTGTTGTTTTGCGGCGGGGGGGGGGGGAGGGATCTCTGCCGCTGACGGAACTGCTCTGCGGCGAACTTGGGGAGAGGCCGTAGAAGGCGCTGTTGTAGGCTGTTGTTGACGAGCGCTAGGGTTTTGTTTCTTCCCCTAGGTTAAGATGTCATCTTCAGGTTCTGACCGGGCTTCCGAATCGGCTGCCAGAGGTGCTATCGTGGACGATGAGGAGAGACTGGAGGACTGGCTCGGTTCGGAATCCCCGGAGACCGAAGTCGCCGACTGCTCCGGGAGCAGGGCCTTCGTCTTCCGGGGCTGAATCCTCGGAGACTGAAATACCACACGGGGTGCGTCTTGCAGATGCTCCGGCCGCGAGCTACACCATTGGCAGAGGGAAGGGTGCTGTGGTGTGCAATGAACCTGAGGGTAGCATGACCCCTGGAGAGATTGCAGCGCTTCGGGAAACATGGGGTATCCCGGATGACGTTCTGCTGCGGCCCCTGAATCCTGGAGAGTCGGCCTGCAACCCGGAAGCAGGTTGGGTTGCCGCGCACCAGGACCAGTTCCGGCATGGACTCTCGCTCCCGTTGCCAAATTTCGTACAGTACATGCTCAGTGCGCTGCAAGTGTCGCCCGCGCAGCTTCCTGGGCTCCAGTAGAGGCGATTACTGAGCCTCGACTGCCTATACAACTTGTCCGGAATGAGTATGCCAACGGTAAACGAATTCCGGTCCTTGTATAGGTTGTCCTACTCAAGGAAGCAAGGGTCCCGGGGTTGCCTGTCCTTCAACGCCCGGAAACCTCCACCGATCATCACCAATATGCCTTCATGGGTAGACAACAACTGCTGGAGGAAGAAGGTGGTGATGGTGGGCGGGAGGTGGCAGGCGAGGAGTAAAATGTACCGGGTTCCTGGCGCCTTCCAACCCCTTGGCGACCAGTCGTACGAGCTATCCGATCTGGAGTATGAGAGGGTTTCGACCATAATCGGATGTTGGGACGATCTGGAACGGAGTTCTTTCAACTTCATCCGACGAGAAGTGCTGGAATACTGCCAACTCGGGCGGGGTCCCGGTGCGTAGGAAGCCCTTGAGCGGTGATACTTTGTGCTAGTTTTTACAAAAATACTAACTGTTCGCTTTCCTTGCAGGTGCATCTTCCCGGGCGGTTATCAAGCCCGAAACCACTCTTTCAATGGACGGGGAAGACCTCCTCAACAAGCTGAAGGAGAAAAGCGAGACCGTCTCGCGGACGTCGGTGGAAGAGGAGTCCGGCCGGCTCACGACTCATTCGGAGCCGAGGGTCATGGACGTTGATGACGACGCCTATGTCCTGAAGCGGGTGAAGACCCATCATACCGCGCCCCATGCGGTGCCTGGAAGGGGCAAGGCTACCGGAGGGTCAGTTAGGGTTCCCGGTGGAGTGAACAGGATCCCCAACCGGCCGGTGTCTGTGCCGCACGTGGCTCGCGTCGCCCTGGTAAGCGCACGATCTTCTTCTCCGGAAGGCCGGGGAGAGAAACGGAAGGGCGGGGACATTCTTTCCTCCGCACTGGTGACTCTTACCGGTGGGTCGGCACGGGAGAACCTGGCCAAACGGTTCAGGATAACCGGCGGCGCGCAAGCTAACTCTGCCGGGGAGAAGGCCGCTGCTGCTGCCCGGCAGAGTAGTCCCGTGACTGCGGAGGCACCGGGGGGAAGCCCGGATAGTGCACTCACCCGGCAAGTGGCGGCGGACTTGGCCGGTCTTGGGCTGGACAGACCCGGGGTTACTGGAGCCCTGGCGGGCGGGAATCGCCCAAAATGCAAGGAATCCGTCCTTCGGGTAAGTACCGCACGATATCACTACACTGCTTGTAGCTTGTTTTCGTTTGCGGCTTGACTAACTGTCCTTGATGTTGTGCAGTTGCTGTACATTCTATACCAACCGGACGCGAGCGAGGAGCTGTCGGAGCTGAAGAGACAGATAGCTGCTCTATCGGAGGTCCGACAGCGCCTGGAGGTGGAGAAGTCTCGCTCGGACCGGGAGAAGGCCAGATCGGAGGAGAGGGCCAAGAAGCTGGAGGAGCAGAACCGGAGCCTGGAGAAGGAGCTGGCCGAACTGGAAGCCAAGGTGGACGAGCTCCAAGTGGGAGCTGCTGCTCTGCGCGCCGCCTCTGCTACTCCGACCGGGGAAGATGACCCGGAACTCTACGAGAGGGTCGTTCTCAAATATCGTGAGAGCGATCAGTTCCTGGAGTTTCTGGTGAAGGCCAGGGAAGAGGGCATCTCGAATGCGTACACGGAATGGGCGGGGAAGGGATGGTTAGACACTTCCCTGATGCCGATTGCTGCTGAAGGAGATATCCATGAGCAGTCGGACATCCATCAGGAGGCGGTGGAGGGGCAGCCGGATGAAGCGATTCGCTCGGACTTGGATTCTTTCACCAACGGTGCCGAGTCTCCCCGAGCCAGGGTCAACACCGGAACTGATGTCGACGACGAGGGTACCGCAGGAGAGGCTGGCGGATTGCCTGCTGAAGGCGGAGTCGTGGCTCCTTAGGATTTTTCTTGCCATTTTCCTTGTAATCTTTCCGGATCGGTTACTGCTTGTATACTTGCTTGAATATGAATATACTGGAACTGGCAGAGCCGGTGAAATTTTCTCAAAAGTAGTTTGCATATATATGTTTTTACAACGGTTGAACCGCAAACTATGCCAAACTAACCGCTCGGTGCTAGTGGGTTTTACCAGGCCTGGTCACGTTCCCGGTCGGGGTCTGTTCTTCTTTCCCCCACGTACCGCTGGAGCTGGCCGTTATCAATCAAACCCTGCACCGCTGTCTTGAGAGCGCAGCACTGATTCGTTCGATGAGTAGCCTCATCATGATAAGAGCAGTACTTGCCCGTCTGCGCCGTTGTAAGTTTCCCCTTCGGGTACTTTCTCTTGGGCGGTGGGGGAATGACGCTCCCGTTCTCAAGTAAGATATCCTCGTAGGAAGTGGTGAGAGCGGTGAAGACTTCTTGACCGGCCGGTGGTGGTGCTGGTATGATTGCCAGGGGGCGCTCTTGGCGGAACGGTGCCGGCTTGTGCTCGTTCTGGGGTTTATCAAAATAGGGCCTCTGCTGCCGCTGTGGCCAGTTTCTGCTGTTGGCGTTTCGGCTGGGTCGAGCGGTGCGGTTCTCGGTCCGCTGACTGGGCTTGGCTTCCTGGTCGGGCGGAGGGTTCTCTTCCCGGGGATGGTCTTCCTGCTGCTTATCCCGCTTCCTCTTCAATAGGTGATGCCCATAGGTCTCATGATCGGCCTGAGCATGCCGGATGGCCATAGCCATCAACTCGTCATATCCCTGGGGGAGTTCTACCCGGACGGCGTAGGAAAACATGCCCGCTCGGAGCCCTTGCTTGAACGCCATCTCGGCGATGCCTTTGTCCAGGTTCCGAACTCCGGCCGTAGTCGTCTGCCAGCGGTTGACAAAGGTTCTCAGTTCCTCTCCGGGGGCTTGTATGCAGTTGAAGAGGATGGTCGACGTCCGGGCTCCCTCGACTCTGAGAATGAAGCGGCCTACGAACCGGTCGGCTAACTGCTCGAACGCCTCGATCGAGTTTGCTGGAAGCTCGTAGAATCAGCTGAGCGCTTCTCTAGACAAAGTCTCCTGGAAGATGTTGCAGCAGACTGCATCGGAGTATCCCTTGGCGCAGGTTTGGGACCGGAAGCTGTCCAGATGCTGGTACGGGCAGCCGGACCCTGAGTAGGTGAGCTTGAGGGACTTCTTGTTGCCAGATCTTCCCGACTCTATGACCCGGTGCGAGAAAGGGCCCATGCGCTCATTAAACCGGGCGCCCTCCATCGGCCGCGCGGCTCTTCTCTCGTTGGCCTCCATGTGGGCCTTTAAGTCCGACAAGGTGTTGGCTAGTATTTGCAGCGCTCGTGCGGTCGGAGTCCCAACTTCATCCACTGACGAAGCGCCGGGCTGGTGGTAGGTTGTCTTGCTCTTTGGTGGGCCTGGGCCGGCTGGCGACTTTTCACGCACGGGGTCCCCGGGCCGACCGCCCGAAGATTGTCCTGCTTCGGTGCGTTGAGGTTGGATCGGTGGGAGTGTCGCCCGCGCCTCGGCCATGGCGTCACTGCGCTGCTGTCCCCTTTCCAGGGCGGCCACTAGGGCAGTATTCACTGCCTCCATCTCTTTGTACCGGGCGTTGGACTTAGCTCTGTCCCTGTCGCTCTCCTCTCTTAGACGACTGACTTCTGCGGCCATTGCCCGTAGCTCTCCCGCCATACTGCTATGGCCGGGGCTGTACGTAGGGTCCCAGTCCGGGCTCTCAGATCGATCGCTTGGATCATCTGAGAACGTCAAGGAGAAGCCCCGTCGCTCTGGACTGTCTTCCTCCTCTGCCGGGCCTTTTCCGCGCGAGCTGTCGTGGTGGGGATCCGGTACGCCGGATGGTCCCCCACAGCTCCCTACTTCCTGACCGTTGCCCCGGTCGCCGCGCGGCTCCCGCGTGACGGCTGGGGTGGAGGTGAGCGTCTGCACTACTGCAAGGCGTCCCTCCTCGGCGGTGCCTTTCTCTTGACTCATTTCCGAATTCTTTCTCAACGGTGTTGCTTACACGGCTTTTCGTTCAAGCTTCCCACAGACGGCGCCAATTGCTTCTGCCTAAACCCGGGGGCCTAGTAGATACTTGATGAATCCAACTTGATCTCCTGCAATCCTGCTCACTAAGGGGAATACCGGGCGGGCCGGTCTTCTCCTCTCCGATGCCTAAGTTAGTATAGTTGGAATATATATAACCAAGGCACGTATGTAAGCAGGAAAAGAGATAAGTTACCTAATAAAGAGGGTAGTTGGGGCCCTTATATAGGTGGTTAGGGGTGAGGGCTGGCCTCACCCTTCGATGTGGGACTGGTTCCCTTCTGTTTGTACCTTCTGGTGCCCTCTTTGGCAGGCTGGCGCCCCCGGCCCCAGGGTCCCTGGAGGCAGGATAGAGTGCTGGGCTCCGAGGCCGGGTGCTGGTGATCCGGTCCCGACCCTTGGGCCGGGCCCTGGTGCACTTGCTGCGGATCTATGGGCCTGCTGTAGTCTCTCTGCGGCTACTGTCAACAATGTCGATCTTCATTCACTCTCAAGCATGTACAGTACTATTCATGCGCATCTGGAATTGGCATCACCTTGATCTTGCTTACCTGATAGATTCACTAAATGACACAGCTTGGTAAATAAGTCACTTTTTATTTACTTATGTTTTCTGAAGAGTCTATAAGCTATGTAAGAGGAAATATCCATGCTTTTGATTATATCCATGTGGGAGAGTTTGCTTTTTTAAAGGCTTTCTGATCTTATGTTCTTCTTTTTCTTCACTTATGATGTAATTCTTATGTTTTACTGTGTGCATGGCCGAGTTATATATATAATCTTCAGTTGGCTGTATCACCTCAGAACGAAACTAAGCTGGATCATGATGAAAACTCTGATTTTGTAGAACTGAAAAAAGCAAGCAGATTTACCGACTCTTCTGAAGATGTATGAACAAAATGGTGTTCAAACTAGTAATTATTTCAACTGCATTACTTAGTCAGTCAGCATGATTTTACTTAGTCGTACTGTTCTTTCTGGACATGAGGTGATTACTGTTAGTTTCTGGTTCTTTATGAATAATGAAATCCATTTTTGGTTCTGTTTCTATGCTTAGCTGATTTTGGTTTTCGATTATAGGGTAAGAGGATGATATAATCAAGGACTAAAATTTCGACGATCACGGAAATTTCGAAGGTCCAAAAAATGGAAATTTCGATGGAAATTTCGAGGAAATATCGATAGCAGAAAAAAATTGATAAAATTGACGGAAATTTTAAGAAATACATGGAAATTCTAAATGAAACTTTCTGAGATGTTTATTTAATCTATTATTTATCATATTTCATAAGAAAATCTTATATAGACATTGGTCTATAATGAGTTGTAGTGATATAAGGTGAAATATATAAACGCTAAATCGTTGAAAATTCTAATAAAAATATATACTAACATCTAATTTTTTTTTGATGGCTGGGAACCCAAAGGGAGGCTAGGCCATCACGCCTTATACACATATAATACATTGAACATGACATTACATGAATAATTTAGAACCACATAGAAAATCTATATGATGTATGAGTGTATCAAGATAATACTAATTACAAATAATCAAAACAATAAAATTAACCATAAGAACGGAATATTTAATAATACTAACATTACTAAGTAACCACTTACCAAAGTCTATTACTAATTAACTATTATAGCATGAGAGCATAAAATTGAGATCAATGCATGAGCTAAATACGAAAGAGAGAATGAGATATAGAAGTAGTGAATTGAAGCAACCGGAGAAGAAAGAAAAGATGAAAGTGTAAGAAAGCATTTGCAAATGAGATTATTTATAGGAAAAAAATTTGTTTTCTAGTTATAAAAATTCCAACAAGCACATAATTGATAGTATGAAAAAATCAAGCACATAATTGATAGTATGAAAAAATCAAGGATAAGAGGTATGGAACACGTAAGAGTGTAAGACCATATCTTTACCAAAACAAATAGTTTGATTTTTGATAGGACATAATTTGTCATTTTCATTTTTTTCGGATTTCAGTAAACATATTATATAACTAATAAGATGAAGAAATTGAACAAGAAATGAGTTCAGTTCAATTGGCCAACTCATTAAACTTATCATGCAAGCTGAGAGGTGAGGGGTTTGAATCTCACTTCACCCCTAAATTTGTGGGTTTTTAGCAGGCCGACATGTGTCAGTTGAATTTCGAAAATTTCGTACCAGAAATGGAAAGATTGCGGAGGAAATATCGGGATCTCAAAAAAACGAAATTTTCGCCAAATATCGAAATTTTAGTCATTGGATATAATGCAGGCAACATTGTTCACGGGGAAGTCGATGACTGTATTGGTAATAGTTGTTATGAACTAATCTAGTAGCCACGCTCTATTAGAGTTGTCAGAACACTTCCCAGTTCCCAATGGCTTAGTTCTTTTCGGACGTCAATCTGTTCTGAGGATCACCACCCGTTTCTTGTGATCTCCATGAAGCTTGCACAGCAAATAAGTCGGTCCTTTTTAGGACTCATTAACTATTTGAAGTCTTTGTACAAGAAGCAAGATAATGGTCTTGGAGTCTACTAAGGATTAGAAGCAATTCTCTGAATTGCTTATGAAGGCTGCTACTCCTGCTAGGGATTATGGAGCATATGAACTGCATCTATTGCCAATTTCCAGTGGAGCCAGACATTTAAGGAGCCTCCTTCAGTATGGGGATTATGTTTGTAGAAACATTTCATTTGTTTCTATTCCACCAGATTGAGTAATGCCAAGGAAGTCTAGGCATTTTATCAAAGATCTTTATTTTCTTCACTGATGTGGGAAATGCTTTCTCCAATTCCTATTGCCTTAGCATCATGCACCGGGTATTTTCATTTGTCTGCTATGAGGGAGTTGTTTGCAACACTTCAACATGTCAGAATAGGTGATTTTGATACCGCTTCTCCTATCACACCAGCCAAGGATTCCAGTAGAGTACCAGGGGTTTCCGATTGTGTTATTCCACCTCCTCAAAAAACTGAACCAAGCTTTGATGACTTTGCTATCAAAAGCTCAACCTGATATGAAGCATTAAGAAGCAGTTGATACGATGTATGCTGTGAACCAAGAGCTGCCACCAAAGAGCTGTCTTTTGTTGTGAACCAGTGTATGTTTTGATGTGAAAATAGGCTATGGCGCCATGCATTGTAGTATAATGCAGCAGTTGTGCATACACTTCCTTATAACATCAGTTTATAAAATAAGATCACACATTAAAGTCGTGAACTTGAAAAACATTAGTTTGTGCAGTAGTACTGGGAGTATTGCCAAGTCAATAAAGTGTCAAGTGTCAACTATGTTTCACAAGAAAAGCCCTTTTATTTTTCTTGTTTTATATATATATATATATATATATATATATATACAGAAAGTTTCAAATACGGACGTCCGTACGGTGCGGATCCGGCGTTTCCGGCCACCGGCGAGGCGGCGACGCCGTATCCGGCCACTGGGCTTTGCTCCCCGGTGGCCGGCGACCCCGTCTGTGCCGGCCCGGACTCCATCGCCGGCCGGCAGCCGGCCGAAATCCCGAAAAACCAGAAAACTGCCTTCCACTGTTCATTTTTTTGGTTTTTCGAGGATTCCGGCCGGCTGCCGGCCGGCGATGGAGCCCGGGCCGGCACAGACGGGGTCGCCGGCCACCAGGGAGCAAAGCCCAGTGGCCGGATACGGCGTCGCCGCCTCGCCGGTGGCCGGAAACGCCGGATCCGTACCGACTGTTCATGGTGCGGACGTCCGTATCCGAAACGCTCTGTGTATATATATATATATATATATATATATATCTCGGTTCGTTATAGTAGCAGATCACAACTACTGAATCACGACGATTATAGGGAAGAAAATAATCTTCACGAAGTTTTTGTGGGTTTAAAGTTTAAACACAATTCAGGGAAGTAAATAATCTTTAATGAATTAAATTTGTTGTTGGCATTCGTTTAAGCCCTTGCATGTCAACTCAATTAGGGCATCTCCAATGGGAGGTCCCAAACTCTATAATTTTGGGGTACTAAAAAAATTTGGGCTCCATTAATGGTTAAAATTCAAGTTCCAAAACCCTCTAATTTTGAGACTTAGTCTCATCCCAAGTCTTATTTTGAGACTGGGTTTGAGACCCATCTTATAATCCAAGGGCATGTCTGGTCTCATCCCAAAATTCAATTTTTTTTTTTCAAATTAACATTATATTTATTTATCATGTACAAGAATAGTTTATAAATATAAATTATTATTAATTACAACACAAAATAAAGAAAAATCAAATATTTAAATTTAAGACTTTAAGTTAAAACTCTACCATTGGAGATGGTTGAAGTCTTATATAAATAATGTCCAAATGAGGTGTTATAATAAATATTATAATAAGTATGAGACCACATTATGAGACTTCTCCATTAGAGATGCCCTTAGGGGTTTAAGTTTCGACTTCTGCTAAGTTTCACTACCCTACTCGATAGGAAATATTTGGCAGTCGGCTTGGTTCCCTTCAAGGATATTTTTGTCAATTGCAATCCCAATGCTCATCTTCTCAGCCACCGACTCTTTAACAGTATTGAACCATTGGAACTGGAGGAGTGGGTCTTGATCTTGCTCAACTCACTTCCAATTCCAAGTTCCACTACCTCCACCTATCGTTGCTATGTTTTCTAGTGGTTTTACTCTCTCTCAATCATGTAACTCCATAAAAGTTTATGGGTACACAAATTTAAGTTTCTTGAATGTTCCTCATGCCGTACGAGGAATTAGTTGTAGGAAAAAAAAAACTTAAGAGTTCATGTATTTCATGTGATAGTCCATGTATTAAATGCTCGAGAGTAACAACATCACGATGTTTCTAAAACAAGAACGTTGGGTGCACATCCCACATTGGTGATACTGTCATTTACAATTTTACAATATATTAGACTTACTTGGATGAATGATGAGTACTTGAAGCTGGAGTCCATTTCGTTACTAACTTCCTTGAGGCTTCCACACTCGCCAGAGCAGGTTCACTAATCCTTAGAAGAATGAGTACATAAAAATTATTAACTGAGAATCGGAAGCACTGCACTTTGGATGATAGCAAGGATGTAAACTTTCATGCTAGCCCATGCTTACCAACGTTATCACTTCCAATTGGAAGAATCAGACTTTCTATGCTTAAGATTGACTTCTTCAGCACAAGTCTTTATATATCTTTCTTTCCATCTTCATCCCCATTATGATTAGCTTCTTATCCTCAACTTTTGTTTCATTAACTGAAAGTAGACAGAAAATAAAGAGAACATCAAGCTTGATACATGCGAAGCCAATAAACACAGACTTTCAAAGGATACGAATTTCAAACACAGGAATTTTTCTGAAAAGAACTGATCAGTTTCTGTTGTCCCAACGAAACATGAATCATGAAATTACAAGTGATGGCAAAAGAATATGTACAAGTAAACTACCAAGTAAACTCCATCATCTCAACTACTGGAAAACCTACCCATCCTGATGTATTTACAGCAATGTAAACAAAGTTTCTGTCATCTACTCAAGTGGCCTATCTGATTAAATTTCACTGTACATTTATTCAGTTTTCACATTAATCCGATAAAAAATCGATAAACCATGTGCCTGTCCTTCTTTCTACTACTATAATTCTTAAATTAACAGAAAGCAACATAAGCACCAAATATCTCAATTCAAAATACTTGCAAATGAATCCTCAAATATCAATCCAAGAAACCAATATTACTAATCGAAAAAGAACTAGAGCATGACTCCAACCAAACTGGTACTGGCCACCTTGCCAACCTGCTCTATGGCTCACTAGCATACCCCAAAAGCAGCAAAAAAGTTCAGACAAATGCCATAGCATATGTCAAATGCCATAGCAGCAACTGATAGTAGCTCCTTAGCCAGAAGCTCACCTAAGGACCACATTCTCACTTATTGAAAAGAAGTAACCAACTAGAGCATAAACAACTAAACCTAGGAAAACAAGATTAGAACACCAAGGTGTTTCCTTACACTTCTTTGCCAGGTGTACAAGACTGGCCATCGCGAAAATGTAAAATCCCCCAACTTACCTGCCCAATGTTAAGTGAGCAAATGAGGGTGGTATAACACAGTCCATCTTGTGCTGAAGACATCCAGGTCAAAGACACAAACCGAGCTGCTGAATTGACTTTCAAATAGATCAATAAATTCAACCTGAAGTATAACCTAGACTCAACCCCAAACCCAATGGCCCCAAACCAGGTTCCCAACCAGGTGTCCCATCCTATGATCAGCACTGTAGGCCTTCTGGTCAAACCAGCACACCATCAATCCCTCCACGTCTACCTAAACACCTGAATCTTGGTGGCTGGACCAACAGATAAGCCATTCCAGCCACCTGCTGGCAGTGGTGCTCAGCTCTAATGAAGCAAAGGCCACGTGGTAACAGTGCAATAGGAACTGTCACCAATATCAGAACCCAACCACGACTCCCTAATATTGACAACTTCGGCATAGATGAGAAATCTCCCTAATACTGTCACCCTTCTGGTTAAACCAGTACACCAACCAACCCTCCACGTCTACCGGAACACCTGAACCATGGCTGCTGGACCAACAGAAAAGCCATTCCAACCACCTGCTGCCAGTTCTGCTCAGCTCTGATGAAGAACGACCACATGGCGACGGTGCAAGAGAACTTGTCACCAACATCAGAGCCCAACCATGACTCCCTAATTAATGACAAATTTGGCATAGATGAAAAAGCTCCCTTCAATCACACCCATAGCTACCCAGATCCAATGAATCCTCGAAGAATGTGAACAGAAAGATCCTGCAGCACCAGTGACACTGTGAAGCAAACACCTCACAATGCAGAGATTGCCACAGAGGTCAACAAACTCAGGCGTCAAGTTTCCCACTGCCCTAAGGTTTCATTTGATAAGAGATTGCATAAAGGATTTGTTTCAAGACATTTGATGCTGGAAAGGGGGATCGGAGGGGGAGGGGAGAAGCATTTGAAACATCAATGCAGGAAAGAGAGAAGGTACAGTTTTCTTGCATGTGTTATGTAACATGAAAATATGGTTGAAGACGGCTATATCCTATCCAAGCATTCAAACAAACGTCTCCTTTTATTTTTCTTGTGGATTATGTCAAACTCCTCCTTAATTTCTTGCTCCTCTTTCTACCCCCAACAAAATTGCTAAATTTTACAACTTTTACTTTTCTTCATTCTCATATTGCTTTTGATGTGAATTCTCCCATGTCTATTTAATTAGTTTAAAGTTCCTTCATATTCTAAGCGTCAAATTTTTCAACAGAATGACGGTACTATTTTCACAGAACACTTAGCATACAAAAATTAGCCATCTTAGAGATGAACGCGTTTGATTCCTAGTGAGCTTCAGGAATAAAATCGAAACAATGGATGAGGATGTTGACGCCGGAGGACTAGTAGTTGGAAGTTTGAACTTACCTCTCAAATTGTTCCATACCCCAAAACCTGTAGTTCTGAGACCCATCCTTGGGATGACAAAAGGTCGTTTGCTTAGTGGGCAAAAAATTATGTCCTTCTTCATCGGTGCGCGCATATTTGAAGACCACAGGATTTAAGAAAGGATTTCAAATCTGATTCCTGAAGCAACACACCGGGACTTAAAATATAAATAAGTAAATAATTACATAAACAGCTAATAGATATGAGAAATAAGCCGGCCACTGGTAAACTACCTTCATAATCAGCAGTTTGGATAAATGCGACAGAGGATATGGATGAAGCTTGTAGCCACAATTATTGAGGCATGACACAGCTAAAACTCGAACCTGTAGTAGTTAGGTAACAGAACAACAAAAGAGTCAACTATTTTAACATTACAGACATTATAGCAAGTCAACCAAAATGTTGTAACAAGTACAAGAGACTTGGAACTGAATACGAACAAAATTCATGCTCCAAACAATACAATAACCAATTAACTAAAATAAAATGAAATAAATGTACAATTTATTTGATATTAAAAAATTTTGGGTTTTACATCGAGGCCTAAAAACAGGAAAAAAAATATATCACCTCAAGATTAATTTTTTTAGGGACCTTCACCTGATGGTAAATTTACAATTAAATCAGCTGCTGATTACATATTCAACCTACTTTCGATGTTTGTTCTAAAATCCTTTCTAACATCAGGAAACTGGAGCGCAGGAGCGGCCTCATTGTTAATTTTTCAGAAAATATATTGTCCAGATTTACATGTGTTCTAGATGTCTGTCATTTGTTCTACACTCACTCTCGAAACAGTACCTTACCTTTTTAGAATTGTCTGTGTGCTTATTTGTTTTGTTGCCTCTCATGGTCTCAGTTAGTTTTGTTCCCTCAGTTCTTCCTATAATGCAAGAAAATTTTGATTGGCTTTTATCCATCGGATTATATACTTCTAATCTATAGAAAAGTGTATAACAATTTGTTATAAACTTGGGAATCAGAAGATTACATTTTGTTTTCCTATTAAATATAGAAAAGCAGTCATTGATTTTCCAAAAACCTAAGAGGATTTTTTTATTTTTTTTTTGTGGTGTGGTGGGGGGGGGGGGGGGGAGGAATGTAAAACTCCTAAGAGTTTGGGAAGCTAACAAAACTGCTATTCAAAAACATAGTGAGGAAGTAAACACAGGAAAAAAGTAAATAAAAAAACAGGTTACAAACTGAATTTTAATGGCAAGTTTCATTAGCAGGACAAACGTCAGTGGGTTCTTTTTATCAGGAATTGTGATGGTCAAGTGGTGGTTGCAGGCTTCAAGCCTTTACTGTAAGCTTTGTTCTCCTGGAGAAGCTCAGGCTTTGGACATCTCCAGATAAGTTCTTTGGAATTCTCAAATTATAATCAATACTCTGAATCAAAGAGCTTAAGTCCCTTGAAGGATTGCTTGTGTATAGTTGCAGATATTGCCATCCTTTGCATGCAATGCTCATGTCTGATTTTCCAACTTACATATTGTTTTCTATTCATCAGAATATTTTTTTTTGAGAAAGAAAGAGGTTCTATTGAAATAACAAGAAAAGAAAAATACAAAACGGCTGACAAGGAGTCCACGTTGAAGAAAGTTACGCAAACAGCCTAGATAGAGCATAGACAACAGCTGCATTCCAACCTAATAAGACAGAAGATAAGCTATAGATCCTAAATTCTCCAGAAACAGAAGCCCAAAGAGATGGCCAAAACCCAACTCTCTCCCAAAGTAATCCGGTAATCCCCCCCCTTCACCACTGTAAACTTCATATATATTTTTATTTCTAACCATCCAAACCACCCACCTCTTCAGCACTGTATATTTTATTTCTAACACATGCAGCTAACACCCCACAACCCCAAAGGACCTTGGCCTTTTTTCTGTTGCCAAAGGGGGAAGGTTTATGGTGTAAATCAACCCTTTCAACCAAATTCTCCCACATCATTGCACCCTCCCTGAAGAGTTTTTCGGTTTTTACAGAAAGATGCAACAACTTCACAATGCATGAAACGTAATGAACAGTCTCCCCCTGCGACTTACACAATACACACCAGGTGAGAGTGAAGCAACAATTGGTCTCCTCAGTAGAACATCCAAAATTTCACTCTCCCATGCGCCACAAGCCATACATATTGAGAAAGCCACTTCTTAGCGGACAATATGAAACCTCGGTCATAAACTTAGCCAACTTTGTATTTGGTTTAATAATTTTACCAAGGACATGTACCCTAATGTGTGTTTTGATGCTTGTACATTTAGGGTCCCACAGGGATCATTAGTTTAACGGTATTTCGAATCAAAAAGGACAAACCATACCAGCTCAGGGGATCCAGCATTTAAAAAGAGCAAAAAACTAGCCAATGTAAGTGCAGAACTGCCCAAGTGATCTTGATTTTCTTTTGGGTCATGCAAGTTGGCCCATAGAGTTCAAAATTGCAAATGCAAAAAAGTATGATAAAATGATAGAGTAATTTACCTCATCAACATAAGGCTCAATAATGCAGTACTGAAGATAAGATGCCTCGGCTGCTATGGTGCTTAAGAAACGTTTATAGTTGCCCATCCGAAAATATCTGTTACATAAACAATTTCATACCAAGAATTAAAAGGAGTATCGTTCAACAGAAAAAGAGAAAAAAGACAAAAAAAAAAAATTAAACATTAATCAAAACAGTCAAAAGAGAAGTAGAAACTACCGTAAAATCTTTCGGGAAAACTGCATTTCCTTTGACTTGATTAACGGAGAAGGCACATGACTAAACCACCAAGAAAGCGACTCCCCCTAGGACCAGAGCAAGCTATATTTTACATATAGAGGATTTCATACTAAGAGCCACACAAACTGAATAAAAATATTTAAAAATAGATGAATAGAGATCAACCATGGGTTGGCTATGAGAACCAAGATGAAGTAGCACATGAAAAGAACAAAACTCAGCCTCATTTTCGTAAGTAGAATTGGAATGACGGTTTGCGTCATACAGATTAAATAGAGATGTCAAGGTCTTTTTAAGCTGCTCCATGTTGAGGTGATGCATTGGAGAAGTATTTTGACTGCTACAACCTCGAAGCTTATGAAGAGAGATGATAGCATGGATTATGAGTTCCTCTCTTAAAAAAAGCCTTCATTTTTTTTTAAATGTAAAAAAGCCTTCATTGCTTTAGGTAAATTTAACCCAAGTTAATCTGGAGATTGAGATGTGTACTCCAGACAAGCATGTGCAAAATGCCGACGAGAACAAGCATTAAAAAGATAAACTGTAATCTGTGCTTTGAGTTATGTGATCCAGAATACTGGTCGGCATGAACAAATACTGTTGTTGCCCAAGTAATATTATCAAACATAATCACTACAGGGCATGGCTAATTACTCTCTTTTTCTCTACGTATATGCAAATGTGTGTGTATTATGTAAATACACTTATGATAGATGTGCATCCAAACCTGAACTACATTAATAGTGCAAACTCCTTAGGCGTTGCCAGGTTCAAGATCGTGTATATATCTCTCTTTTATATTGACATTTTTCTTTTTTCAGTGGAGCAACATTGACTAGAGAAGCAATAATTGCTTTGAAAGGAAGTCATGCTTATACCATTTTCTGATACATGTCAATTGCTTTCTCGCCTACAATATTCTGCATACTAAGATCTTGCCTTATGGACCTCGTCCGATCGAAGAGGAAGTCGTGAACCACTTCAAAAGGACAGTCACTCGAATCGAACAACTTCAAGAGGTAATCTAAAGTCTCCTCCAAGACAGGCAGTGGCCGAACATCAGACGGTTGGACTTGTTTGGAAGTCAAAGTTCTGCAAAACTGTAACAACAACAAAACACAGTGTTAACTTTCCTCTTCCCATTACATACGAAACAGTAAGCACAAACTGTAAAATCAGATTCAACTACTTTTTTAACTGCAATGGATGGTGAAGACTGAGCTGGATTTCCATTGAGCCTCTCAAAGGGAGCTAAATCGCGAAGCTTTTCACGCTGGGCCCTTTCTGCCTCTGTATTATTACTACAAATCAATCATCATCGAGTAGCTAAGAGCAATGGAATTGAATCAATTAGCTGGTTTACCTGGGCACATTAAAGAGCAAGTGCCGAGTATGGCTGGAACATCGGAAACGGCGCCGTCTTGTAATAGTTTCTGGGCGGAGCTAGTTCCAGCTCTGCTACTCCAAGAAGAATGGTTTCCACGCCCTCTTCTCTGCGTGCCCAACTTCACCTCTCCTCTGCTTCTCACTTACTACCAGTTTGTTGCCACACTCCGTTGAGTCATCGTATAAGGATACTGCCAGGTAAATCAGTTTATTTTTAGGGTAAAAAGAATAACCGCTTGACAAGACTACATCGGTAACTGTTTGATAATAATAATTAAGTCACCAAACTAAAACTTTTAAAGCGTTGCCCACACTGCTATATAAAAGTTCGGTTTCATTTCTCTCAAACTACCTAATTTCACTCACTCTCTCTTCACCGCCGTCTCCCTCCAGTCCTTCCGCCATCTCCTACGCACTCTACTAGATTTGCCAACCCCCTCCGTCAAGGTCTCCGATCTCCGCTCCCTTATCATCGACGACTCCGACCAAACGCACCCCTCTGACTCTGCCAAACTCGTCGTCCTCCGCGGCTGCGTCCAAGCCAAGCCCAGTGTCGACGTCTTCACGTGCAGCATTGTCGTCTTCAAGTCCAACGCGCGCCGTCGTCCATAGACGTCGTCTTCATCCAGAAAAATTAGCGAGTGAGTTTGATTGCATTCTTTGATTGTTAAGGAATTTTCAGTTTTGCTTTTTAATTTGACCAATCACTCTCTCAAATAATTTGTTGTTATCGTGGTTCGATTTGGTTTTTGTGCTCTGATGCATGAATCATTTTAGTTATTAAATCTAAAATTTACTACTAGGTTGAAGGAAGTTGTTCATAGATGCATATTGATTGAAATATATAGATATAATTCCGACGAATTAAATAAGTGACTTGGACTGGGATTTCATTGTGTGTTGCAGTCTCTCTATTTGATCTTATTGATGGGAATATAGTGGTTAAGTTAATGGGTGTTGTAACCTCATTGAACAATCATAGTAACTGTTAGATTTTATTAGTGTTTTCTATGTAACTGTTAATGTAGCTACTTTGTAACTAGAATTGGAGTCAAGGTTTGATGCCCATTCGAAGAAGAAGTGGGCATGGTAGGGGTGGGTTTTTTTATTTTTATGTTTCTATACTCGATTTATGTTATCTAATTTCGGAGCTCTAGGGAGCTTTGTTATGGATTGTTATTAAGTTTTTGGTGAACCTTGTTTTAGATAATTATATCTGATGCTACTTTTGATAATTGATAGTTTGTTGCTTTGATTCGTTGTCTAGCTACTAGCGTGTTGTTAAGTTTGTTTGTGATTAGCAACTACTGTGGTTTTTGATTATTCTCTTTAGCTGGACATATAATTGTTAGTGTACCTATCATGTAACTATTATTTTCTATTGTATTATTCAGGAAAACAATGGCAGAAACAAAAGGTAAAAACATTGAATCCGATGATGACATTGACCATGAAAACATAACCAAAATGAAGCATGATTTGAGGACAAGAAAATCACCAAGACTAATGGAAACAAAGATGTAGAAAGTTGCTGATACAGAGCAACATGTAATATAGCTGGTATTGTAACTAGAAATGTAGTTGGCATGTAACTGTCCATGTAACTCTGATAGTACAGTTACATAGGCAGTTACTTGGGCTACTGTTCTTACAAGTATATGGATTTACAATGTTAATATTTTTCTTCTTTAACAACAATGTGCAGAAAAAACAAACAAGAGGTAAAAGAAAAGTTGGAGAATCCAATGATGGAGAAGAGTCTCAAAATCAACAGAAGAAGAAGAAGGGATCCGAGAAAGGAAGAAACGAACAGAGTGAGGAGAAGCAAGAAGTGGTAATGGAAGACGAAGGAGTGGGAATGAAAGATGTTGAAATAAAAAGCATACAATTCAGATGTCGTCTGCCAAAGTTTTCAGCATTCAAACATGGAATGAATGAAGAGATAGTTGAGGAATTGAAGAACATACCTTTTTGTAAGTTGTTTGAAGCCTTCCATGAAGGTCTGGTGATTGGGAAAGTGGACAAGCAAGTGTGGCTCATTTTGGAATCATTTAACCTTAAAGATGAGGTATTTGTTTTCAGTGGAAAGAAGTATAGAATTACAAATACCATTAGTTCTCAAATTCTTGGATTGCCCAAGACAGGAGATCGGGTAGCAACTGGTGAATTAGACTAAGAGGCCGAAGATGGGCTGGTTGAGTTATTTGGTGAGAGGACAAACAAAGTCAAAGACAAAGACATAGTTCATAAAGACATGGTGCAAAGTGCTATTGAGAAACTAGAGGATCAGAAGACGGAAAATGAAGAAGGTAGAAAGAAAAAGATTAAGAATCTGGCCAAACTTGTTATTCTACAAATATGCATCGAATTCCTTTTCCCCAACGTTTCTTATTTGCACCATGTCTTTATGAACCCTGTCTTTGACTTTGTTTGTCCTCTCACCAAATAACTCAACCAGCACATCTTCGGTCTCTTGGTCTAGTTCAGCAGTTGCTACCCGATCTCCTGTCTTGGGCAATCTAAGAATTTCAGAACTAATGATAATTGTAATTCTATACTTCTTTCCACCGAAAACAAATACCTCCTCTTTAGGGTTAAATGAGCCACACTTGCTTGTCCACTTTCTTAATCACCAGACCTTTAGAAGGTTTCAAACAACTTACAAAAAGGTATGTTCTTTAATTTCCTCAACTATCTCTTCATTCATTCCATGTTTGAATGCTGAAAACTTTGGCAGACGACATCTGGATTGTATGCTTTTTATTTCAACATCTTTCATTCCCACTCCTTCGTCTTCCATTACCACTTCTTGCTTCTCCTCACTCTATTCATTTCTTCCTTTCTCGGATCCCTTCTTCTGTTGATTTTGAGACTCTTCTCCATTATTGGATTCTCCAACTTTTCTTTTACCTCTTGTTTGTTTGTTTTTTTTTTTTGCACATTGTTGTTAAAGAAGAAAAATATTAGCATTGTAAATCCATATACAAGTAAGAACAGTAGCCCGAGTAACTGCCTGTGTAACTGTACTATCAGAGTTACATGGACAACTACATTTCTAGTTACAATACCAGCTACATTACCTGTTGCTTCGTATCAGCAACTTTCTGCTTCTTTGTTTCCATTAGTCTTGGTGATTTTCTTTTTCTCAAATCATGCTTCATTTTGGTTATGTTTTCATGGTCAATGTCATCATCGGATTCAATGTTTTTACCTTTTGTTTCTGCCATTGTTTTCCTGAATAATACAATAGCAAATAATAGTTACATGATAGGTACACTAACAATCGAGTACAAAAACATAAAAACTCACCCCTACCATGCGAGAAGACAAAAGTTGTGGCGTCGATTGAGGGAAGAGAACATGAAGAACAGTTGATGAGGAAATGGGACCTCAAAACATTGGCAAAAAAATTGATGGACTATGATCTCAAAGCATACGCGGTATGTGTTCTTTTACTCTCTATCAAGTAATTATAATCTGTAACTAGTATTGTAATTGTGTTAGCATCAAGTAACTATCATTGTGACTGTTGGCATCAAGCAACTAGCACTGTAAAATGTGTCAGACATTAATAACTAGCTAGTGTGGTAACTATGCATGTAACTATATTTGGGATCAAGTAACTATAAATGTAACTATTACTATAACTGTGTTAGCATTAAGTAACTATCAATGTGATTAGCATGGTGATTGCTGGCATTAAGCAACTAGCACTGTAAATGTGTCAGGTAGGGGTGGGCATTTTGTCCCGAAATCCCGATCCCGTCCGAGACGAGACGGGATTCATGTTTGAAAAATAGAGATCCCGTCCCGTCCGGTTTAAAATCTCACGGGACGGGACCAAGATCAGCTAAATGAATCTCGTCCCGTCCCGTCCCATATGAAATAAAAATAAAAATAATTATATTATATATATACACATTCAATTAAGATCTCAACCGTTGATTTTTACCAATAGTCTCAGCCGTTGATTTTTAGCTCAATTCTCAGCCTCAGCCGAGCCCTAATCTAGTATGGCCTCTCACTCTTTCTCTCGTCTCTCCTCTGATTCTCTCTCTATCCTCTCCGCCAGATCGCCGTCGCCGCTCAAGTCTTAGAGCCAAGCCCTACTGCCCAGCCCTATTGCCCAGCCCTACTAGTCTCGTCTCTCAGCCTCTCCCTCTCTCTATCCTCTCCGCCAGATCGCCGCTGCCACCGCCGCCGCTCAGAGTCTCGACAAGGATCCCGGCTCATCCGCAGCCAGCACCGGCGACCTCGGCTTCGTCTCCTGGAGATCATCCGACGAGGAGCCCGTCAAGTCTTCGACCTCGGCTTTGTCTCCGAGCCTTTCAATCCAGAAGAAAAGATTCAGAGGTTTGTGGGTTTTGGGATTTGAAGGTTGAGGTTTTGGTTCATCATCTATAGTTGGTCTCTCTGATTCAAATCCCATTGCTTCTGCCTCTAGAGGTTCACAATCTAGCTAAAGTTTCTGACTTTATGGATTTTTTCTCCTGGGTTTTGTTCACTTTCAATTGGGTACTTATCAAGTTTCGTTCTTTGTGGGTTTGAATCTGAGGTTTTCGAAATTGGGTTTTTGTCTTTGTTCAATCGAGACTTGGTATCTGGGTTCAATGAAGTTTTTGATGTTTGAGAATTGGGGGTGTTGGTTTAGATTCATTATGTTCTTGCTTTATCTGAAATCAATTGGGGGTTTTGTTTTTGTGCAAAAAGTTTGGATTTTTGCGGTTGATTGGTAATAGGATATTTTGAACTGAGTTTTGTTGAAGTTGATTATGGAGAGTTTAACTGTGATGTTGTATTGATCGAGTGATGGCTGTTACTGCTTCTGAATCGAAAATAAATTTGAGACTTCAGCTTCTGTATTATTTATATATGCATTTTTACATGCGTAATGATATAGCGGGTGCGGTTCTTGTTGTTGATTTTTCGTTTTGATTGGTTATGATTACATAAGATAGAGTATGGTGTTTGTAGTAGGTTTTGTTTGCAATGGTAGAGGCCAAACTCTAGATTAGAGCAAAAGGCCATGCCTGCATTTTGGGATTGCTTGTCGGATGGTTAGAGGAACTTAACCATAACTGTCCACATAAGATAGAGTATGGTGTTTGTAGCAGGTTTTGTACTGTCCCATTCATTGATGAGGAAGTAAAACTCTTTCAATGACTTACAAGGGAATTGTATTAAACCAGCAAGTCATGGAGCAGAAATATTAATCAAGTTAGTTTGATCTGTGTGAATGTCTATCACCGTGTAACCTTGTTTGTAATTCTGTTTTGGTCACGGGATCCTGTTTTGGTCCCGGTCCCGTCGGGATCCCGAGCCTGGTGGGATCACTTTTAAAAAAGTGTGATCCCGTCCCGTCCCGTCCCGTTTAAAATCTCAAGGGACAGGACCGGGATCAGGTGAATCCCGGCCCGTCCCGGCCCATGCCCAGCCCTAGTGTCAGGCATTAAATAACTATATATCATTGTAACTATGATTAACATGTTTCTGACTACATAACTAGTGTGGTAAATATGCATGTAACTATCTGAGCAAAAGTTAAGTAGTTGCCTGGTAACTACAATTTTTGCATACTAACTGCTTGTTGCAAAGTATTTTAGAAACTGTTTGCCAATGCGATACCAGATCCAGAAGATAGCGATGATTAAAGTGAAGAGGCAAATCCCGAATCAAAGTTGATTAAGGAGTTGAGCGACAAGGATGGAGAGCTGCAGAAAAAGGATAAGATGATTCCAGAAATGCTTTTGGCCAACTAACACTTGGAGAAAGAGTGGAGGGCAAACAAGAAAAAGATTGAAGAGTTGGTTGAGGAAAATGAGAAGTTGTGCCTAGAAAACATTAATTTGAATGAGATGAGGTTGAGGATGTGCAACATGGAAGTTCAAGAAGAGATGAAAAAGCAGAAGGAAGAGATGAGGAAGCTGAAAGAGGAGAAAGAAGAGATCAGTAGAGCAAAAGAAGATTTGGAGAGAGAAATTAAAAAGAAGAATGAAGAAATCAAGAAGTTACACAAAATCATTAATGCATTGTCTAACTCTGACAACTCACAAGAAGGTGAAGAGATTGGAGCGCAAAAAAATGAGGAAGCAAAGCAAAAGGGTAATTTCTCATCTAAGACGTACCAAAGGAGGAAACGGAAACAAATTGAAGAGATGGTTTAGATTATGTGTTAGTTTTTTTTTTATCAAGAGTTGTATTTAGTACTTTTACTTCAATTGGTGAAAAAACATATACATGTTTTTATTGGTTTGTTTAGACAAATTTGTGGATTGCTACTTTATTAACTTTTTAAACTAAGTATAAAGTATTAAATCTACTTTAAATCAAGTATTATATGTAACTGTATCTTGACTGTATACGTAACTATTTGTGTTATGTGACTGTGTATGTAACTTTATATGTAACCGACAATTGTACATGTGATTGTTTTTAAAAAATGCTGAGGAAAAGATAGAACAAGATGGACAACAAAAAACACAAGAAGCCTACTCAATGGATGAAGATCCAGCAAGAGAAGTGTCGAAGGTTGTGAAAAACATCGAGCGCGATCACTCGATGGATGAATAAAAGATTGAACAAGATGGACAGAAAAAGGTAAAGTATGAGGTATAATAGGAGGCAAGGCTATTAGTGAAGAGAAGTATGAATTCACTGAAAAATTAGATATAATAGAAGTTATTAGTGACAGTGAAGTTGAAATCCCTAAGCCTACACACAAAGAAATTGAGGACTGGATGAGTTATAGAGTTTTTAATCTCATGGATGACAGCACAAAGAGGAAATGGACAAGATTTTATGGAACACTATACCAGATGGGTACAAAATTGAAGTCCCAGTTTAATTTTTTTTAACTCGCAATGAAACTGTCCTTTCTAATATTTCTATAATTTGTCTATGTAGTGAATTCGTTTGGAAAGGGACGATGCCTAGGTTGGAAGTTACAAAACATGATATAAAGAAGGTGATGATAGAGAAGGGAGCAATTGCAATGAACGTGATAGACGGCTATGGAGGTGTTTTAAACGACGAACATTATGTACATGATTCTCCAGGTCACCCTACACCAAGGTGTATGCCAATTTTGTCATGAGTAAGGCCCTCGAACACCTAATTTCATGTAACTAGTAATGTACCTATAAAAAGTAAATGTGCATGTTAACTGCTTCTGTAACTACAACCAAACAAGAATAATAATGTAACTAGTTGTAATATCCCGATTTTTGAAGTTGGTCAAATTTTATTTTTCTTGTAAGAAATAGAAAGTAGAGGTTCGTCACATTATTCGGTGAATTATTTGAGTTCCCGGGCTATTTTTAGCGATTTTTCAAAGTTTAGTCGAAATTCTATCCACGTGGTGACGTGGCGAGCTCGGGTTGGCTGTACTCTGCCACATGGCATCTAATTAGGATCAGCTGATGATGATGCCATATTTTTGGCTTGTCATCTGCCACTTGTCACTTGGAGGGAAGGAGTTTGCCCTTAGCTTGACACTTGGTGCAAGCACCTTGGTGGATGGTGTAGGAGATGACACATGTGGCTTGGTGATTGGCCTTCTTTTCCTATAATTAGAGATCAACCCCCCTCCCCCAATTCAGTCCGTGCCATTTTTTTTTAGAGAGGTTTCTCTCTCTAGAATTCTTTCTCTACAATATTATTATTTTATTAGATTTGCAACGAAACTTCCGCGTATCATAACTTTTGATCCGTAACTCCGATTCTGAATCTGCAAGTGGGTACGGATTTGTATTGACGTGATCTTTCTATGCATGGTGGTTGGAGTTAGATCCAACGGTGATTTTTAGAAGGCTTGTTCTAGGTTGCTCGATTTACGATCTGGGTGTCGATTCGGTTCGTTGAGGTGAGTGGTTTATGTAATGTGTTTCAAATATTCTTATATGCTTTTAAAATAGTCGAAAAGTATGATTTTGATCTATTTATGAAATATCTCTCTATTTTCAAGTGAAGCATGTCAATTTGTGAAATATGTGGAAATTATATATATTATGAATGTTGGTGATATATGTTGGTGATATTTAGATTTCTTGATTGGTTATTACGTATCTACAATGTTGGAAAACATGTGTTTTTGTTTTGAATTATATTACTTGATCATACATTTCATGATGGGAAAATGGTGAGATTGGAAGTTGAAGGGAACATGAGTGTTTGGGAAATGAGTTTATTATTGATACAAACCTTTCGTTTAGTTGAGTTAACTCATGGGGACATCCAGTAGCTATGATCAGCCCACATGTGCACGAGTTTGGAGAAATTATGCCCCTTTGACGCCAGAAGTCGATAAAATGATCTATTTCGGGTTTCGGGACTGGGGACCATGAGTATAACAAGAAGACTAACGAAAGAAGAAAAATATATATTTGAGGGCAGTGGAAAGTGTGAGGAGGAACATTCCATGCATGTATTGTTATTATGTTATATGCTTTGGTTCGCTTGTGTTATGTTTATACGTATTTTGTAACGTGCGTAAAATGACATGGCTAGGCTGACATATTACATAGGACACTCACTGAGCGCGTGGTTTTGCTCACCTACCCATTTACTTGCTGTTTTGCAGACAAGTACTTAGTGTTTGTCGAGTTGAAGTGTCGGACGAGTCTAGGGTCAAGAACCTAGAAAGAAGTGTTTTTATCTTTTAGTTACATTCCGCTTTATAACATTTAACTCACATCTCGGGATAGGCGCCGGGTGCCCCACCGACGCCGGGACCGGGGCGTGACACTAGTAATGTACCTATATAAAAAGTAACTGTGCATGTAAACTGTTTCTGTAACTACTGGTGTAACTACAACCAAATATGAATAATAATGTAACTAGTCATGTACCTATAAAATGTAACTAGTAATGTACATGTTGCTGACTATACTTCTGTGTAACTGTTTTGCTTGAATTAGCATTCTGTGAAGAATCTACATGCGAGGAACCTTCACTATTACATGTGCGAAAAGCTGTTTGAATATTTAGAAGATTCAACAATGTTGTTTTTCCCAATGACACATCCGAATAAATTTCACCACACGTTATTAATGTTTCAAACGGATCCACCCCATTTTTTCCACCTCGAGTCATTGCAGCCAAGTAGACCAAATCGTGACGACGCTGGAAAGATGAAAAAAAGAAGGTAAACAGATTTTGCCCAAGTCTAATATGTAATTTATGCAAAGAGAAAACATTTTCTTTAGTTTTCCCATGGTTGTTTTATGACACTTAAAATGCAGACAAAAATGATTGAAATTTAGATAAAGGCAGTAAAAGATCAATCCGGGGGAATGCTTAACGAGGGTTTTAGGATGAAGTATCACGCTACAAGCACCTAAGAAGAAATGATATTGAAGAAAAAGAAGCTCACCGCAAAAGATGTGAAGATGATCAGATATATCCAAGTAAATTTTGAAGAGAGCGAGATCCGTATCCATAAGTATAAAACAATGAAAGGAGAAAGCCCACCTCAACAACAACCCTCCTTGTAAGTAAAAGTTTTTCGACTTATAAGTTTAGCTCTCTGCATAGAAGAAGGTTTCATACGGAAATGTAACTGAAGATGTAACTTGAAATAAATAATACAAGATAACCGCTAGAAAAAACTTGTAACTAACTGGAAATAAATAATGTAGCTGTCAGGGTAACTGTTAGAAGAAATTTGTAACTATTAAAGTAATTGAAGATGTAACTGAAAATAAATAATGTAACTGATAGAGTAACTATGTAACTATGTATGTAACAGGCAATGTAATTGACATAAAAATATACTTCTGCACTTGCATTGATAGAAGGGAACAAGATAATATCAATGATACTAGTTTAAGGATTATTTTAAAGAATACTGGCAGCAAAAATTTCAGCTTCGGTCTAACCACAAAATACATATTAAAGGAAATGGAAACTAAAATGAATAGCTTGTATGATTTGAGCTGTGGAAACAAGTGGACAGCAATAATAGAATAAGAAAATAACTTAAGTGCACCCTTATAAGAGATTAAAATTCTGCCAAGAAACATCTCTTTGAAAATAGCTCTCTTTTTGTCAGGAAACATGACTATGATAAACCAAATACGTTACTGGAATTCAGATAACCTTCAAATAACCTTGGAATACACTTGCCTTTAAAATAGGAACAAAGTTGCAGAAGAATAATCAAGGCTGATGGTAAAGTATACTCAAAATAGTTTCTCAAAAGGAACTAAACATTATGGAGTAAATAAGAGCCTGTAACCATGGTCTTTAGTAAGTAATAAGAATATAGTTCGCAAGAAACTGCTCAGGAATTACAAAACTTGATTCTGATAGGTAGCAAGACCAAAACAAAAACTGTAAAACATTTTAACTAGTCAATAGGTTACTAAATCAATTGGACAGAATGCCTGGAAAAAGAGATTTATTAAACGTCAACTTTTGGATAAGGAAGCTCCACATGGAAACAAAGTAAGAGAAATCTGGAACTTAAACTTTGTCTATAAATAAACACATACATGAAGAAACAATACTCGTCCTAAATCCAACAAAGGTAGAAGCAAAACTACAAAGCTATTTTAGCTTTGCCTGATACTTTTAAAGTTGAACAAGTAATATTCATACTAGTACATACCACAACTCTATTCTGTACCAAATAAATCAGTAGATATATAGCTGAATCTGGACTAAACAGTACTAGAATAACACAAGAATTAAAAGTAAAATACTTGAAGATTAGATTGGCTCCAGAAATCCACTAAGTTTTCGTTAGTCAATGGATGGATTAGAAACTTTCCAGATTCATAGAAAACACATTAAAGAGAAACATACTAAAATCTCAGGCAATTTGAAGTTTAAGAAGTGAGGCAAAAGTTGGACACAAAATAACTGGAAATGTCAGGTTTTAGAAGAATATAGTAGTAGCATCAAGGTCAGCTTAGAAATTCACCAAAGATTCTTTTTAAGTCCGAATGACATAAAATCAATTCTAAAATTACCATTAGGAAGTATAGTTTCACACATAAAAACAACAGAAGTTAATTCGAACAATTGGGCATTCAAATCGGATCAGAAACCAAGGAGGTTCACTGAAAATTCTGGGAACATATCCAAATGCAAACCAATCTTTGAAAAATCACTGAGTGTTTATTTTTCAACGAAATCAGCTGAAAACATCCAGATCAATAGTTAACAAGTAGAGGATCAACATATCAAAATTTCAGGGAATTTGGACATCAATATGATAGGTAAATGATGCTCCAAAGTGGTTGTACAGAAGACGTCAAATTCTGCAGAATCTCATAAATAAAGTTCTTTTAGTAAAGCCAAGCGTTTCAAAACAAAACTTGTTTAGAGATAGTTTGGAATGTCCACAAGTGTTCTCGGCTATATCCTCAAGCACACTATGTCTCACACCTGAGGTCCTACGAGGTCGACCACGTTGAGGAGGCATGATGCTTAAAAGAAATGAAGTCAGGAATAATCGAGAATTAGGATAATAGAACACTTACCTTACCTACTTAATAAATACACTAGCACTTAAGAGTATATGATGGGGATCCGCTGCAGTCGGGTCATCACTCAAAAGATACTAGGCATCATTAAGCACATAAGATAGAAGGAAACAAGGAAAGTCTACAGAACCTAACAACCTAATGGCTCTGATACCAAGTTGACAGACCCGCTCCCTGATTTCCCCTTGAAATCCGAGGTGGACC
The DNA here is from genome assembly GCA_963682095.1 of Potentilla sterilis. Taxonomy (NCBI): domain Eukaryota; kingdom Viridiplantae; phylum Streptophyta; class Magnoliopsida; order Rosales; family Rosaceae; genus Potentilla; species Potentilla sterilis. The sequence continues at coordinate 21,112,359 of OY821763.1, read as the reverse complement.
TGTGTAGCCAAAGTTAGAGAATAATTATATCGAAAAATTTGACATAACCTCCCCTAAAAATGGACTACCCCAAAACCTGTAAATTAAACATTACACTTCCATTATGATACAACTCCATTAAACTCCCAAATAGGACCTCATGTCCCTCACAAAAACATCCACCACCAACCCAAAAGAATAAAGGTCACTAGCCTAACCATGACATACTATTATTTCTTTTGTAAATCTTTTCTTTTTAGCAAATCTTTTGCAAGCAATGCACAACAATTATACAAAACAATTTGCAAGATTATAATACAAGTGAGAACTTGAGAACCGAATCATCATAAATCTCATAATGAAAATTAATTAAATATGCCTTGATAAAATCTCATAAGAAATGAAGGCAATAACTGAGATAGAACACAATACTTCTGTTGACAGTAGGCACAGAGGGGCTACCCAGGCCCACAGACCCGCAGCCGCTAAACCCGGGCCCGGTCCATGGCCCGGGGTAGGATCGTTAGCACCCGGACCCGAGGCCCAACAGCCTACCTTATGGCCAAGGGCCCGGGAGCCGGGGGCGCCAGCCTGCCGAATAGACCACCAAAGCTGCCCTTATGTATGAACAGAAGGGGATTAGTCCCACATCGAAGAGTAAGACCAGACCTCAGGCTCTACAACCTATATAAGGGCCTCAACTACCCTCATTAATAGGTAACCAACTCTCCAACTACTTATTATTCCTGCTTAAGTTATCCATTTATCCCAACGGTACTAACTTAGGCATCGGAGAGGAGAAGACCGGCCCTCCCGGTATTCCCCTTAATTAGCAGGACTTGCAGGAAGGAATCACACCAAGATCCACCAGTCTCTGTCAGGCCTACGGGTTGTAACAGAAACAATTGGCGCCGTCTGTGGGAAGATCATAAAAAGTTACGTCGCATTACCAGCGGGTAGAAGAGCGGGTTCAAAAAAAAAATGGCAGAAAGTTCAGAAGCGGGGCGGGAAAGAAATGTAGAAGAGGATCAGCGGATCCTACTAGAGCAAGTACTCATCGCTACCCCGGTTGCGATACGGGAGCAGCCCCCGGCCTAGATGGCCAGACCGACGGCAGCTATCAGGGACCGAGCGATACACCAAGGGCATGCAACGGTAGCACGCGCGGGAAAGGCCCGGCGGAAGGCAACCAACTAACGCACCGGGGCCCTTCGCTTACATTCTCGGACGACCCGAGCGACGAGGAAGATAGTCTAGCCGGCGACAGCGACCAGGACGCCGCATATAGCCCCGACCGGCACGATATGGCGGGAGAGGTAGAGGTGATGAGAGCAGAAGTCGATCGCCTGCGCGCGGAGAGCGACCGGGATAGAGCAGAGTCAAATGCCCGGTATCAGGAAATGGAGACGGTGAATGCCACCTTGGTGGCTGCCCTAGAAAGAAGACAGCAGCGCAACGCCGCTTTGGCAAGGGCACATGTATCCACACCGAGGCAGCCCCTGCGCCCCGAAGCAGGACAATCATTGGGGGGAAGGTCCACCGACCCCAAGGAGGTGGAGTCCCCGGGCGACGTAGCGCTACCAAAGAGCACGCCGGCCCCCCGGCAACTACACTCTTCATTTGAGGATGAAGCCATGACCCCGCCCGCACGGGCACTACAAGTATTGTCTGACTCTGTGTCAGATCTGAGGGCCCAAATGGAGGCCAACGAGAGAAAGGCAGTGCGACTGCTGGAAGGTGCGCGATTCAGCGAACGTACTAGACCCTTTTTGCACCGGGTTTTGGAATCCAGGAGATCCGGTAACCAAAAGTCCCTGAAACTGACGTACTCAGGAGCCGGCTGCCCATACCAACACTTGGATAGCTTCCGGTCCCAAACATGCGCCAAGGGCTACTCCGACGCTGTGTGCTGCAACATCTTCCAGGAAACCTTGTCCGGAGAGGCACTCAGCTGGTTCTACGAGCTGCTGGCAAACTCCATTGAGGCATTTGAGCAGCTGGCCGATCGGTTTGTCGGCCGCTTGATCCTACGGGTCGAAGGAGCCCGGACATCGACGGTTCTCTTCAACTGCAAGCAGGCAGATAGCGAGGAGCTAAGGACGTTCGTTAACCCCTGGCAAACGGTGACTGCCGGGGTTAGGAACCTAGACAAGGGGATCGTCGAGATGGCGTTCAAGCAGGGTCTCCGGCCAATGAAGTTTTCTTACGCCATGCGGGTAGAGCTACCGCAGGGGTACGATGAGCTGATGGTGATGGCCATCAAGCACGCTCAGGCATACCACGAAACATATGGGCATTACCTGCACAAGAGGAAGCGGGAGGAGCCCCTTCCGGTCCGCCAAGAAAATAGGACCAGCCAGCGGGGCCCGGACCGAGGTGCCCAACCCAACAAACTGGCTACAAATTGGGGGAACCAACTGCAGCAGAAAACCTTTCCTGACAAGCCCCAGGGCGGGCACAGGCCCGCGCATTACCGACAAGAACGCCCCCTGGCGATCATGCCAGCGGAACGTCAAGAAGTCTTCACCACTCTAACCTCTTCGTACGAGGACATTCTGTACGAGAACGGGAACATCATTCCCCCACCGCTAAAGAGGAAGCACCCAAAGGGGAACCTCACCCCGGCGTGAACATGCAAATACTGCTCCTATTACGATGAAGCTACCCATAGGACAAACAATTGCATCGCCCTCAAAACAGCGGTGGAGAGATTAGTTAGCAGCGGTCAGCTGCAGCGGTACCTAGGAGAAAGGCGGGCATATACCGCCCGAGACTGGGACCAGGGCTGGTAAGCACGCCTGGGCCCGACGATAGATCAAGCGGCACAAGAAATTTTGAGCCCGAGGCTAAGTGCTAATTTTTTCAACGCAATTAGCTTGGCATACTAACGGTTCAGCTGATGTAACATTATAAGATATATATTCCAACTGTTTTGAACGAAATCCAAGGCAAACCACCGGTACTATAAAAAATCCAAAGGCAGGTAACACAAAAAATCCATTCCAGCAATTTACCAAGCCAGTATAAAAAAAATTAAAAAAAAATAAAAAAAAATCTGCCTAAGGAGCTGTGGCCTCCTCCCCAGCGGGCCCAGCCTGTCCACCGGTTTCCTTAGGTAGAACCGCCGCATCCTCCCCAACGGGCTCGGATTGTTGAGGTCCGCCTTCCTCTTCCGGCTACTCCTCCTCCCGCGGCTGCCCATCAATATCATCATCGGCCTGCACCAACGACATTTGCGAGGTATTCAGGTACCCCTTCTTTTTCCACTCCACGTAGGCATCGGCGATACCCGCCTCCCTAGCCTTCTCCAGAATGGCAAGAAACTGATCACTATCGTGATATTTCTTGATAACCTGCTGGAAAAGCTCCGGGTCCTCTTCTCCAGCCGCAGCGATTGTGGCGGCACGCGCAGCGGCAGCTTCCAACTGGAGCTCATCCACCTTGGCCTTCAGTTCGGCCCTATCCTCCTCAACCCGCTCCTTCTCCTCCTCGAGGCTCCAGACCTGGCCCTCTAGCTTGGCCACCTGCCTCCTGGCCCTCTCCTCCAATCAGGCCTTCTCCCGCTCAAGCCTGGACTTCTCAGCCTCCAAGCGCCGGCCAGAGCGGCCACCTGCTTCTTCAGCTCCGACAGCTCCTCACTCGGGTCCGGCTGGTACAGATTGTATAACAGTTGTAGAATGATAGGCCATCGATTAGAAAGAAGAAAAAAATGTTGTTCGACCGCTGCCTTTGCACCAAACTATTCTTACCTGGAGGACCAACTCCTTGCTCTTCTGACGATTCTCCCCCGACAGGGCTCCAGCGACCCCAGGCCGATCCAGACCCAGGCCGGTCACGTCCTCCAGCAGGTTCCCGACGAACGGGCTTTCCGGACCTCCCCTCCTCGGTTCTTCCACCGGAGCGGGACTACTCTGCGGGGCAGCAGAACTTGAACTGCAGTGGCTCTATCCCTAGCGGGACTCATCCCACCACTGGTCAACTTAAACCGTTTCGCCAAGTTCTCACCAGACGACCGACCAGTCAGCGTCACCAGTGCGGAAGGCAGGACGTCCATTATCCTCCTCCTCTTCTCACCCAGGTCGACCGGTGAAGAAGATTGTGCGCCAGGCAAGGAGACCCTGGTGATAAGTGGGACCGATCCCACTCGATATGGAATCCTATCCATTCCACCGGGAACCTTTGGTGGCCCGCCAACGGTTTTTCCCTTCCCGGGCCCCGCTGAGGATCCCGCAGCATGAGTCTTCACACGCCTTAAAACGTAGTCCTCATCCGCAACATCCATGGCCACTGGCTCGGCGTGGATGGTAAGCCGGCTAGTCTCCCGATCCACCGTGGTCTGCGAAACGACCTCCCCCTTCTCCTTCAGCCTCAAGACAAGATCCTCACCGTCCATGGATAGTGTGTTAACGGGTTTGACGACCATCCGGGAAGATGCACCTACAGAACACCAAACAAAAGAGTTAGTATAAACTCGGTCAGCGGGAACTTCACTACTAACATCCCCACTACGCACCGGGATCCCACCCCAGGCCGCAATACTCTAACACTTCCCGCCTTATGAAGTTGTAGGAGCTTCGCTCAAGCTCGGACCAACACCCGAATATCGTGGCAATCCTATCCCGCTCCAACTCAGACAGTACGTACAGGGGCTGGAAGGCAGGAACCCGATACGTCCTCCTCCTCTTCTGCCACCTCCCCCCTGCCATCACCACCTTCTTCCTCCAGCTCTTGTCCAGCCAGGAAGGCAGGTGGGTGATAATAGGCTTAAAGTGCCGGGCGCCAAATGTGATGCAACCCCGACACCCTTTCTTTTTCGAGAAGGACAGTCTGTACAATGCCCGGAACTCGTTCACCGTTGGCATGCTCATCCCAGACAGCTCGTACAGACAACCAAGGCTCAGCAGCTGCCTCCACTGGTTCCCGGGAAGCTGCGCGGGAGACACATACATAGCGCTGGGCATGTACTGCACAAAGTCTGGCAGCGGGAGGGAGAACCCGTGACGGAACTGGTCTCTATGAACAGCAACCCAACCCTTCTCCGGGTTACAAACCGATTCTCCGGGACTCAGCAGCCGTAATTTCACCTCTTCCGGGATACCCCACGTTTCCCGGAAGGTGGCAACCTCTGCGGGACTCATGGTACCCTCTGGTTCGTCACACACCACAGCCTATTCCCCATCCCCAATCGTGTAAACTGCGGGCGAGGTACCAGGAAAGGGTACCCCATGGGGGATGTCCTCGTGCCCCAGAGACCCGGACGGCGAGACCTCGCCCCAGGAGCGGGCGACGGCTTCTGATTCCGGGGAAACCGAAGCAAGCCAATCCTCCAACCTTTCCTCATCGTCCATCACAGGTCATGAATCCGGGCCTTCAATCTTAGACTGCTCCCTACTGACACGTGTCCCAGTATCGGTAAAATCCCCACGCCATCATAACTGATGAGATTGATGGGTTTTCTCCTTCAATGCATGTCAGCCACTTGTCTCGCCTACAAACGGCAGTTGAAAGAGATAGGGGTGAGAACCGAGGCGTCCAGCCCCCCACCACTTCCCCAAGCGCCAACCTCAATCCAAGGAAAGCCATCCCATCAGGACATTGTCGTCGCCATCGGCATCCCATCGGGTAATATACATTCCATCGGCTATGTGGCATTCAACCGGTTCACAGGTGTTGACAGTAGCCGCAGAGGCTACAGCAGGCCCACAGACCTGCAGCAAGTGCCCCAGCACCCGGCCCAAGGCTCGGGACCGAATCACCAGCACCCGGCCTCGGGGTCCAGCACTCTATCCTGCCTCTAGGGACCCTGGGGTCGGGGGCGCCAGCCTGCCAAAGAGGGCATCAGAAGTTACAAACAGAAGGGAACCAGTCCCACATCGAAGAGTAAGGCCAGCCCTTACCCCCAACCACCTATATATGGGCCCCAACTACCCTCTTTATTAGGTAACTTGTCTCTCTCCCTGCTTACATACGTGCCTTGGTTATATATATTCCAACTATACTAACTTAGGCATCGGAGAGGAGAAGGCCGGCCCGCCCGGTATTCCCCTTAGTGAGCAGGATTGCAGGAGATCGAGTTGGATTCATCAAGTATCTACTAGGCCCCCGGGTTTAGGCAGAAACAATTGGCGCCGTCTGTGGGAACTCGTACGAAAAGTTGTGTTGCTCTATTAATCCTTTGGAGAAGTAGCTACATCCTTCAGTCCGAAAGCTATGGAAGGGAGGAAGATAAAGGCCAGCAGGGAAAAACCGAAAGCGCGAATTCAGTTCCCCGACCCGGCCTGTAACATAAAGGCTGAGGTCGGTGCGAGGTTCGCCCTTTCTTCCATCCGAGACGGAGCTCATAATCACCGGGAACCAGAAAACACCGACCAGAAGGGTCCGGAAGAAATAAAAAAGATGAAGGCAAAGGTCGAGCGCTTGTGAGAAGAGGGCGATCAAGATCGACTAAGAGCGGAGGCCCGGTGCCAAGAATTGAAGGCAGTAAACATTGCCCTATTAGCGGCCCTGGAGCGAGAGGGTCAGCAGAGCACTCTTCAAACAGCACCGCGGTCAGCAGGCAAGGCTAGCGAATTCCCGCATCTTGAGGTAGGGCAGGCCACGGGAAGAAGAAAGACCATGCATGTGGCCACGCCACTCTTTTCGAAAGCTCTAAAAAACTCCGGCCCGGCCGAGCCCCCGTACCGCACGGGCCAGGCGTCAACCGAACAGGAAGGCTCTACCGCTCAAACGCTCGAGGCGCTCTCCGCCTCGGTGGCGGACATGAAGGGCCACATGGAGGCCAGCGAGAGGATGGCAGGGCGACCGCAGGGTGGCGCGCGGTTCAACGAGCGTATTGGACCTTTCCCGCGCTGAATTAGGGAATCGGGAAGATCTGGAAGCCAAAGGCCTCTAAAGTAGACCTATTCAGGGGCGGGCTGCCCGTACCAGCACCTGGACAGTTTCAAGTCACAAGCGGCGGTGAGGGGCTACTCGGACGCCATGTGCTGTAACGTATTCCAAGAAACGCTCTCGGGTGAGGCGTTGAATTGGTTCTACGAGCTACCGGTGAATTCAGTCGAAACCTTCGAGCGGTTGGCGGATAAGTTCGTCGGCCGGTTCATTCTCAGAGCCAGGACAGCCCAGGCATCCACAATCCTTTTTAACTGCATGCAAACTGACAACGAGCCGCTACGCGCCTTTGTTAACCGGTGGCAAATTGCCATGGCCGGGGTCAGGAACCTGGACAAGCAGATCGCAGGGATGGCCTTCAAGCAGGGTTTAAGACCCGGGGAACTTTTGTACGACTTACTAGTACATGAGCCGCTGGGGTACGACGAGCTGATGACCGTGGCCGTCAGGCATGCTCAGGCAGAGCACGAGACATATGGGGACAAGGCACCCAAGCGAATAGCGGACGACCTACCACCATCCCGTGGAGGCAAAACCGGGTGGCTAGATCGCAGCCGAGCGCCCACAGCCACCAGGAAAGCAGAGATGCGGAGCATGGAGTGGCAACCCCGGCGAAGCGATGGCGACGGTTCCCGACCAGGGAGAAGACCGCCATTTGTGCGTTCGGCGCAGCCTCTGGCAGCTACGCCAGCAGAGCGACCACCGCGGGCCTTAGCTATTTCGCCAGCAGCAAAGCCCAAAGATCTGGCCCTTCGGACTGATGACCGAAAACCCCAGATAGCGGTCGTGAACGACCAGGCCCGCCCAAAGGACCCCAACAACGACCGACCGCGACCTCGGCAGGTGGGAACTATAGGCACCCGCACTCCCGGGGGGATCGAAGTACACGGGAGCATTAACATGATACACGGCGGGGACCGTATAGATCGGCTTACCCGGAGCTCAAAGATGCGGTGCCTAAGATCGACCCGAGGGAAGGAGGTGTACGCCTTCGGCGAAAGAAGCGGCCAAGCCGCTAAAACCGGATGGAAATCGATCACCTTTTACGAGGAGGAAGAGCCGGAGGATTTGATCCAACCGCACAACGACCCCTTCCTCATTACGGTCCAAATAGACCACTGGATAACCAGTCGTATGCTGATCGATACCGGAGCCTCAGTCAACGTAATGTTCCGAGACGCATACAAAGGGTTGCAGAGAGGAAAGAACAAGTTATCCCAGGATAACGAGCCGCTCATAAGCTTCTCTGGTGAGGTCGTCCAGCCTCTGGGATCGGATTACCTACCGATCATCTTCAGCGAGGGAGACAGAACGAAAAAGGAGCATTTGGAGTTCATCATTGTCGACTGTCTATCATCGTACAATGGCATAATCGGTCGGCCAGGGTTATGGAGGCTTAAAATTTTTATAGCCGGCCATATGTTAATGCTGAAGATGCCTTCACCAGCCGGAGTTATTACCATACGTGGGGACCAAAGGATCGCCCGTAAGTATTACACAGAAGCCCTGACCCACGGGAGGAAGCGGACCGAGGTCTTCACAACCGCTCAGCAGGCGCCCGCGCCGGATCTGAACATTGACCCACGTGATGACGTCAAGTCAAAAAGAGTTGGGCGGTTCATCGAAAAACTGGAGCCACCTTCGGCCGTGGAAGAAACCGAAGCAATCTGCATTTTGGTAGACCACCCGGAGCGAACTGTCGTAATAGGGACGCGGCTCGATCCGGTTGTCAGGCAAGAGCTCATAACCTTCCTCCAGGACAACAGTTCGGTCTTCGCATGGTCCTATGAGGACATGCCAGGCATATCCCCGGAGATAGCCGTACATGAGCTAAATTTATTACCCAACGTTCCCCCGGTAAGGCAGAAAAGGAGGTCCTTCAGTCCAGCAAAGTATGAGGCAATCAGAGAGGAGATACAGAAATTAAGGGGTATAGGTTTCATCCGGGAAGTCCAGTACCCTCGCTGGCTCGCTAACGTGGTCATGGTGCCGAAGAAGGGAACCGGCCAGTGGCGTATGTGCGTGGACTTCACTAACCTGAACCGGGCGTGTCCAAAAGACAGCTTCCCGCTCCCCCGGATTGACCAGCTTATAGATTCCACGTCCGGTTTTAAGATGCTCAGCTTCATGGACGCTTACGCCGGGGACAATCAGATTAGGATGCACCCGGATGATGAGGAGCACACGTCATTCACAACCGACCGAGGTACCTACTGTTATAAGAGGATGCCGTACGGTCTAAAGAATGCCGGGGCCACCTACCAGCGAACGGTGAACCGAATGCTGGAGCAAGAAATGGGCAAAACCGTAGAGGTTTATGTTGATGACATGCTGGTCAAGAGCTTGACTGCAGGGGCCCACGTCCGGGATTTGGCCGTAGTCATCGGCAAGATGCTCAAATTCGGAATGCGCTTAAACCCAAAGAAGTGTATTTTCGGAATTTCAGAGGGCCTATTCCTAGGCCACATCATCAGCCAGCGAGGGATAGAAGCCAACCCGCTGAAGGTCCAGGCGATTTTAGATATGGAAACGCCAGGGGAGAGAAACCAGGTCCAGATGTTGACCGGCCGGTTAGCCGCCCTTGCCAGATTCATCTCCCGCCTAACCGACAAATGCACCCCGTTCTTCAAGCTGCTCAAGGCACAGCAGACCAGGAAAATCCACTGGGCAGCGGAGCATGAAGCGGCATTCCAGTCTATCAAGGCATATCTGTCGGCAGTGCCTCTCCTATCCAAACCAGTGCCGGGCGAAATGTTATACCTCTACATAGCTGCATCCGCAACGGCCGTCTCCGCGGCTCTCATTAGGAAGGAAGACACGCTCGAACTCCCGGTATACTATGCGGGAAAGGGACTCACTGGAGCAGAGGGCCGGTACCCCGACATAGAGAGATTGGCCCAGGCCCTGATTGTTAGTGCCAGGAAGCTCCGGCATTATTTCCAGGCTCATTCCATCACCTTATATACCAATCACCCTCTGCGACAGATCCTACGAAAACCAGAGACCAGTGGTAGGCTCGTACGGTGGGCAGTTGAACTGGGAGAGTTCGACATCACTTACGCCCCGCGAACAGCCATCAAGGGACAGGCAGCTGCGGACTTCATATGTGAGCTCACCCCAATGGCGGTAGAAGCGCACCTCGCCCGGTGCGAGGACACCGACGCAGTACGAACCATAAAGACCGAACCAGGCCTCCCCACCGGTTGGAAACTTTACGTGGACGGCTCCGTAACGACCAGGCGGAGCGGCGCTGGTGTCATGATAACCTCGCCCGATGGCCAGTCATACGAGTATGCCTTACGGTTCCTTTTTAGCACCTCCAACAACGCTGCCGAGTATGAGGCCCTCATAGCCGGTCTGCAACTGGCCAAGGAGTTGGGAATCTCATCCATGGAGATATACAGCGACTCTAGCTTAGTGGTGAACCAGATGAACGGGGTGTTTGAGGTCAAGGACCCCCAGCTGTCCTCTTACCAGGCTTTGGCCAAAACCCTGGTCGAGCCGTTCGAGGGCGCCACGATCCAGCACATTCCCCGAGAGGAAAATAGACATGCAGATGCCCTCGCAAGGCTGGCAACCGGGAACTACCCTCCAGAGTACCGGAAAGCAAAAATTGAAACTCTCCAGAAGCCGACCATCAGCAAAACCATCTCCGAGATATTTGCGGTAGAAGAAGCGCCACCAAGCTGGATGGACCCAATAGTCAGGTATTTGACTGACAAAACCAGCCCCCAGGATGCGGTAGAGGCCAGGAGGCTACACCTCCGGTGCGCCCGGTACGGTCTCCTCAACGGCCAGTTATACCGAAGGGGGCACAGCTTCCCCCAGCTGAGGTGTGTGACAAAAGAGGCAGGAGAGGCTATCATGCGAGAGATCCACGAGGGGGTATGCGGTAATCACTCCGGCGCAAGATCATTATCCCACAAATCGCTCCGAGCGGGGTATTTCTGGCCAGACATGGCGGCAATGTCAAGGAAAATATCAGGCGGCTGCCACAAGTGCCACATGTACGCCTCTACACCTCATGCCCCGGCAATCGCGTTATCAATCTTGTTGGCACCGTGGCCATTTGCACAATGGGGATTGGACATCATCGGCCCTTTCCCAACGGCTGTGGGACAATACAAGTATGCCATCGTGGCAGTAGACTATCAGACTAAGTGGGTCGAGGCAGAACCCATGATAAAGATCACCGAGGAACGGGTTAAAAACTTCCTATGGAAGAACATCTACTGCCGGTTCGGGGTACCGCAGACTATTGTCACGGATAATGGGACACAGTTCAATAATGTTGATCTTATCCAGTACACAGCCTCTATGGGGACCCGGATGTTGTTCGCCTCAGTGGCACACCCACAGACCAACGGCCAAGTAGAAGCGGTCAATAGGATTATCAAGACCCTTCTCAAAAAGAAGCTGGATGCCAAGAAGGGATGTTGGGCCGAAGAACTCCCCGCGGTGCTGTGGGCCATCCGGACAACAGCAGCAAAGGCAACAGGAGAGACCCCGTTCTGTATGGCATTCGGGAGCGAGGCGGTACTCCCTGTAGAAACTGGTATACCCAGCGGCAGGGTCGAGAATTACGACGCCGAGACAAACGCCGAGGGACTATTGCTCAACCTAGACCTCATTGAGGAGCGCCGTGACCAGGCGCAAATGCGCAACCAAACCTACAAGCAGCGGATCGCCCGGTACTATGATAGAAGGGTCCGGGAGAGAAAGCTCCAGGTCGGGGACTGGGTCATGAAGAAGGTCCAGAAAAAACCGTTGGCCCTAGAACCAACATGGGAAGGGCCCTACCAGATCACTGCGGCCGTGGGACCGGCAACATTCCACAATATAGACACCGAGGGCATCTATTCCACCCGGCCGTGGAATATCCAGCACCTACGGTTCTACCCTAAGTAATAGCGGTCACAGAGCGACAACAGTGTATTTAACATTAATATTGCAATACGCAGTTACAGCGTTAACAAATAAACTACAGCAGTTGCAAGATGTGCATGTACAAGGTAAACAGCTAGCTACCGCCCCTGGAGCCCCCAATCCCCGGCCCGCCACCTTTTAGAGCTTGCTCCTGCTCCACCATCTCAGTCAAGGCTATATCAGCCTCCATATGCTCAGCATCAAGCCATCCTTTCTCCCTCCACTCCAGATAAGCGTCGCTAATGCCCTTCTCCCGGGCCGCGTCCAGCATCTCTTCAAACTCCACCGACTCCCGGAAGTCATCGACAGCCTTATCGGCCACTTCAGCAAGCTGGGATCCCGTGAGCTTCTCCCTTCCTTGGGCGACTGCTGTAACCTGACTCTGGAGCTCCAAAACCCTTGCCTCCAGCTCTGCGATTCTCCCTTCCCGGGCAACAGCCTGGGTCTGCAGCTCCAAAACCCTCGCCTCCAGCTCTGCGACCCTCCCTTCCCGAGCAGCAGCTTGCCGATCGGCCTCTTCCTGCTCCTGCTGCAGTTCATGGTGCAACCGACCGGTTAGTTCCTTCTCTCGCGCGAGCTCGGTGCCCAACCGACCAACTTCCTCTCTTTCCTCCGCAAGCTTGGCTTCCGCCACGTCCGCCCGCACGCTCAGCTCCTCCACCCGCTTCTCCAAACCCGCAGTAGCCTCCCCTCTGGGCTCCGCGGCATAAAGGCTATGAACCAGCTGCCAGACGTAAACTAACGAACATTAGCTCGTGTCGCTCCAAGAGAAAGGGAAGCACAAAAACACTTACCCGAACAGCTAGTTCCACGGGTTTCGCCCTGTTCTCGCCCGATCGACCAGTCCCAAGGCTCTCCCGGTCAAGCCCCAAGGTTTCGATGGTAGTAACCACGAACCTGCCAATTCCATCACTAGAGCTGCAACTGCCTTCCGGCACCTGAGTCCTTCGACCAACCACCTCCACGACCGGAGCCACCGCCCACTCGATTGGCCCAGCCGAACTTGACGCCCCAGCATCAGAGGTCCTCGCCCTCTTTGCCGGAGCTTCACCATGGCCGCTTCGACGGTGCCCGAACACTTCTGCCGTTTCTCTCTCCCGTGAGGTCCGAGCAGCCATCGGTCGCGCCACAGGTCCTGGACCAGGTGGTCCCGCAGACCGCCCTTCCCGAATAAAGAGCGGGGAGTTATTCCCACCGCCCGGTAGCCTTCCATAGTAAGCATCCGGAAACACAAGCGGCACTGGCTTGTCATGATCCCTGCGTCTCTGGGTAGCCGTATCAATAACGGTCTTCGCGGCCACCTCCCCCGTCTCCGCTAATCTCGAGACTACAAGCTCTTCATCCGGTTCGATAGTATCCTCAACTTTAAGCGTGAGCCTGGGGGCATTAGCTGCAAACCGATAAGTCGAGCGGTCAGAACACAAGCAACCATGCAAAGGGATGAAATTGTGCAAGACACCTTACCAGGTTTTCTCCCCATCTCGCATATCTCCAGCACGTTCCATCGGATGAAATTGTAGGAGCTCCGACTCAGCTGGTCCCAGCCATAGAACAACCGGAATATCCGCTGCTTCTCCAAGTCCTCCAGCCGGAACGACTGGTCCCCGATCGGCTGATAAGCCCCGGGCACCTGATAGCCCCTCCAGTTATGCTGCCACCTGTCACCGGCCAGCACCACCGACTTCCTCCAGACATCTGAAACCGATGACGGCAGATGAGTGATGGCAGCAGCATGGTCCCGCGCGGCAAAATTCACACAACCGCTACACTGGGCCTTTCTGCAGTAAGAAATCTTGTACAGCGCCCGAAATTCATTAACCGTGGGCCAGTTCATGTGGCTCAGGCTAAACAGGCACCCAAGCCCAAGCAACTGCCTCCACTGATTACTCGGAAGCTGGGCCGGGGAAAGATTTAGTGAGCTCAGCATATACTGAACAAATTCCGGCAGCGGCAGCGATAGTCCGTGTCGGAATTGATCGTCGAAAACAGCAACCCAGCCCGGTTCCGGGTTACAGGCCAGTTCCCCGGGACGCAGGCCTCGAAGTTTAACAGAAGAATCGATGTCCCACTTCGCTCGAAACTCCCTGATCTCTCTTTCATCCATGCTTCTGACTGGCTCGTCACAGAGAATCACTCTGTCACCATCCAGCAGCTCGTGCCTTCTGGGCCCGCTGCTTGCGCCGCCATGATGCGCAGATCTCCCAGACGCCATAATCCTAACACAAAATAATTCAGATCTGCAGCAAGGTGGACGAGGAGAGCAGAAGGCAAAAGGTTTAGGCAAACTGTGGTAGGAGGTGAGCAGAGTGGACAATAAATAGGACAACAAGAAAAGCAAGGCAACCCCAGCTGTGGATTCCCTCCATCTCAGACCGCTCTCTGTCGACACGTGTCCCAGCATGGATAAGGGATCCCATCTATCATAACTGATGGGACTGATGGACTCTCCCCTTCATCGCATGTCCGCCACCTGTCCCACTTACCAGCAGCATTTAGGGAGACATGAGCGAATAACGAGGCTTCCACTCCCCTCGTTCCCCCAGAAAGTCAACTCCGAGTCAATCCGGCACCATGGCGGTTCACGAGTATGATCATCCAACCGGCTGCATGGCTTCTTCATTGTATATCTTGAAGACCTCTCACCGCTTGTGATTTTTCCAACCACTTCGAGAGCATCTATCCAGGTATGCACCCTCCTTCTAACACCATCTTCGTTGCATATCACTGGGGGACTCGTCTCGATATGGCATGTCGCCCGGTCGAGATCCACCCAGCACTATGACATTCCACCGGCCCTGGGACATTTAACTCACTGCAAGACATTCTACCGGTTGTCACCTTCCTTCACCTACGGGCAGGAACGAGCCAACAACAAAGGCTTCTAAACGCATGGGCTTTATAAACCCGGGCGAGCTTACATCTAACCCATGTACTCTTGTCCAGCAGGATAAAAACCCTGCATCACACTGAACTGTGATACATTTGGGGATACATGGCGAGACTCGTTATCTCAACGCCACTCCACTGGGCAGATTGTTTCTCTAACACAGAACAAGTCTCCCTGCAGGCTAACAAACCTGCACATTACCTCAACGCTTAACCAACAAAAGCTGAGAAGAACTAGCAAGTGTTAACCGATGCCTCGGTACGACCGTAACACTCTCCGGGATGCCTGTTGGCCTAGTCCACGCACCAACAGGCCCTCCCGTAGGCTAGCATCTCCGGGACTCGTCTCGATATGGCAGGACGCCCGGTCGAGCTCCCGAGAACTCCGCCTCGCACCGATATGGCAGAACGCCCGGGCGAGGTCCAGTCTGCAAGTTCATCCGGGACTCGTCTCGATATGGCAGGACGCCCGGTCGAGCTCCCGAGAACTCCGCCTCGCACCGATATGGCAGAACGCCCGGGCGAGGTCCAGTCTGCAAGTTCATCCGGGACTCGTCTCGATATGGCAGGACGCCCGGTCGAGCTCCCGAGAACTCCGACTCGTCCCGATATGGCAGAACGCCCGGGCGAGGTCCAGTACTATCTATATTATAAACGTACTTATAAAACTTTTTACTTACCGTCAGCAACAGGTACTCACCTCGGTCACGCCCAATCTTTAACGCGGACTTGGGGGACTGGGCACCGGTAGGTTGGTAACCCTGCGGGTCTGCAGGGCAAGAGCAAGACAGAGTTAAGTCCCCATTCAAGATTGCACTTGACCGGGAACTTGGGGGACTTGTTGACAGTAGCCGCAGAGGCTACAGCAGGCCCACAGACCCGCAGCAAGTGCCCAAGCACCCGGCCCAAGGCTCGGGACCGGATCACCAGCACCCGGCCTCAGGGTCCAGCACTCTATCCTGCCTCCAGGGACCCTGGGGTCGGGGGCGCCAGCCTGCCAAAGAGGGCATCAGAAGTTACAAACAGAAGGGAACCAGTCCCACATCGAAGAGTAAGGCCAGCCCTTACCCCCAACCACCTATATATGGGCCCCAACTACCCTCTTTATTAGGTAACTTATCTCTCTCCCTGCTTACATACGTGCCTTGGTTATATATATTCAAACTATACTAACTTAGGCATCGGAGAGGAGAAGGTCGACCCGCCCGGTATTCCCCTTAGTGAGCAGGATTGCAGGAGATCGAGTTGGATTCATCAAGTATCTACTAGACCCCCGGGTTTAGGCAGAAACAACAGGCATTCCATCGGTTATGTGGCACTCCACCGGTTCACAGGCATTCCATCGGTTTAGTCACTTTTGTTCGCGCCTACGGGCACGGACAAACCAGCAACAACTCAAGGCTTCAAAACATCGAGCTTTATAAACCCTGGAGAATTGTTTCTCTAACACAGGATAAATCTTCCTGCAGGATAGAAACCCTGCACATAGATCACGCCTGTACGAACAAGGGCTGTGACACGATCAGTGGTACACCCAATAACAACCGGGTCACTGACCGGGAGAATTGTTCCTCTAACACAGGCCAAATCTTCCCGCAGGCTAGAAACCCTGCGTCACACAAAGCTGTGAAAAATATGGGGGACAAATGGCCGGGCCACCCCACCGGGAGAATTGTTCCTCTAACACAGGACAAGTCTCCCCGTACGCTAGAAACCCTGCACATAACTTCATGCCTATAACGTTCAGGCTGAGAAGAATTAGCGGTTGTTGACCGGTGCTTTAACACAGCCGTAACATCCCACCGGTAGATCTGTTGGACATTACCCCACGCTTATTCCAACACAAGCTGGGATGAATCAACGGGTGCTGACCGGTGCAATATCTCCGGTTTGTACCATAGTGGGTAGCAATTTTTACTGGGGGACTCATTCCGACATGGCAGTCCACCGGCCGGGTACTCCCGGAGCATTTCATACCTGACTCATTCCGACATGATAGTTCACCGGTCGAGCCCTTGCGGAACATGGCATGGCGGATTTCAACGCCACATTATCATCCCATGCACTCGTCCGGGTTCACCCCGTTCCATATGCATGGTATGGTGGATTTCAACGCCACATTATCATCCCATGCACTCGTCCGGGTTCACCCCGTTCCACATGCAGGGCACGACGGAACTCAAGCACCACACCACCATCATCACAACTCATACTCATAACTGTTGCACATCATCATGAACAGGTACTCGCATCACCACGCACCATCATAATAGGCTTTCTGCTCGAACGCCCGACCAAGCCCAATCTTCAACGTGGACTTAGAGGACTAAGGCACCGTTGGGTTGGTAACCCTGCGGGTCTGCGGGCCTGCAGAGCAAGACATATTAAGCCCCCATTCAAGATTGCACTTGACCGGGAACTTGGGGGACTTGTTGACAGTAGCCACAGAGGGGCTACCCAGGCCCACAGACCCACAGACCCACAGCCGCTACACCCGGGCCCGGTCCATGGCCCGGGGCAGGATCGTTAGCACCCGGACCCGAGGCCCAACAACCTACCTTATGGCCAGGGGCCCGGGAGCCGGGGGCGCTAGCCTGCCGAACAGACCACCAAAGCTGCCCTTATGTATGAACAGAAGGGGATCAGTCCCACATCGAAGAGTAAGATCAGACCTCAAGCTCAACAACCTATATAAGGGCCTCAACTACCCTCATTAATAGGTAACCAACTCTCCAACTACTTATTATTCCCTCTTAAGTTATCCATTTATCCCAACGATACTGACTCAGGCATCAGAGAGGAGAAGACCGGCCCGCCCGGTATTCCCCTTAGTTAGCAGGACTTGCAGGAATGAATCACACCAAGATCCATCAGTCTATGTCAGGCCTACGGGTTGTAACAGAAATAATTTCTTTACAAACTCAATTAGTGTAAATAACTCGCAACTCAAACTTTACCAAACTTGTACCCAAAACTAAACTGGTCATGCACCTACACTGACCTAAGTCAGAATAGGCAGAGCGTGGCGGACAACTGGTCATGCATCCATGTTAAGCGAACTTAACATGAGCAGAGCGGGGAGGGGGAATAACTGGTCGTACACCTGTGCGCATCAGGCAGAGCGGGGGAACTGGTCATACACTTGTGCGTCCGTCGAACACAAGCAGAGCAAGAATGGTATACGTGCACGTAACCGGAGTAACTGAGTCATCGTATCGTAAAATCACTGGGGTTGGGTACTCGTAAGGTAGTTCAAAATCTCATTTCTTATTTTCAACATAAAAGTTTTTTTCCTTTCATAACTCAACAATTTTTAAATCATTATTTCAAAGAAAACAATCTAGGAGTTCATTCTTTCTCGCAAAGTATCAACAATAAGGCATTAAACTCAATAATGCATATGGAAACATTTCTTTTTCAAAGATAAATAACTTTACTTTAAAGCGTAACTCATAAGATAGCATAAAGCCATACATAATTAAATCACAAAGAAACATAACAAACCTCTTGAAAGGTAAGTAGTTAAATTAAGAAATTTAACGAAGCAACGGAACAACTTCTTTCTCTTTCAAAAATAAGCAACTTTACTTGAACACAAATCACAAAACCGCGTAAATACTTAAGTAATTAATTTAAAAGAAAACATAAATAGTTCATGAATAATAAAAAGATTATCAATTAAGCGAAAGCATGCATCTCTTTAAAACAAAATCCAACTCACAATGAATGACGACTAATTGTCCCAATTTGGAATCGCCCTTGGATGCTTGCCCAATTAGTTTACCTAGCGAACTAATACCATATAAAATATTTAAACTCAATTCCATTAGGCAAGGTAACGAACCATGAATGAAACCTACAAATCACTACCCTCTCCATGATATAAGATCATCCAAGCTTCTATATCACCAAATATTCATCTTAACCTTCTCCCATCACTTTTCTCCAACTCCAACATCTCTAATTAATAATTTTCCCAATTTATTCTTAACACAAAACCCTAATTTCTCATCCAAAACCCACCAACTTACTTAGGCTAACTATCACACAATTTAGGAAGTAGAACAAAGCATAAAATGAATAAAGATTTCCATGAAATGCCGTCGGAGACGACAGTGCCGCGGTGGCTCAAGGTGGCTAATACCCAACTTTCAAAACTTCAAACTAAATGCAATCATATACTTAAAACAAAGCCCAAGAGGTAGGGAACACTTTATTACCTTGAGATCTCTCCAAATTCTTAATGGTTTGACCGAAATTTGCAAAGCTTGCCGGAAACTACTCATTCTTCTCTCCTTCGATTTGTTAAGCACAATAGGAATTAGGTTAAGCGCAATACTAATTTCGGCACCGGGGGTGGCTGGAATCGGCGCCGGAGTTGACTTTTGGTGGTGGTGGCAAGGGTGGGGTGCCTCCCCCTCTTTCTCTCCCTTCTTAATTCTGATTCTTCCCGTGCCACAAGAAGGAGGGGAGGAAATGACCAGCTTCAATTAAACTAGGGTCAAGCAAAAATACCAAAATGCCCCCCCACACAAAAATACTTATAATTTCTTCGTAAAAACTCCGTTTAATATGCCGCTTGCGCCTACACTCTCGTATCGTCGTGCTCTATTTTTCTAAATTATGAAACTAATTTATAAAAAAAAAAAAAAAAAAAAAAAAATTTCTAGTAGGAGAGGCAAATTTAGTGATAAGATGTATTAATATCTAAATGCTATGCAATTAAGCAAAGTCAAGGTAACTCTAGGTTCGGGGTATTACAGAGATTGTTTATTTATTTTCATATGTGATTAGGAAACTATATTATATTCAGAGTTATTTAAAATTATTGACTTTTAACAATCCAAGTAACTGGTCATGTAACTGATCAAATCGATATCACGTACTAGCCAAGTAACTACCATGTAATTATTTCAAGTAACCGTTCATGTGACTGATTTTTGTAACCTCAACTAATTGGTCATATAACTAGTAATATAGTTGGTCATGTAACTGACTCTGTAACTACACAAGTAACTGGTCATGTAACAGATTATGTACATTGTCGTTTCATCATGTAACTGATTAAAGTAACAAAAAGAGATGTTTCATGTAACGAGTAATGTAGCTATCAAAAGTAATTGTGCATGTAATTGCTATTGTAACTACTGGTGTAACTACAACCAAACATGAATAATAACTGACAATACATGAGAACAAGACCATTGAGAAATCCAATCATCACACGAACAATACAAGATTACTAGATTCTATATAATTCATATATTCTATTTAAACTTGCAGCGTGCCGCTGCACCGCAACGGCAGCGTTCCACTGCAGAATGCATATATAGAAGAAAATTTCTTATGGAAATGTAACTGAAGATGTAACTGGAAATGAATAATGTAGCTGTCAGGGTAACTGTTAGAAGAAATTTATAACTATTGAAGTAACTGAAGATTTAACTGGAAATAAATAATGTAACTGACAGGGTAAGTGTTAGAAGCAATTTGTAACTATAAAAGTAACTGAACTGAAGATGTAACTGAAAATACATAATGTAGCTGTTAGGGTAACTGTCAGATGAAATTTCTAACTATTAAAGTAACTGAAGATGTAACTGAAAATAAATAATATAGCTGTCAGGAATACTGTTAGAAGAAATTTGTAACTATCAAAATAACTCATGAATGATTAAATAGAATCATTTAAAACAATCGTCATATCACAACCATAAAACTCAATCAAAGTAACTGAACAGAAGATGTAACTCTAAATAAATAATGTAGCTGTTATGGTAACTGTTAAAAATAATTTGTAACTATAAAAGTAACTGGAAATGAATAATGTAATCATGGATTTTCACTTTTGAGCTAAATATATCTTATGTATTCAATTAAAGTAATGTGACTGTTATGTGACTCCAAAATAAATCCAAGTACTTGCTCAAGTTGACTTGGATGATGAAAAATCAAATGCTTCTTTCACTTTAAAATTTACTGATGTACCTATTGAGATAAAGTAATGAATGAAAAAACAAGTCAAACAATCTTTCACTTTCTTATAGTCGAAATATAATCCAAGTCAAAAACCAAATAGGTATAATGTAAATATCAGTGTAACTAGAAATATAACTGTTAGGGTAACTATCAGAAGAAATTTGTAACTAGCAAAGTTACCCTTGAAAGACTATGGACGAAATGATGTAAAACAATCGCTATTTCGGATTTTTACAACTCGTTCTGTTGTGCTTGCCAAATTTCCCACACCTGCTACACTTTATTTGTTTTCTTAGTACTTCATCCTTCTGAACCTTTATTTTTTTGGTTGTACGGGTGGTCTCCTTGTCAATGGTGGCTATATTAAAATACTAGAATTCGGAAGCTCCAACGGCTTAGCAATAGAAGAAACTGGATTGATTGTGTAAGAATAGGTTTGACGGTATTTCTCCACCTTGAAGCAAAAAGAAGTGAATAATTAGTTCCAACTTAATTGAAAAATATCTAAAGTAATTTTGCATGTGACTGTATAAGTGACTACTGGTGTAACTACAAAAAAAAAACAGGAATAATACTGACAAGGTGAACAAGGATGAAAAAAGCACCTGGTAAAAAGGAGTGACATATGAATACAGAGAGGTGATGAGTCGCCGAAGCGAGCATCAAGCAATAATAACCCTACAATCGTTAGTAGTATAGACATAAGTAGGGATCGTTCTAAGCCGGGGATTAAGGGTACCTGAAACATGAGATTATTAACACAAATATTCACAAATATATACATGAAATCGTCACATATGGGGAAGAGATGGCGTCGGCAGCTAGGCTGCCCTCTAACATCTAGGCACAAAATAAAAGACAGAAAATTAAATCCTAAGTTACTATTTACAAGTTTGGTCGACATCTTTCACACAAAGCACTCCACACTAGACTCTTTAACAAATAAGACTCACATACAAGAATGTAAGAGACAAGTATCAACATGTTTAAATTCAAAATTAGTTCCGACTACAACTTAGTTGTAAGACTTCTCAAGTTCTTAAGATCGACCTTCTGAGTATGGACCCTAGAATATATGTTAATCCTTTTGAGACTTAACAATTAATCACAATAGTCTAAATCGGAGACATGCAAAATAAGTAAGGTTGTCAATCATCTTATTTTAAACATGCAAGTATCTAAAGTATTAAACCCTAAGTGAGCAACCACTACCAGATTGGACAAAATAGCCGACGAAAAAAATTTCGTCTACTATGCCAAATTTTCGTCGGCTATTCCTTCTAAATTTTCGTCGGTAAAAGGGCGTCGGTAAAACGAATGGCCGACTAAAATAACAAAATCGTCGGCCATTCCAAAATTATCACCGAAGAAAATTCATTTTGTCGACCAAACCTGGGCAAAATATCCGATGAAATTCGTCGAATATTTTCGAGTATGGCCGACGATATCGTAAACTATGGCCGACGAAATTCGTCGGCTATTTGTTCTGAAATATAGCCGACGATTTCATCTATTTCGTCGGTTATTTCGTCGAAATATATTAATATTTTAATAGGCATTAATTAGTTATAGCCGACGAAATAATGTCATTTTCGTCGGCTATACCGGTTATAGCCGATGAAATTTGGTAAAAATCGTCGGCTATAGCACTTATAGCCGACTAAATAATGCCAATATCGTCGGCTATTCTTACATTTTGGGGAAAAAAATTAAATTAATTTCTAAATTACCATTCCAAGCAACCTGCAATTCACAATGACAATCCATGCATTTACACCAACAAGAAACACGTCTAAATGACTTATTATTTAATTTGTTCCAATATACATAAAATATAACCCTAATCAT
The DNA here is from genome assembly GCA_963682095.1 of Potentilla sterilis. NCBI lineage: Eukaryota > Viridiplantae > Streptophyta > Magnoliopsida > Rosales > Rosaceae > Potentilla > Potentilla sterilis. The sequence continues at coordinate 21,089,853 of OY821763.1, read as the reverse complement.
CACCTAAAGCACTAAAGTCCACCACGTCATCCCCAGCATCCTGCTGTCCATCATGCTCGTCATCCTGCTGAATAAACTCGGGAGGTTGAGGCATTGGAGGTGTTTCTGCTCAAACCCTGGGGCCTGGTAGACACAGATGAATCCAACTTGATCTCCTGCAAACCTGCTTACTAAGGGGAATACCGGGCGGGCCGGTCTTCTCCTCTCCGATGCCTAAGTCAGTATAGTTGGAATATATATAACTTGAGCACATATGTAAGCGGTGAGTGAGATCAGTTACCCATTAAGGAAGGTAGTTGGGGCCCTTATATAGGTGGTTGGGGGTGAGGGCTGGCCTCACCCTTCGATGTGGGACTGGCTTCCTTCTGTTTGTACACTCTGGTGCCCTCTTTGGCAGGCAGGCGCCCCCGGTCCCAGGGTCCCTGGTGGCTGGATATACTGCTGGACCCCGAGGCCGGGTGCTGGTGGTTCGGTCCTGGGCTTCGGGCCGGGCCCTGGTGCACTTGCTGCGGGTCTGTGGGCCTGCTGTAGCCCCTCTGCGGCTACTGTCAACAGGAGGTTCATCTAACGGCTCAAACGGGGGCGGGGGTTCAAGGCCTTGTTGTTGTGCCGCGAACATAGCATACCACCAGTTTTATTGGCCGGCGTAGTTATGTCGCCAAATACTCTCGCATTCAGCATGCCAACTGGACATTTTCAAATGATACTGCTGTGTTCTGCGGTGTTGCTCCTGTGATCTCTGGAACTCGGCCGCCAATCTTGCATTTTCTTCTGTCAATCTCTGCATTTCCCCCCTCATCTGTTGGGTGTCCCCGCCTCCCTTCTTTTGAGCTCCCTTAGTGGTCTTCAGGACCCCTATTCCAGAACTTCCCAAACTCAGGCAGTAGTAGTCGTTTGACCGTTGTGGGAAGGCTGCGTCGAATATTCGCGCTGCAGTTTGGACATTCGATCGGTCGACCTGGCTCAGGGCTTCTTGCAGATCTGCCTCTAAAATGTTCGGTTGTGTCTCCCGAACTACTTCCTGCAACACTTCTTCTTCGGCCCGGTTCACCCTCTCCTAATTGAACGGGAAAAAAAAAATTAATATTCTAACAAATATATAATTAAGTAAAATTAATAATTAAAATTTTAAAATCGTAATCAACGACTTACAAACTGTTCTGTCGCTAATGGATAAGCCTTCTTGAACGTCTCTACATACGGGTTGCTATCAGGATGATCTCTAAGCGCCTCCTCCTGATATTGTGAAAATGGCCTAGAACCACCATGATGGGGGGTTGTGTTACGGCGGCGGTTCGCAGAGTTTATCTGAGACCGTTCCTTCAAACAAATAATAAAATATTAGAAAAATGCATCAAAAAATATTAGTGTAATAATTATAAAATAATTAAACTAATAATTAAAATATTAACAAAATAAACATTTATAGTTAAGTTTAGTATTTACCTGCATAAGAGGGTTGTTGAAGTCTACTGTCTTCAACCAACGTCACTCGTACTCCCTGAACATGAACTCTTTTGGAGTACCCATACGACCATGTTTGTCGTATTCGGTAAAGTGGGTACGGAGCTCGTTCTTCCACTCTTTGAACCTACGGAAAAAACAAAAGTGCATTAGAAATATTATTAATATCATAAAATATTTCAAATTATAAGATGAGGAATTCCCAACGTACCTCAAGTTCTGCATCGCGTACGCCCAAGCCTGCTTGTGTTCGGCAATCTCGAAGTATGCCTGAAAGATAATATTTTATTAGTTTTACAATTATAACAATACCGAAAATTATTAAATATTACGATAAAGAAATTAAGTTTTTTAAATTACTCACCGACGCCGCGTTGTTGACCTCTCTCTTGATCTCTTCCGGCACATCAGCCCACCGTGTCCACAACATAGGGACTCTATCCCTAATTAGTGCCCCCACGCAATCCGCGTAATCGCGGCGTTTTTTCCCCTGAACATCCTGATTAGGGAGTTCGTTGATCTGGATCCTCCCCCTGCTCTCAACAGTTCTCTTACTTGAATTGCTAGCGGCTGTCCCTATCACATAAACGACGATTGGTTAATAAAATTAAATATTAGTGCGTTAATTTTAATAAAACATTTAATTAATAAAATCAAATGTTACCTGAACTCGATGACCCGTCTGTCGACTTTCCTTTTCTCCTCGCCGAAATCAGGAGCTCAGGTCTCTCAAATGGCTCATGATGGTATGCCTCTGCAACACTCACGTACTGAGACATATCAGGCCATATGGGCACACCACGCTCGTCGACCTCGGGTATCGCAGGAATGTTGTACGGGAGGTAGAGTTGATTTGGGAGAGTAGGCCCCTCAGTCGAGTCAGCAGCAGACGGCGCCGGACTCGTCATCGGCTTCTGATGAACCTCAGGCATACGGACCTGATGAACATCTAGAGCTATCTCGTCCTCAAATAGCTGCCTACTCGACCTCGGAGCATCTGGCCGGAGAGGGGGACGTGAACTGCTCGACGGCCTCCCCGCCGATAAAAGGGTCTGGTGCCGAGAACTCACACTCTTCCGCGGCTGGGATGAATCCATCCTCTGAGGCTAGCTGGTGGTCCTCTCAGGGTGGCTAAGGGTCCTCTCGGAGTCTCCGGAACCGGCAGAACTTCCAGAACCCCTAGATCTGGAAGAACGACGGCCTCCGAATAACTGTCTGAATGCATCGGCCATCTGGAGCTTGAGGCATTAATACATTAATTATTATTAAATTATATTACATTAAATAACAAATTCTAATTAATATAATAACCAATAATACTAACATATTTTAAAACATACTAACAAATTAATATTTAAATTTTAACTAATTTTAAATAATACTAACCATTAACCTAAATATAACCATTTATATACAAATATAACTATATTTCATTATTAACATATATATACATACAAATAACCATTTATATATTAACAAAAATATAACCATTTATATAATTAGGCTACCAATTTATATATATAATTAATTTAACAATTTATATATAACAATTAAAATATACATTAACATATAACCAATATTAACAAATATATAACAATTTATATAATTAATCTCAAATTTATATATATAATTAATCTAACAATTTATACATATAACTAATATATATAACAATTGAACACACACTTAAATATCTAAATTATATACCTAAATTATAAAATTAAAATAAATTGAAAAAAAAAACCAAAAAAAACCTTTGGGATCTGTTTTGGCGGAGGAGGGGAAGGACGAGGAAGGGGCCGGAGGAGGAGGGGAAGGAGGAGGAGGGCCGGATGGAGGAGGAGCTTGAGGCCGACGCCGATTTGAGGAGGAGGAGGACGAGAGCGGCGGATTGGAGGAGGAGAGCGGCCGATTTGAGGAGCGGAGGAGGAGTTTTTGCGGATTTAGGGTTGAAAAAGTCGGGCTGACTGCGGCTTTCAGCTTTTATAGCAGAGAGAATAGCCGACGAATTAAAAGATTTCGTCGGCTATTCTTTGAGAATAGCCGACGATTTAGAATATGTCGTCGGCTATTCTTTGAATCTCGTCGCCTATTCTATGAACATCGTCGGCTATACTTTGGAAGATCAACAGCCGTCTGATCTGAGCCATCCAACGGCGGACAATAAAAAGGCGCGGATCGCAAGAGTTTAGCCGACGAAATATAATTTTCGTCGGCTAAACTGTAGGTCAAACCACTAAGTCAAACTTCTAAACGCTTAAAAACGGTAATTGGACTGTCTAAATGACCTTTTTTTGCCTGACCTTCAACAGATAATAGTTTCAAATCAATGAGACGCAACTAATCATATAAAAATTTTATAAAATTGATTTAACGAACGTCAGGCTACCCATAGGAAAACGAAAGTAAAAAACAGTTAGCCACAACATTCGGCACACAGATTTTATCGGAATCTTGTCATTTTTCAACCGTAGACGTATTTCATTATTTCGGTCATATCTTATTTCACAACATTTTTGCATTTGAAGAGTCGTCGTATAGTAACTATTTGAAACTATACATTCACTTAAACACTTGGTAAACAAGTTAAGGAACATTAGTGCATATGTTCTGATTTTGAATCTAAAAGTTTAGAAAATCTATTCCAACCGTCAGATACCACCGCTAAGATTAAATATATGTATGAAAAAAAATCCAACTTCAGCTGACAACGTTAAAGGCTTGATCGGAACGGTCAACCGGGTGAGTCAAACCTCTAAATGCTTAGAAATGGTAATTGGACAGTCTAAATGACGTTTTTTTGGCCTGACCTTCAACAAATAATAGTTTCAAATCGATGAGATGCAACTAATCGTATAAAAATTTTCCTCAAAATATTTACCGAAGGTAACGCTACCATTAGGGAAACGAAGGAATAAAACCTTGGACCGCATCTTTCGACACTCAGATTTTATCGGAATCTTGTCATTTTTCAACCGTAGACGTATTTCATTATTTCGGTCATATCTTATTTCACAACATTTTTTGCATTTGAAGGATGAAGCAATGGTTTATCGTTAGTGATAGAAAATGGAATATGGTCATTTTTTTTTAAATCATAGCCGACGAGAGACTCGTACTCGTCGGCTATTCTTTTGTCGTTTTCTATTTAAACTAAAATATGTATTTTTCAATATAGTTATAGCCGACGAAATAATGAATTTTTCATCGGCTATTATGAGTATAGCCGACGAAATAAAAAATTTTCGTCGGCTATTATATGAAAAAGGTAAAAAAAATCAGTAGGTTTACACCTCTCGTATTCCTATTTCCTGTTCATATATAACCAAAATTGAACATCAAGAAAACAGAAACCCAGCAACTCCTGTAGTGTATCGTTGGTCATGCCTTGGAAGTGAAATCCAACTCTTATCCGGATCCATATATAGCCTGAAAATAATATATATATATATATATATATATATATTTAATTAATAAGAAATTAATTAACACATACATATATATATATATATAAATCCTTAATAATTAATTACATTACAATATATATTATTATCAACATCAACTCATATATATATATATTATTATCAACATCAACTCATATATATATACCATTAACAACCATTATTTAAGTTACACTATATATCAACCATTATTTAAGTTAATTACACTATCAACAACCATTAATTAACATATATATATATATATATAATTAAACTCCACACACACATGCACACACACACACATATATATATATTTTAACACTAATTAAAATAACATCAAATTAAAAAACATAATTAAACTCTAACTTAAAATCAACTCAACTACAACTCAAAATCAACATATATACATACATTCTAACAATAAAACAACAACAAAACAAAAAATCACTTACTAACTCAAAATCACTAAAACTAAAAATCAACTCAACTAAAACTCAAAATCAACATATATACACATATACGTACCTATATATAGCTCCACAATGTAAGAGAGGACGGATTTCAATAATACCCACAGATTTTTCACCCTTTCTCCCGTTTTTTTTCATTTTTTTTTTTAAATGAGCAGCTGCTGTCTAGATCTGAAAATATATAGACTTATAGCCGACGAAAATGTCAATTTCGTCGGCCAAAATTTCAAAAGTTTTCGTCGGCTAATGTTTCAGAGAAAGGTCGACGAAAATCCAAAATCGTCGACTGAAATATGAATATAGCCTACGATTTTTCTTTATACCAACGAAAAAACAGTATCGTCGGCTATGGTTAAACTATGGCCGACGATTTTGTTTTTTCACCGACGAAAAATAAAATCGTTGGCTATTCTATAGAATTACCGACGAAAATTTTTAGTCGTCGGCCGTTTTTTTTTATTTCGTCGGGAAAAACCTTTTTCTGGTAGTGAATACAAATCACAACGACCTTTTGAGTATGGCAACGTTTGTAATTACTCTAGCTGATTAAACCTAGCACCTAGATCAATGTTCAAGACAACACTAAGTACCGATTTTCATGCCCAATCCTTAGATACTAACCAATTTCGAACCTAAACATGCATCTATACCACTGCCCTAGTTATCTAAGTGTACAAATCTTACAAGTTTTATATTACAAATTAACATGCAAAATCATTGTTACCGAAACTTAAACCTAAATCTAAGAATCGAATTCAACAGGTCATCAACATACAAATTATAAAACCAAAATCCAACTTGATTCATACATAGACATATAAACCAAAACCAAAAATACATGTAAGTTTCATAGACAAAACTAAACATAACTACATAAACTTTACTAGACCAAGAGAAGGGAGTGGATCACACTTTTGTAGACACCTTGATGACTTCGACTCGTGTGGATCCGGCGGAAGATGGAAGAGGTATGGAGGCTGCTCGGCAAAGAGGTGGCTCGGCAGGATCTTTTCCAAGTTTCGGCAGAAACTTGGTTGGTGGTGGAGGGTGGTTTTTGGCTATGGTTTATGTAGGACTTTTGGGGATAATTTGGTAGAGTTTTGGCTTTGTGTTTTAGCAAAAGATGTGACAAGTTTTTCTGTATAAAAGTTAGCTATATATAGAGGAAAAGACTAGGGTTGCCGGCCTCAACAAGGAAAGGTGAATTACTTTTCCTAGTTGGTTTATGTTTCCTTGTTGAACAAATATTGCATTCTTGGACTTCTTTTTCTGAATTTTCTTTATGGCATGGGCTTCACATCTTCATGGACTTCATATGTGGGCTTGACAACTACATTTGGTGAACTTGATCCATCGAAAAATGCCCCAAAACCCGCCAAGAACACAATCGGCAGCAACATGCTTGCCGATCGGCAAGCAATCCTAATGAGGCTAGGAAATCTTCTCTTCTTCATGCTTTCCTCCATTGTCTTGGCTCAATGTCTTCCTCTATCCTTTAATAAGCTTGGACAATCTTCAAATATGCAATGGCACGCCAAAATGTCCATCGAAAACAGAAACAAAGGAAACGAGGCAGAAACTTGCTGGAATCGGCTGTAATGACCTTGCTCCGGTAAATCTGGCATAACTCCTTCGTCGGAGTTCCGATTGATGCGATTCCAAGTCTCAGATAAACTAGACACATAGAGCTTCCTCTATATTAAAGTGCTTGATCAAATTCCTTTTTAAACGTCGGGAATAATTTTTGAAGTTGCACTACCAGAAAAGGCCTTATAGCCGACGAGGCCATCTCGTCGGCCGTTACCATTAATTCGTCGGCTATAGTCATAGCCGACGAAGTATCGTCGGCTATAGTCTCGTCGGGACTGCTCCGTCGGCTATACTATAGCCGACGACACGAGGCGTAAGTCGTCGGCTTATAAACCGCGGGGTATAGCCGACGAATAAAGCGTCGTCGGCTATACTTCGAACATTGCCGACGACAAGATCGTCGGCTTCAACAATTACGTAATTGCCCCTAAACCGAAGTATAGCCGACGACACTATCGTCGGCTATACGTCCAATATAGCCGACGACACTATCGTCGGCCATAACAATCGCGGTACCAGGAACGGCTTTTTTTTTGCCTGAAGCCGGGAGGGTATAGCCGACGACATATGGTAAACATCGTCGGCTATAGCCATTATAGCCGACGAAATAATGACAACATCGTCGGCTATAGCCATTATAGCCGACGAAATAATGACAATATCGTCGGCTATAACCCCTAAATATTTTAAAAAAATTAAAAATTTAACTCGGGCCCAATTTCACTTTGTCTTCGGTTTGGCTGCAGAAAATGCACAAACAAACATCCAAATATCCAACAAATATCCACATCAATCCATCCCTAATATCCTACATACTGTACAAATTAACCCACTATCTACTCATCATCACCCCCTAAACGCGTAGCGTCGTCGACCGGATCGTTCGAGTTCCGGTGGCTATGGCTGTCCTGATCGGCTTGCGTACTCCGATGCGGGGGGGGAGTGGGGACAACGAACTGGGGCATCTGTGGCGGAGGCGGGGGCTGGAGTCCAGCCTGCTGGGCCTCCCAAGACTGCTGCATCCATCGGTACATCTCCGCCACAGATGCGTCTCTGGCCTGCTGCGCCGAAGCCTCCACGGCCCTCGCCAACTCCGCCTGCTGGAGCGCCTCCACCGCCCTCGCCAACTCTGCCTGAGTCCTCTGCAGCTGCGTCTGCAAGTCTCCTCTCGTCGAAGCCGCACGCTGCGTGCTGGGATTGGCCGGCGTGTACTTGAGAACCCCATCTCCCGCCGCGCCTAGGCCTCTCTGGTAGAAGTAGTTGTTCCCCGTCCCTACCGCCGCGTGCATGATCTGAGAGGCCAAGCGCGGCTCAAGGGTGTCGATCGTGGAGGCAAACTCCGCGATCGCCTCGTCAGACGCCCCGTCTCCCAGGGTGTCTCGCGCGATCCCGAAGGTGATCGCGTCGGTCTCCGCATCGATTTCCGCCTAATTGACAAGAAAATATAATAAACGAATTAAAAAATATATATATAAATTAATTTAATGAAACACTTTTATTGAAGATGGGCGAATACTTACCACTTGGTCGGGACGCCCCGGATACATCTGCGCATGAATCCACGACAACGGCCTCAGCGGTCGGTCCCTCCTCGCCATCTCTGCCCACTGCCTCCAGGAGCGGGCGCCGCCGTGGTGGGGGTGCTCGTTCCTCCTGCGGTTGTCGCTGTTCGTCCGCGAGATTTTCTGTATTATAAGAACGAACATATAAACGCAAATATAAATTAGTAACTAAATTAAAATATTACGAACTAACCAAAATAAAATTATTAACTAATTTAGTTACTAACTAATTTAATTTAATTAGTAACTACTTAACTAACTAATTTAATTTAGTAACTAACTAACTTACTAACTACCTAATTTAATTTAATTTAATTTAATTTAGTAACTAACTAACTAACTACGTAACTAACCAACTAACTTAATTTAATAACTAATAACTAACTAACTAATTAATTAATTTAATTAAATAACTACGTAATTTAATTATTAAATAACATTAAAAAGTTATATACTAGCAGGCTAAATTTTCTTACCGAGACCCTGTCGCTCCCGAAGTAGGCTACCAGCCATAGCCACTCGTACTCCCTGTACCGGAACTCGTGGGGGGTTGCACCTCGCCCCAAGCGCTGCTCCACATGGTACGTCCTGTAGTGCGTGGACAGCTCGTTCTTCCACTCGGAGTACCTATATTAACAAAACACAACTGTTAGATATATTCGTACACTGCCAATACATATATTTATACAAAAAAAAGCAAAACACATAACCTGTTCTTCAGCTGCTCGTCTCTCCACCAGTCCAAGGTAGGATGGACTCTAAACCATTGCTGCAATATTATAAATTAATTAGAAAATATTTTTATATAGTTATAAGGACTGAATTCATAAATATTTATTTTCTATAATAAAAATCATATTTAACTCACCGACAGTGCATTGTACACTCGCGCCTTGATCTCATCGGGCACAGAGCCCCAGTCGGGCCACAACAGTGGGACCCTGTCCCGCACGAGCATGCCCGTCGCGTTGATGTACTTGGTGGTGGTGTCTCTCCGCTCAATCGGGCGTCCATCCTCACCGGGACCGGGCAGGATCTCTCTGATCCCACCGGCCAGCTCCCTCTCCAGGGTCGACATGTTCGCTGGCCCTCTAGTCCGTCTCGTCCCCGCGGGTTTATTGACGAGGACGCCTGTTTCATAATTAAAATGAATACATAGTTAAATAATTATTTAAACTAACTAATTAAATAATTAATTAAACAATCTAAATAATTAATTAAACTAACCAATTACCTGCGTCGTTGTACTGCTTGTCCTTCTCACGAACGGCCCACAGGCCGCGGCAGTCCTCTGAGTCGAAAGGACTGTAGAAGTAGGCCTCCTCCCAGGGAATCTCGTGGGGCCGGTCGTGCCTCCAAATCTGCCTCCCCCTGGCGTCGTACTCAGGGATGGCAGGGAGGAACTGGACCATGTACATCCCCGATGGCGGAGACATACGGGGCGTGGACCCTGAGGGGCCTGCTCCCCCTGACAGTGGGCCCCGTAGCTGTGGACGCTGTCGCTGTGGGGGGACAGGGAGCATCTCTGGAGGGTCCAGATCGGCGCGCGGTGGGGTCGGCTGCCGATCCTGGAACAGTGCTGAAGTGCACTGGGGTCTGGTGGCTCTGCGTCCTCCTCCGACACTCGAGTCAGGGCCCGCTCCCGTCGACTCATACGAGGAGCCCCCACGTGGATCGCTCGGAGTCAATCCCATCAACGTCTCCTCTCGTCGACTCATAGGCCGGCCTAGGCCCCGACGACCGCTGGATCCGCTCCCCCCACGGCTGGATCCTGCCTGAGCGTCGGGGTCGCTCTCGGTCCGTCTGCCAAGCCATCGGTCTACAAAGCGCCGGTTTCCTGCACAATTAGTATATAAATTCCATAAATTGCACAAAAATTCCACAAAAAAATTAAAAACTTCATTCAATGTATATATACCTAATTATATATATACGTACCTAAATATATTTATACCTAATTATATATATATACACCTAATTATATATATACATAACTATATTTATACCTAATTATATATATATATATATATATATATATTCCGAAAAAAAAATATATATATATATATATATATCGTCCTAAAAATTACACAAAATATTTATACCTAATTATATATAAATTAGTATATAAATTAGTATACTAATATATAAATTCAACAAAATTCCACAATTAGTATATAAAAACCGTAAATTTAGCAAAAAATCCACAAAATTAGTATATAAATTCCACAAAATTAACAAATTTAACAAAAAATCCACACAATTCCATAAATTTCACAAAAACCCTAAATTCCCCAAAAAATTCAGAAAAACCCTAAAATTCACAAAATTCGACAAAATTAATAAAAACCCTAAATGAGGCTCGATCGGGACTACCTGACATGGTGGTGCAGTCTGAACGAGGACCGGTGGTGCGGTGCGGCGGCGACGGCGGCGCACGGCGGCAGGGGCGGCGGCGGCAGGGAGTTTCGGGTCGGCTAGGGGCGGCTGCGGCTAGGGGCGGCTGCAGCAGGGGCGAAAGAGGCGGCTGCGGCAGGGGCGGCTGCGGCAGGGGCGGCTCGGGGCAGCGGCGGCAGGGGGTTTCGGGTCGGGGAGGGCTCGGGCAGGACGGGGAGGGGGCGGGGAGGGGGAGGGTAGGGAGGGGGAGGGTAGGGAGGGGGAGGGTCGGTCGGCGTCGGTGGTGGTCGGTCGGCGTCGGGGAGGGACGGGCGGCTGAGGCAGGTGGGGATTTAGGGATTATAGGGTTTCTGGAAAATGAGGGAGGCGCCCTCTGTTTCGGTTTAAATCGAAGGACTATAGCCGACGATGTAATTTTAATTCGTCGGCTATAGTCATAGCCGACGAAATTCGTCGGCTAAACTCTGACGGGCCGGGCCGAAATCCGGGCCGGGCCGAAGTTGGGCTTTGCGGGCCGATTATAGCCGACGAATTTAAGTATATCGTCGGCTATAATATGAATGTCGTCGGCTATAATATGAATCTCGTCGGCTATACTTCACGCTCTCAGCAGCCGTCAGATCTCGCCCATCCAACGGCGGACAATGAAACGGCGCGGATCGCTAGAGTTTAGCCGACGAACTTAAGTATTTCGTCGGCTATTCCTTGGTCAACTTTTGGTCAAACCTCTAAACGCTTTAAAACGGCAATTGCCCCGTCTAAATGACGTTTTTTTGCCTCACCTTCAACAGAGAATAGTTTCAGATCGATGAGACGCAACTAATCGTATAAAAATTTTCCTCAAAATATTTACCGACCGTCAGGCTACCCATAGGAAATCGGAAGTAAAAAACACCTAACAGCAACATTCGGCACACAGATTTTGTCGGAATCTTCCCATTTTTCAACCGTAAACGTATTTCAATATTTCGGTCGTATCTTATTTCACGACACTTTTGCATTTGAAGGGTCTACGTATAGTAACTATTTGAAACTATACATTCACTTAAACACTTGGTAAACAAGTTAAGGAACATTAGTGCATATGTTCCGATTTCGAATCTAAAAGTTTGGAAAATCTATTCCAACCGTCAGATATCACCGTTAAGATTAAATACATGTAGGGAAAAAAATCCAACTACATCTGACAACGTTGAAGGCTCGATCGGGACGGTCAAACCGCAAAGTCAAACCTCTAAACGCTTTAAAACGGAAATTGGCCCGTCTAAATGACGTTTTTTGGCCTGACCTTCAACAGAGAATAGTTTCAGATCGATGCGACGCATCTAATCGTATAAAAATTTCCGCCAAAATATTTACCGACCGTCAGGCTACCCATAGGAAAACGGGAGTAAAAAACAGCAACCCGCAACATTCGGCACACAGATTTTGTCGGAATCTTCCCATTTTTCAACCGTAGTCGTATTTCAATATTTCGGTCATATCTTATTTCACGACACTTTTGCATTTGAACGGTCTACGTATGGTAACTATTTGAAACTATACATTCACTTAAACACTTAGTAAATAAGTTAAGGAACATTAGTGCATATATTCCGATTTCGAATCTAAAAGTTTGGAAAATCTATTCCAACCGTCAGATATCACCGTTAAGATTAAATACATGTATGAAAAAAAATCCAACTACATCTGACAACGTTGAAGGCTCGATCGGGACGGTCAAACCGCAAAGTCAAACCTCTAAACGCTTTAAAACGGAAATTGGCCCGTCTAAATGACGTGTTTTGGCCTGACCTTCAACAGAGAATAGTTTCAAATCGATGCGACGCAACTAACCGTATAAAAATTTTCCTCCAAATATTTACCGACCGTCAGGCTACCCGTAGGAAAACGGAAGTAAAAAACACCTAACCGCAACATTCGGCACACAGATTTTGTCGGAATCTTCCCATTTTTCAACCGTAGTCGTATTTCAATATTTCGGTCGTATCTTATTTCACGACACTTTTGCATTTGAACGGGCTACGTATGGTTTCGGTCAATATACTTTAGCCGACGACTTGCAAGTCGTCGGCTACAGTATAGCCGACGAATTGTAAGTCGTCGGCTACAGTATGGGCATTATAGCCGACGAATTATGGTCCATTTCGTCGGCTATAATGCTGATGTTTCTGAAAATTTGCCATTTAGGGCCTGAAAATTGCCTATTTCACCTGATAAATTCCTGAATATCGCACAAACAATTCAATACAATTTCCCAAAAATTCGGAAAACGGTAATTAAGGACAAAATTTTTTTTCATACATGCATGCACCTTTGTACACAAATACATACATAAATAGTATACTAAGGATGATAATCAGAATCATCCTCATCACTTGAGTCAGACGTAGTATAGTAGTTAATATCTGGCAACCGGTGCTCGTACTCGTCGTCTGAGTCATTGTCTGCCTGATATAGACGATTCGGATTAACATCATACATGGGCACCTGACCCCTAGGAAGTCGAACCACTCTGCCCGGCGTCACATTATTATCGCGGATGGTGGAGGATTCTGGAATGTCGCCGGCGTCCGGCTCTTGGTATGCGGTCGCTTCTTGACACTCTGTGCTCACACCAAGTGTGGTAGCACTGTATATGTCTCGCTGAGACACATGGTTAACTACCTTCCACGTGCCTTTGTTCAAAGGATCGTCAAGATAAAAGACCTTTTTGGCCGCTGTGGCGAAAACAAAGGGGTCGTCTTCATACACACTAGTGGCGGTATTCACCGAAAGTATGCCGTACTGATCGATCCGTATGCGGTGCGGCCTAGTATCAAACCATCGACACTTGAACAAGTGGACTTTCATGCGGTTCCCATAAATGAGTTCAACAACTGACTGTAGGACACCGTAAAAATCCACGCCCCCCTCTGCACCATCCACCATCACCCCACAATTCTGTGTTTTGCGTTCCCCGTCTCTAGCTTCACATATATACTTAACGCCGTTGACATCACACATTGGGCGGACTGTGGAAGATATCGGCTTCATCGACAACAGCCTCAATTCCTCTGAGTAATTTGTATGACCACCACTCGCAGCCACTTGCATCAGCTGAAAAATATAACTCAAATCACTCGGTGTGTTTATGATTAAAGAATAGGGAACTGTAAAAGAAAGCCATCTAATATATATATTTATACACTTACCCATTGTGGAAAATAGTCTGCAAACGTCGTGTTGTGGTAGTCGACATCACCGCGAACTTCCTTGCAGTGAAGATGGGGACGTTTCCAATATTGTACCTCCGGACAGTTTATTAGAACCCACCAGTGGGCAATCCCTACCTCATGGTCAGGCAACTTGTCCACACCCTTTTTCTTGAAGCTTCCGTATGGTACAACAGAGTTGGCGACGATAGATAGGTTGAACTCGGGGTCATCTCGACTTGGATGTTGTGGGGGGTCCTCCATCGCTCCCAAGTACAACTTGGCGTACGTTACACACTCATGCGCAATGTAAGCTTCAGCAATACACCCCTCAGGCGCAGATTTATTGTGCACATATTTCTTGTAGTCTCCAAGTTGTCTGCAAGGTTAACAAGTGCATGTTAAGAGCATGCAACTTTTATTTAAAAACATGTATAAATCAAATTTATGAATAACATGTACCTTTCGATGGGATACATCCAAGTGTAGTGTACGGGACCGGTAAGCAACAATTGTTGGGGAAGATGGATCATCAGGTGAGGCATGATGTCAAAGAAGTTTGGGGGAAATATCCTCTCGAACTTGCACAAGATAAAAACGATTTCCTCATGCATTCTCATGAGGTCTGATTTTCTAACTTCTCTAGCGCATAACTTCTGGAAGAATCTTGACAACGCCACCAACGGCTCAACCACTTCATCCTCCAAGTACGCTCGAATGAAAATAGGGAAGAGGCGTTGAAGCAGTACATGGCAGTCGTGACTCTTCAATCCGTACATCTTGTTGTCTCGGTAGTTAACACACTTGCTTATGTTACCCGCATAGCCATAAGGATACCTGCATAGCCATTAACAACAATTAGATTTCATGCATATATAGTCGTCCAACAACAGATGGCGGATTCTTTAGGGAATACATGCCTAATAAAAAGTTACCTGACATTACTCAGCCATCCAAAGATTTCATGTTTCTGGTCCCTGGTGACGGTGTAAGGAGCTTGGGGCATTTTGCTCCTGCCCTCTCTCAACCACAAATGGTCCCGCAGTCCCATATTTCTCAGATCAACGCGTGCCTTGGGGGTGTCTTTTGTTTTCTTCTCCCAATTCAAAACTGTGCCAACCACGGCTTCACCCACGTTCTTCTCTATATGCATGACATCCAGGTAGTATCTGGTAGCCAACCTGGCCCAATAAGGAAGTTCCCATAAGATGCTCTTGTGTGACCAGAACCTATACCGATCCGGCCTCTCTGGAATCGTGCGCAACACATCGGGATGATTGCTAAGCGGACCAAAGTCATACTCATTCAACACTGCCAATATTTCCTCCCCTGTCCATTGCTCGGGTGCCCAGCCCCTTTCTTCAGTCCCATCAAAAGCCTGTGCATCGTCCCTAAATGGATGGTCATGCGGAAGCCAACGACGGTGACGCATCTGGACAATCTTGCTGCAATGAGGACTGGAGCAATCAACAGTCATGCACTCTGAACAAGCCCTGTAACCCCTGGTGACGCTGCCCGACAACATACCCCTCCCAGGAAAGTCACTGATCGTGCCAACAAGCATGGCATGCATCCGGAACATCTCATTTTTGAACCGGTCGTAGACCAGGTGGCCGTTCAGACTCAAGTACCGAAGCTCCTCAATTACGGGTCTCAAATACACATCGAGACACTTTCCCGGATAACCTGGGCCTGGAATCAACAATGTGAGCATGTTATATTCCTTCTTCATGCACATCCACGGTGGAAAGTTGTACGGAATCAAAATAACTGGCCACACACTGTACTGAAGCTCTTTCTTGCCAAAAGGGTTGAAACCGTCGGATGATAGCCCTAGCCAAACATTTCGAACCTCTGATGCAAATTCAGGTAACTCCAACACGTTCTTCTCACTACAACACTGAATATCTTAGGCGACGAAAATTTTTCGTCACCTAAGATGGATTTTCGTCGACTAAGTTTTTTGGTGACGAAAATTTTGTCGCCTAAGTTTCGTGGTCTAAAGTTTGTGGGCTAAATACTTAGACGACGAAAATAACACAATTTCGTCGACTAAGATAATTCTTAGAAGACGAAAAAATTTCGTCGTCTAAGAAAAATGGTGACGAAAAAAATTCTGAGACGACGAATTTTTTCGTCGGCTAAACTATGGCTTAGACGACGAAAAAGAAATTTCGTGGCCTAAGATAATGACTTAGACCACGAAACTCAACATTTTCGTGGTCTAAGTTTTTAGTTTAGGCGACGAAAGATAAAGTATTTCGTGGCCTAAGATGGAAACTTAGTCGACGAAACTATATTTTTTCGTCTCCTAAGCTTCATACTAAGTCGACGGAATATTTTATTTCGTGGTCTTAGATTTTTACTTAAGCCGCGAAATAATATTTTTTCGTGGCCTAAGAGTTTATCTTAGGCGACGAAATTATTATTTTTCGTGGCTTAAGTAAATATCTTAGTCCACGAAAAAATAATTTCGTCGACTTAGTATACATCTTAGGCGACGAAAAAATTTAGTTTCGTCGACTAAGCATGTATTAAATTTAAAAAAAAAAAATTTCGGATACTGAATATTCAAATATATTAAAAAAAGTATCGATAAAAATTAAATACCGAATAATATCGTACAATACCGAATAACATCGTACAATAATATAAATTCATACATTTGTTCAATAAAAATATTACACATCAAACAATATCGTACGTAGATAGGGAGAGTGAGGAGCCTGCAAGCTACTGTGGTCGGTTCCTAAACGACTGGAACTCTTGCTCCAACCAGCTAAGACGCTCAGTTACCAATCGTGTCTGCTCCTCTGCAAGTCTGATACGCTCTCGGGCCTCCTCCTCTGCAAGTCTGATACGCTCTCGGGCCTCCTCCTCTGCAAGAGCTATACGCTGTCGGGTCTCCTCCTCCAGTCGTCTCACACGCTCCCCATTTGACGACCGACTGCGTCCGGTGGAATTTTCCCCTTGCGATGATTGGGAGCCGACACCGAAAGTGACTCCTCCTAACCCCCGGATCTCACCGCTGTTTCGCGGTCCCAGTGCGCTGACAAGCACTCGGGCTTGAGTCGGCTCGTCAAAATAGTTGTAGATCAGATCCTCCGGAACGTCGGGGTGCTCCTGCCTCACAGTGGTCATCACCCTCTCGAGCTCGGCATTGATACGGCGCTGCAAAGACCAAGCAAGTAACATGCATATGAATAATGCATTGTAAATAATCCAAACATAATCGGCAGATATTATTCATCAAACCACAACGGTTAAACATAATCCAAACATAATGCCATGTCTAGTTATAGGATAAGAGAAACTTACTATATTTTCTGCCGCCTCTGGGTGCTCAGGAGGGTACACCATCTCATAATTCTTCACCAAGGGGAATAGTTCACCTTTTTGCTTCAATTCGTGCGCCCCGTAGATGAACGGCTTTGAACCGGACCGATGGTGTAACGTCTTCTTCCCCCGGTTGAGGGCGTTGGCGGTCGATCGTCTCTGTAGAAATATGATTAAATATGAGACAAATAGTTAGCATTGAAATAAAACTAAAATGAAAAATGTTAACATTTGAAAGCACATACTACTATTACAAAATTATATACCTGAAACTCATCGCTCTCGAAGTGGTGAAGCAGCCAAGACCACTCCTCCTGCCTATCTTTGAACTCTTTCGGAATTTTCCCAGGATTGGCAATCCTAAGCCTGTTGAGCTTGCTCTTGAAGGCTGTGAAGGTCTTGGCGGCATGCTTGTAAACCCACTTGACCATCTTCTTATCATCCCAAGGGATGTCATAAACAAGCTATTACAAAAAAATTAGAATTAATATGGAAGCTTATAGATAATTAAAATATCAAAATTGTAGTTAACTTACGTCGAGTTCATTTTTGAGCTTCAGCTGATCATCCTCCTCCAGATCCCACCAACTTGCAGCAGTCATGGGAATGCTGTCCCGAATGATATGCCCGATATCATGAGTCAGCCAACTGTTCAGTGCACTGGTCTGCGGTCCGTGCAAGAACTCATCATCCATGACGATCTTCACCTTCTCTCCGTGCTGCACCCAAGACGTGTAGGCCTTCAAGCCTTTTACCAACCCTCGTTTGTGTTTGGGAGGAGGTGCTGCCAAAACAATAACAATTTAATTAGAAAGTAATAACACTCATTTATAACTAAATGACTTAATTGAAAGTGTTGGATTATGTTTACCTCCATCAGGCCGAGGACGAAATGTGCGCCGACAGCTGATCTCACAATCACCATCGCTGTCGTCGACGTCAGGTGCGGTGTCTGCTACTAAAGGGGATGCAGTATCCTCCAACGGGGGCGGAGGGGGAGGTGATGATACGTTCGCAGACGATTCCGTAGGTGGCCGCGAACCACTCCCTTCAGAGTTATTTGACTTGTAGAAGCGGTCAAATAACTCCTGCCTCTTCTTCTTCAGAAATCCCTGAGTCGGCGGCATATTTTTCCTGTAAAGAAACACAAAGTTGAAATGATTAAGAAATTATGACCCCATTGTACAGGAAAAATCATTTTACAAAACTATGCATGTATAATCAGATGTCACCTTTCAAAATTCTGATGATGAACCAATGAGAAAGATTTTGCTTTTGAAACTAAATAAACCATTTTAATCACTTCCTAACACCATGCTTTGAACATGGTTAAACAATTGAAGGTTGATTAAGGTATTTGAAACCAATATAGAGGAAATGTATTTCACTCACATACAGACAGCCTTATTGATCCCAATCTAATGAGAATAGCAACTAACAAGCAAACCATACCACCAAAAACCTTGGTTAACTTTCCAGGTACTAACAAAGTATAACACTACACCATGAAATGTAAACACACATCAGAAACGAACTCCCAAACCTAAAAACAATCGCATGCACTACACTAATTCATCCAAGTAAAACCAATAAAAGCTCATCACAAGTTACACCGAAAGCTCATCACAGATTCGAATACCAAACCCTCCTAAAATCTCATCACACAAACTACACAAAAAGAAAACCACCTCCTCAGCCATCACAACCTTCTCCAAGCCAAAAATACAACAATAGCTACAATACACACAGATTAACCCATCTCACCAACAAACAACAACAATTCCAATTCCAATTCCAATTCCAATTCCAATTCTTATACCAAGCACAAAATCAATCAATCAATCCATCCATATTATCCACATATACCAATTCTTATATCAAAATAAATCAAATCTAAATTTTCCTATACCAATATGAATTAAGACAAACATAATTAGTGATGGGTTTAACATACCCGATTGGAGGCTGGCCGAGCAGGGGGAGGGCCGAGCAGGGGGAGGAGGCCGAGCAGGGGGAGGGCCGAGCAGGGGGAGGGCCGAGCAGGGGGAGGAGGCCGAGCAGGGGGAGGGCCGAGCAGGGGGAGGAGGCCGAGCAGGGGGAGGAGGCCGAGCAGGGGGAGGAGGCCGAGCAGGGGGAGGGCCGAGCAGGGGGAGGAGGCCGAGCAGGGGGAGGGCCGAGCAGGGGGAGGAGGCCGAGCAGGGGAGAGGAGAGGGAGGCCGGTGGAGGTGGGGAGGTGGGGAGAGGAGATGGAGGCCGGTGGAGGTGGGGAGGCCGGTGGAGGTGGGGAGAGGAGAGGGAGGCCGGTGGAGGTGGGGAGGTGGGGAGAGGAGATGGAGGCCGGTGGAGGTGGGGAGAGGAGAGGGAGGCCGGTGGAGGTGGGGAGGTGGGGAGAGGATCGGAGAGGGAGGCCGGTGAGGGGGGGAGGTGGGGAGAGGAGAGGGAGGCCGGTGGAGGTGGGGAGGCCGGTGGAGGTGGGGAGAGGAGAGGGAGGCCGGTGGAGGTGGGGAGGTGGGGAGAGGATCGGAGAGGGAGGCCGGTGAGGGGGGGAGGTGGGGAGAGGAGAGGGAGGCCGGTGGAGGTGGGGAGGTGGGGAGAGGATCGGAGAGGGAGGCCGGTGAGGGGGGGAGGAACGAAACAGATCTGTGAATTAGGGATTCTCGGGTATATTTACTTCACTTAGGCGACGAAAACTTAATTTTCGTCGACTAAGTAAAGTCTTAAACGACGAAAATGATATTTTCGTCGGCTAAGTAAAAACTTAGACGACGAAAAATAAGTTTCGTCGTCTAAGTGTATTCCCAAATTTTCAATTAATTCAAATCAGTCCGCCAAAATATTAAAAACAATTTACACTTAGTCGACGAAAAAGTATGTTTCGTCGGCTAAGTAAAGTCTTAAACGACGAAAATGATATTTTCGTCGCCTAAGTAAAAACTAAGACGACGAAACTTAAGTTTTCGTCGATTAAGACCAGTTCAAATTTTTGCCAAATTTATTGGCGGAAAATAAAGCCAAATTTTAAAAAATAATTAACACTTAGTCGACGAAACACACTTTTTCGTCGTCTAAGTGTTTACTTAGACGACGAAAAAGACTATTTCGTCGACTAAGCTTAGTTAAAATTTTCCCAAAATTTATTGTGTGGAACATTAAAAAGTCAATTTAAAAAAAAAAATAGACACTTAGTCGACGAAATTATAAGTTTCGTCGTCTAAGAAAATACTTAGACGACGAAAATAAGGTTTTCGTCGACTACGTAAATACTTAGACGACGAAACTTATAATTTCGTCGACTAAGTGACAATTTTTTTTATAAAAATTGACTTTTTAATGATGGCATTTTCGGCCATGTTCATATAGGTGCATTTGGTCGACGAAAGACCCCAAATATCGCAATTGTGCCCATTTTAATTTTCTTGACGAAATTGTAATCCAACATAATAATTAACACAGAACACAGTTGAAGGTTCTGTACGTACGTACACACCATTCATGTATTTTTAATTATACATCAAAAACAAATTTATTGAATTTAAAAACATAATTTAAATCTGATCATGGTTCTCCATCATAATCGTCATCGTCTGTATCGTCTGCATCTTCAATCGTATCAGTTAAGCCATCATTGGAATCGTCATCGTCGTATGTTTCCTCATCATCGTCTGATTCCTCATCATCTTCGTCATTAATGAAGTTTTGATTGGCTATGTTTTGAGATGTAGATGCATTTGGGACTGCAATGAATTCATCAGAAGTAACGAAATGTAAGCGGTTGTTGTCGCGAATAGCCTCTGCATTAGGGATTTGAGAAGCCGAATGTTCTTGATATGGTTCATCAGTGTCGCCGTCATCTTCATCATCATGTTCTTCACCCCCTTCAACTGTAGACGCACTCCATATATTCCTATGTGACATCGGGTTAACCACTTTCCAAAATCCACCTGCCTTAGGATCATCGAGATAAAATACTTGTTTTGCCATGCTAGCAAGAATGAAGGGCTCATTTTCATACCAACTTGTGTTTGTATTCACCGATAACATGCCGTAATCCATCTTTGTACTCCCAGGAACACTTTGATTAGTGTTAAACCATCTACACTTGAACAAGACAACGAGCATATTTCCATATACTAGTTCGACAACGGCCAGTAGCACTCCATAGTAGGTGAAGTCGTCACCATCTACCATGACCCCGCAATTTTGCGTTCTGCGGTTCACATCTCGTTGAAGTGTCACGAACTTGACGCCATTGACAAAACACATCGCGCGCACCCTGTGGGAAATTGGCATTCTAGCCAAATGGTGCAATTCGGACGAGTACCAATCACTGTTCTGTATTTGGAGATTTTCCACCTGTCACATTGTGATAACTTATTATTTAAATTGAACTGACTAGCTAGAATACTAATATTGAAATGGAGATA
This sequence comes from Potentilla sterilis, assembly GCA_963682095.1. Taxonomy (NCBI): domain Eukaryota; kingdom Viridiplantae; phylum Streptophyta; class Magnoliopsida; order Rosales; family Rosaceae; genus Potentilla; species Potentilla sterilis. Next base: position 21,067,982 of record OY821763.1, on the reverse strand, counting down.
TTGTAACATACAAAATATTGTGACGTACCCATTTGCGAAAGTAAACAGGAAATGTTCTTTTGTGCGTCTCTTTCGGCCTTCGGTCTCGACGATTTGCTTCAATCAGCTTCAAATGCTCACCCATGAAATATTGTGCTTCGTCACAGTGTTGTAGTACGCACCAATGAGCTTCAATTAGCTCAGCATCTGTCAGTCTTTCTGAAGTTGGTAAATTACCAAACGGACGTACAACACTTGAAAGGACGGAAAGTTTCGGAACTGGTACTGTAGAGGCTGCTGTAGAAGACTCTGCAATGTTTTCGTCACTGTTACGGAGATATAAGTTGCAGTATGTTACACATTCATGTGTAATGTACGACTCCGCTATCGATCCTTCAGGGTGACTCTTGCTTTTACATAACTTTTTGTATTGAAACAGTTGTCTGAAATTACACGTACAGTTATTAGTGAAGTATATATACAAGAGAATATTATAATGAATGGGGAAATACGAATAATAAATAGTACCTTTCTTGCGGATACATCCAGGTGCAATGAACAGGACCAGTAAGCAGTGCTTGATCTGGAAGATGGATCATCAGATGAATCATACTGTCGAAGAAAGCAGGGGGGAAAATCCTTTCCAATTTGCACAAAATGTAGATGATGTCTTCTTTGAGAATGAGAACATCTGACTTCTTCAGCTCTTTAGCGCATAACTTCTGAAAGAACCTACACAAGGCTATTATAGGTTCGACCACATCTGGATGCAAATAGGGTCGGATAACCACTGGAATAAGACGTTGTAGCAATACATGACAGTCGTGGCTCTTCAATCCGTTAAACGTATTAAGCCCCAAGTTAATACACCGAGATATATTTCCTGCATACCCATGAGGATACTGTACTCCTTTAAACCATACGAAAATCTGCTTCTTGAAAGCCGGTTTAACTGTGTAAGGTGCAACAGGTATGAAAGTCCCTGACGCCGTCTTCACTGGCCACAAGTGTTCTCGTAATCCATTCTCCTTCAAATACTGACGTGCTTTCAAAGTGTCCTTACTCTTTCCTTTGATATCAAGAATTGTTCCCACAATGCTGTCACTTACTCCCTTCTCTATGTGCATGACATCTAGGGTGTGTCTAAGAATGGATTTCGACCAGTAAGGCAAATCATAGAATCTACTCTTGTGTGTAAAACACTTGTACTCGTCAGGGCGTTCCGGAACTGGTATAGATAAATCACCGCTCAACACCCCGAAATCGAAAGAGTTCAGCTTCTCCAAAATTTCATCACCGCTCCAGGGACGGGGTTTAGGACGAAGCTCTACTGTTTTATCAAATGCTAGATCATGAAATCGCCACTGGTGGTCAGCTGGAAGCCATCTACGGTGACCCAAGTAACACACCTTCCCAGCGCACCAAACAGAATGGACTTCGTTCAAGCAAACAGGACAAGCTTTATAACCTTTAGTCGCCTGAGACGACAACATCCCATAACCAGGAAAATCACTTATGGTAAACAGCAGTATTGCTCTCATCATAAATGATCTTCCACTGTGCCTGTCAAAAGTAAGAACTCCATTTTCCCATAAGTCTAACAGCTCGTCGATCAAAGGTTGCAGATACACATCCAAACACTTTCCTGGAGACCTTGGGCCGGGAATTAACAGAGACATCATACTAAATTCCTTCTTCATACACATCCAAGGAGGCAGGTTGTACGGCACAAGAATAACAGGCCATGTACTATGACTCAAACTCATATTTCCATGGGGATTGAATCCATCTGAGGCAAGGCCGAGTCTGACATTTCTAACATCTCTTGCAAAATCAGGGAATAATCTGTCAAAGGACTTCCACGCCTCGCCATCTGCAGGGTGTCTGAGAGTATCATCATCTGTCCTTCTCTCTCCATGCCATCTCATTTCTTTTGCTGTGTGTAAAGACATGTAAAGACGCTTCAATCTAGGAATTAAAGGGAAATGACGAAGTACCTTCACAGGAACACTGTTTTCCTTAACTGTGCCTTGCTCCCACCTCCACGCGTGGCATATGGGACATTCATCAAGCTCGGCTTTCTCTTTGTAAAACAAAACACAATTGTTCTTGCAGGCGTGGATTTTGTTATAACTGAGACCGAGATCGCCCAATATCTTATGTAGCGTGTAATAACTATCAGGTAGATAGTTAGGTTGTGGAAGGTGTTCCTTAAACTGTTTTAAAAGACTATCAAAAGAGTCATTTGTCCACCTACTCTTGACTTTCAACTGCGTCTGTGAGATGATGGTCTCTAAAACAGTGTGAGGACTACCCTCGAATAATGGGATCTGCACTTGAGCAAGTAGTCTGGTATACTTATCATAATCAGCACTGTCAACAAGAGGAGTTGTGCCATCCTCAAAAACTGCCTCTTGGAATTCCTCTTCCTCGCGTACTGGAGCAAAAGTAGGAAAAATGTCATGTAGAATGTTCATCGCCGGGTCAGTATAAGGCTCGAAACCACCAGCAGTTGTTCGGTCATGGTATCCAGCCTGGATTTCGGCAACCGTAGGTTCATAATCTGCTTCCCCGTGTTTAGTCCATGTTGTATAATTCTGCATAATACCTCTGTTACACAGGTGATCGTAGATTCGGCCGATCGTCTTGCGCTTAGTATTCATACAACTTAAGCAGGGACACCTGTGTGTTTTCTTTCCTCCACCATGTTCACGTACAAAATTTATAAAAATTCCTACTCCTTCATGGTATTCTTCGCTCTGTCTTGGGTACTGCATCCAACTCCTATCTCTATCCATCGATCACCTGTTATATATATTAATTAATATAAGACAAACAATAAATAATCACAAATTAACAAATAAACAATTTATATGCATGTTTTTTCTCGACCTTATGCCTCCGGTTAGGGTCCTAATAATCCCATTCAGGAGCACAAGACTTTGTTTCACAGTTTGTAGATCTTGTGTATTCGTTTTCAGTCGTGGGAAAATTTCGGCAGCATCTCCCCACAGTTCCTCAAGTGCACGAATATCTATACACCTAGTATGCACTCGAGGAACAGTGATGGGAGACCTCGTCGAAATATATACCCACGACCGCAAACGAATACACAAGACCTATACAAACTGTGAAACAATGTCCTCTGCCCCCAAACTGTCCAAAAATGGGACAATTCAAGAATCTCTCCATGATTCTCGAACGGGATTTCTAGGGATATATATAAATGCATGTATATCACCGCTAATTATAAATCATATAACAATGATTTTCGTCAAATAATTATAATTATTAATTAAAGCATTATTAAAATATATAATTAATATATATAATTCACTAATTTCACAAAATCCAACAATTTAATTGAGTATATATAGGTATGGATCAACAAAAGCAACATATATACTAGCTATCACCTCACAATATACACACACAACAATATATATTTCTATAATTCTCTACCTCAAAAATGAAATATTTCAATGGAAAAATTGAAATTATAGTTGAAAAAGATGAATAAAGAGATCATACCAAGTTAAAAATCAATGGGTAGTAGTGGAGAAGGCTTAGGAAGACCCGATTTGAAGCTTTTCACATCCAAGAATGAAAATCAGTGGAAAATTTGAGGGAAAGAAAAAAATTTTGGTTTTTGGGGAAAAATGGTCTCTGCTCCCGATCGGAAAAATGAGTGCAGGATTTATAGTCTGGATTTACTTAGACGACGAAAATTAATTTTTCGTCGCCTAAGATCAAAACTTAGGCGACGAAATTTTTTTTTCGTGGCCTAAGTTTTGATCTTAGGCGACGAAATTATTTTTCGTCGTCTAAGAACAAAACAGGCCGACGAAAAAAATTATCGTCGTCCCCTTTACTTCTTAGACCACGAAAAAAAATTTCGTCGTCTAAGATTTTTTCTTAGGAGACGAATTTTGATATTTCGTCTCCTAAGTAAAAATCTTAGGCGACGATTTTTTGTTTTCGTGGTCTAAGATAATGCAGGGACGACGAAAATTTTTTTCGTCGGCAATTTTTTGTCTTAGACCACGAAAAGTGTAATTCGTCGTCTAAGACTGTTCTTAGACGACGAAAAATTTTTCTTAGGTGAGGAACTTTTTTTCGTCGTTTAAGCTGTCTTAGGCGAGGAATTTTTTTAAGTTTCGTCGCCTAAGGTTTTTTTCCTTGTAGTGTCTTCCAAGCCTCTCCGTCGGCGGGATGTCTAAGGGTGTCATCGTCAGGCACATTCCTCTCAGCCCACCATCTCATAGCTTCGGCCGTGAAAGCACACATGAACAACCGCTCAAGCCTATCAATCAGCGGGAAGTACCGAAGTATCTTCACAGCTTTCTTGTTCCCTTTAGGAGTGAACTTATACCGCTTTGTATTGCATAATGGGCAGTATTCAAGATCTGCAAGTCCTTCCCCGTAAAACAGAACGCAATCGTATCTGCATGCATGAATCTTGATGTAGGAAAGGCCGAGATCTTTAAGGATATGTCGCACCTTATGATGACTGGTAGGAAGCCGATGTCCGGGGGGCATCGCCCCACCCCATAGCCGAAGCCAATCATCAACCGATTTGACAGTGCCTTTGTTCTCCGTTTTGATCTTCATCACTCCCATGACAGATTCAAGGACAGTCTTACTGCATCCGGGGTACAACGGAGTCTGTTGCAATGCGATCAGGTTGTTGTACTTTTCCATACCACTTGTGTTGACCGGAGATCGGGGTAATGGCTCGAGTGGCTCAATATCAGGGAAACACTCCATCTCCGGAGGTGGGAGTTGCACATCTGGTGCTTCCTCAAAGACACCGCTCTCACGAGGAAACATATCGTTGATCCAGTTCGTTGTCGGATCATTGGAGGAACTCCCTCTCTCGGCAAATTGTCCATGATCATGACGACCCGCAAACTCTGGTTCACCGTGATAAATCCAATTAGTGTATAGGACCCAAAATCCATATCTAGCCAGGTGTTGCTCCACTGTCTCTATGGAAAACCGGTGTCGTGGGGTGGCACACTTGCACTTTTTACACGGACAATAATGAAGTGTAGTGTCTCCACAGTTAGCCATCACAAAATCCAGGAAACTCCTAACTCCATCATGATACGCCTGATCCCATCTTCCAAGGGTAATCCAACTCTTGTCCATCCTGTAAATTCAAGAAATAAATATAACTATATATAGATATGTATATATGCACGTACTACGTACGTACGCACGTACTAATTAATTAAAAAATTCATCATTACACACACACACATATATATATATATATACACATGCATCCCTAAATTAATTAAAACATCGTCAATCTCCCTAATTAATTAAACACAATGTATTTTTTATATATACCAACAATATATTTTTAATTACAATTAAATTAATTAATATATATATACATTTTTTCATCAAATTCATCTAAAATCACCTATAAATCAACAATCAATCACTAATCTTCAACAAAACTTCAATTCTATCTAACCAATACAACATATATATCAACCCATTAATAATCTCATCTCAACACATATATATATATATATATATCAAATTAATCACACATTTATTCTAATTAAACTCTAAATTAACACACCTCTGCATATAACCAACTAAATCAACACACACAGTAATATACGTACCTTTCAAGCTTATGGCCGAGGTTTTGGACGATTTCAGAGCGTTTTGGACGATTTCATCGACGAATGAGCTCCCTGATGCAGAAGGTCGATCTGATATAAGAGTTATAGCCGACGAATACCCTCCTCGTCGGCTATAACCAAAAACTTTTCGTCGGCTATAACTCTTATAGCCGACGAATACCATCCTCGTCGGCTATAACCAAAAACGTTTCGTCGGCTATAGTTATAGCCGACGAGTTGTCGGCAGTCGTCGGCTATAATATTATAGCCGACGATGTGGCCGACGAAATAGTAATTCGTCGGCTATAAGGGGTTATAGCCGACGAGATACTATTTCGTCGGCCGTTTTTTCCCATATCGTCGGCTATAACCCCTTTTCTGGTAGTGTTGGGACACAGTCCTAGGAAAATTCCTGGAAGTCCCTGGATTTGTTGCTCGAACTGCTGTTTTGCAGCCATCTTTTGGGTGACTTCCCGAACTCTGATTGATCTGAATTTTTTACACAAGACCCATTAGCAAGCCAATAAAAAGCATACCAAATTTTAACAAATTTAGAAAAGGATAGGTCACAGTTTCATTCATCTCAGAATCACGAAAAAGACACATTTTGCACTATTTTCCAGAATTCTATTCTTAGTCATTTTTCGGATTCTAAAGCATATATTTTCAAACTCTACCAAATCGACACTAAACTAAATTATGATTCTATCTTAAATAAATAAGGGATAAACAAAGCATAAACGAGGGCATAAACATATTAATATCGTCGCACATTGTGCTCCTATCAAGAGGCACCAACATTTTGCATAACAACAAGACCATGTGAACAAGGAAAACCATGAGAACTCCATTCACCACACGAACAATATGAGGTTGTCAAATTCACTAGAACTCTATACTTCTGACAATGAACTTCATAGAGATTAGTATCTGATTTGCTAACTTTCCAATGTCTTCCTTCAGCTTCTTTTCCATCTTCGGACACAAAAAAGAAAACCATTCCTTTGCCTCTTCTTTCCGAGCATAAATCACCTCCATATTCTTCACACGAATACCTGCATTCATCTCAACAATAGGAAGACATTTCAAGGGCAACACCCAGTTGTTAAAACACTCCGCCAGATTGGTTGTCATTTCACCAAACATGTCCCTATTGAAAAAATCCATACACCAGCTCTCCTTCGGAAGATCCTTCAAAAAATCTTCAGCTGGTTTGCCACCTTCTACCCTCAACAATTCCATATTGCTCTCATACATATCTGGTGTGCGAGAGTAAGCACATGACGTAAACAACTGCGGGATCATCTACCTTAGGTAGCAATCATTAGGATACAGTAGAGTCAGATTCTTAAGAAGATGCCTAAAACAAAATCAGGAAACACTTTTGGATATGCACTAAGAAGGTCACTATTACGATCAGAAACAAAAGTGACCCGCCTTGTAGAATACCTAGCCAGTTCTTCAGACAAGCATTGGAGGATAATTGTCTAATTGCTCTCATATTCAGAATTCACAATAGCATAAGCTACAAGATACATACCTGGAAAGAAATAACGATGTCAGTTTCATTAGATACAACACCTATTACACCAATAGTTACAAACATAATTACACAGGTTCTCACACAACCTGTTACAGTAACTATTGGTGTAGTTGTAAGTGAACAAAATCACACAAGAAATTGAAAAAAAATGAAAATGAACAAAGTCACACAAGTACCTTGATTCCCATTCTTTGCCGTTGCAGCAATAAGCTGACCTTGGTATTTATTGGTGATGAATGTAGCGTCAATGAAAAGAAGGGATCGACACGATTGAAAACCTTTCATCCAAGAAGAATAACAAATAAACATCTGCTGAAGCATTTTTGTTTCAGAACAAATATTCAGTGTGATTCTAGAGCCAGAGTTGGATTCTACTGTCCGCTCACAAAACCACACTAACTCAGAATAAGACTCTCCTTCATCACCAATCACAGCTTCCCTTGCACGCTCTTTACCGTACCAGGTTGTACGATAAGGAACATCTAAGCCAAAATCAGTTTTTAACTCTCAACATATATCTATAGCCGTCTTGTTTGGATTCTCTTGAAGCTTGTCAAGCATCACATATTTTATAATCTTGGAACCCATCATCCTACTACTTTGAAGGCGAATAACACCACAACAACTATACTCATTCACCAATTCATAATATGAAAAAAAAAACCGTTAAACTTGCACAAACATAAACAAAATGTTCATGTAGCTACCACTGTAGTAACTGTGTATGTAACAATAAAATCAAATCCAATAAATTGATGTAACTACAAATGTGACTATATGTATAACTACAAAAGTAACACATCAGACCTAAAGCTAAAAATCATGCAGCTAAGATTGTAACGATAAGTGTAACAACTTCTTCAACTATACAAAGTAACATATCAAAACTAAAGCTAAACTTCATGTGATATTGTGACTATAAGTTTAACAATTATTGTAGCTACAAAAGTAACAGAGCAAACCTAAAGCTAAACTTCATGTACCTGCACAAGGATGCCTTCACAAACCAGTCATAGCCGTCAGAAACTTTCTTAGAACAACAAGCTACAACAGTTTCTTTATTATTTCACAAAAACTGAAGATCAAATCCAACCTTCAATGCATACATCCGCAACTTCAACCTAAAATCTTTGGCCGCACCCTCAAAAATCGGACCCACTAAATGAATAAAAGACTCCCAGCCTTGAGTGCGATATACCTTCGACTTCTCCCGCTTATAGCAACCCAAATACTAGTTCTCCTCAAGCAAAACACTACTCTCATCACTATAATTGTTACTGACCACACTCTCTGAACCAGAAACACCCGTATTCTCAGATAAAACATCGACATCAACAATGTCTGAGTTGTAACGTGTCATAAGTCTAAAAAGCATTTTCATATAACTTCATTTTTCAATTGATATACCGTAACATCAGTATGAACAGTAAATTGAAGTTTGAAGATCATTCTATTCAAATCTGGATAGCGATCTCTTACGCGCTTGTAAAAATCTAAAAACGAGCAATTGTCCGAGAATGAAACCGCTGCTCCTTTACCACAACACACAAGCCTTGCAGTGTAGAAACACTCCATTACACTTGCAAAAACAAAACATGAAAGTATAATTATAAAGTGTAACTATCAGTGTGACTGATCAGATAAATATTTGTAACTACCATTGTGACTATCCATCAAGAAATATTTGTAGTATGGTCTTGTTCAAGTTAATCCAAAGAAATACTATAAAGCTCTCTCAACACAAAGTATAGTAGCCAATAACACCAAATGTATAAAACCACACTCGGATTTTACTTGAATCAAATTCAAAAATGAGGAGGTGCCAAATATATAGGACCAAAAAGAAATTGCAGATATGGTTACTGATCGCATAAAGCATTTTCATATATGGTAAGGGATTCAATATGTATGCAAAACTAAAACACTTCACGTTCAAACTAACTGAACCATAAGCAGGTCATTAACACAGAGATAATAATTTTAGAGTAGTCCATGAATCCACTTCAAAACAAAGCTACACGTACAATCCTCCACTCCATTCACAACCTATGCTCCTTCCTTACAACAGAATCATTATACAGAGTCAAAAATCCACAGAGACATTTTCACAAACAGTTGGAGAGGTGAAAGGAGGAAACTGACCTAGTCGATGAAGGCGTCGAAGAAGCGGCGATCGTCGCGGAGGACAGCGCAGACGAGGAAGCCTTTGTCGACGGCGGAGCACTCGTAGTTCTGAAGCTAGAGGAAGAGGCGGCGGGCGCAGGGAGCGGAAGGAGTCGAGATCGGCGAAGGTGACGAAGACTAGTTCAGTCGGCGCTGGAGACTGGTTCAGATGGCGCCGGAGTCTCCGTCATCGAATTCAAAATGGAAGAGAAGGAAATAGCGTGTGAGCTAAGAAATGTGGGATATTAAACCGAAATCGGTTAAAAGAGAGAAGAATGTGGCTGTTATAATCAAGGGTAAAACAGTTATAAAAAATATAGAATCTAACCATTTTATCATTTTGTATAACATAATTAAGCCATTTTATCATTTTATATAAAAAGAGTTGACATTTTTATCATGTAGAAAAAATGGGTGACCTTATTATCATTAGTGAGTAGAAAGGGTATTTTTTTTTTATCATTTGCCCTTAAAACAAAGCCACTCCAAGTTATATCATTAATAAAAGGATTAATTTCAGTTTACTACCCAAATCTTAGGGTCAAGTTTCAGTTTCGTCCTTAATCTTTTAATTTAATCACATGTGTCCTTATACTCCTAATTTTTCATCAACTTGAGATAAAACTTCAAATTCACTTCGAATATGATGTCACCATCCGACGTGAAAATAACAACTTTAGTTATAAATAGTCTATTATACCCTTTTAAGAGTGTTGGAAACTGAAAAGTGTGTCAGCGTGTCTCGACCGCGTTGGATGGTGACGTCATATTTGAAGTGAATTTGAATTTTTGCCTCAGGTTGATGAAAAATTAGGATTATAAGGACACACGTGATTAAATTGATAGATTAAGGACGAAACTGAAACTTAACTCTAAGATTTAGGTAGTAAACTGAAATTAATCCTTAATAAAATTATAACGTATACTAGCAACAACATCAGCAATAAAGTTTGTTTCTCTACGACCGTGCCTAAACACAACACTGTCTCAAACCCAATGTCTTGATATACTGGATTATTAGACTAGACTGCGCAATCTCCGTTTAAACCTTGACACTCTCATTTACTGCCCCAATCACCAGTTTTTTGAATCCCCTCCACCTCAATGCATCTGAAAAAACTTATCCTATAATTGAAGTATGCACATATGATATATCATGATAAAGATTACTGTGGATCCAATTTACTATATACTAATTGTGAGTAGGTCGGTGGCACTGTTCCCCGCACTGTAGCTAAGCTCGCGTGAACTTACCGTTTCGCCTTTTTGTTTGTGTTAATTGCACTTTTGCCATCCCCGTCTCAATCTCAGTAACCCATCTATGTATAATAACAAAGTAGTTGAATCCCAACGGTGTCATAGATTTCTCTTCCTCGCCCCCTCTTTTATCTCCCTCAATCTCTTATTCGGCGCTATATCACAATTCATTCATTCCAGAACCAGGGGTCTTCAAGCCTGCTGCGTACGATTAGCCAACCTTGCGGCGGCAAAAGGATTAGGGAGCTGGGCGATAATAGCTTCTCCGCATCCCAAAGGTTCTCTATGTTTGTCTGAATTGTTTACGGTTAGTCTTAAATTCCCATGATCAAGTTAATCAATTCTTCGATCATCGTCTTGCAGAGATTAACACAAGATTGAAAATTGAATGCAAGAGGGGACGGGAACAAGCTCTATGTAATTGGGTATTCATGTAAGTTTCTTGACTTTTTGGTTTTCAGTTTGAGTTTTGATTCACAAATCCTTTTCACTGCCAAATATATTTGAAGTTCGTTCTTCAAATTTCTAGATTGTCTTAAGTTTGTTTATCTTCTTTGAAATCAAGGGGACACGTCACTAAAATAATAATGCTTATGTTTGTTAATGAAACTTAAGAATTAGAGATAAATTGGAGATCAAAGATGGAAATAGATAACATCAACTACATTAGACATACATATTACATGAAATTGGAGGCATTCGGTCCAAAATAATAAGTGCCCCAATTGTGTTAATTGTGTTACTGTATTGTTTATCAACAGTAACTTTTGTTTTCCAGGCTTTTATGCTTCTTCTCTGCATTTGTTATTGAGTTTGCATCAATAGTGCTAATAGATATGCAAAAGTTTCAATCTGCATCAACTGTACTAATATGTGCTACTTGATTGTAAAAGTGAGTTCATGTGCCCTCTTACTCAAAGGAATGATACTTCATTTGCAACTGCATATAGTCGTTCTATTCATAATCTATGTTCTCTGACTCTCACTTATAGTTTCATGTTCATTATTGAAAGTTCTTTAGTTAATGGTTCATGTGTTTATGTATAAGTTAGTGTGGATGGATTCCGTGCAAATATGACGTATATTATTATTCTGCTATTTTATATAGTTAAGGGCTTAGGATTATATATAGGGACCCTGTTTGAGATCCTTACCAATAAATTGGTGGTGACTGTTAAGTTCCTAAAGTTTCTAAATTTAGGATGAGGAGATTAGATTTGTTATGAAATTGGTGGTAAGGTTGGAAAATATGTAACCGATCGTGAACTTTTTACCTAGGATAGGAAAAGTGTTCTTTGTGCGGGTAATTTGATTTGTGTTAGGAAATAAATCATTAATATCTCCTCCATTATGTCGTCATATTGTGTACATATTTGTTTGCCTTATGGATCCCTTAATTGTAGAATTGGATCATAAATTATAGCATAATTGTAGGAGTAGGATTCCTTGATTGACGATAGCTTCCTGTATATGTATGAGGTTCTCATATCAATGAATATTCATTCAGCAGAATTAGCTTTCTTTCAATCTTTTCTCTCTTTTTTTTTTTTCTCTTCGCTTCTTCTCAGTTTCGCTTTCTGGTTTTCCTTCTCGCTCCCACAGAACGAACCTCTCTCTCTCTTGAAGCTTCCATACCAATCTGGGTAGTCGAAAGTTTTGATCTTCCATACCAGACCATAGCAATCGGGGTTGTGGTACCTGAGTTGTGATCCAAAACCAAATAAGGTAGTATAGTTTTTGAGTTCTCTTATGTGCCTTCGTTTATGTAAATATGGATGTATGAATGAACCTGACCATCATTTCGCATTTTGCAGACTGCGGTGGACGATATCTGTCATTGGGTAAGATTTTGATTGAATCGTTATCTTGAGTTTCTGGGTAAGATTTTGATTGGGTTATTTTGTTTTTCTGTTGGTTTATAAAATTAGATTCGTTTTTTCCCTTTAGATTAGGGAGTTTGGGATATTGGTTATTGATTGAAATTTGAGTGAAATTTTCCTAAATGGGGCCTGCTCTGTTTGGCTATGCAAACCTGATGTGTTTCTTTGTTTATGATGATGGTGATGATGATGGTGGTGGAATAGAGAAGGTAGAAACTTGGATATATGTTTTTTTGGTTAATGGAGTTTTGGTTAGTGTGAATTTTACTGGGGAATATGGAAAGGGAGGGTCATGTGGCGTGAGATGAAGTTAAAGGTCAAAGTGGTGAAGGGGGGAAGAGAAGAGATCCGATCTAAGCGAGGGTAAGGTGTGAGATGATGTTGGAGAGGAACAAGGAGGGGGCAACTTAGTTGGGGATCAGAAACAGAAAATAACAATGGCTTACAATAAGTAAAAACTTTGGGTTAGTATTAGTTTTATTTTTCCTATGGTTTTCTCTATCTTGAAGGAGAAGTGTTCTTTGTGCGAGTAATTTGATTTGTGTTAGGAAATAAATCAAATTTTTGCTGCAGTGTATATATAATTTTTGCTGGACTTATCTAAGTTATGTAAGTGGCATCTATCACTGCATTTTTGGTTAATAGCAGTGAACATGCAGATATGAGCAATTTGTATGTCTAACACAATTGGAGCACTTATTATTTTGAACCGAATGCCTCCAATTTCATGTAAAAAGTATGTCTAATGTAGCTAATGTTCTCTATTTCCATCTTTAATCTCCAATTTATCTCTAATTCGTAAACTTCATTAACAAATACAAGCATTACCAAATACCGCGGCATAGCGCGGGCATCATTCTAGTATTCTAACAACTTAGAACTAGAATCACCCAAATAGATAAATGATCCAAGCGAGACATGTTCAGGGGTATACTGGTCTATTTCTATTTCGAAGTTTGGACAGAGCCGTCGGATTGTTGGATAATCTGATCAAGCGGCTTACATTAGATGACCGGTGGTACCGTTTAGGGTTTTAGCATAGACAGAGTGAGGGAGATGCATTGCTGAACATGGATCCCAACGAGACCTCACAGAATCTTCTCCTTCCAAGTACCCCTCTAATTTCGCTTTTTTCTTTTGATTGTTTTCGATTTCGTTTTCGTGATCTGATGTGATTCCTGGGTTAAAGTTCTTGTCTTTGCTACTGGGTCGTCTTCTTTTGATTTTTGATTATGTCAATTGGGAATTTCAGTTGGGTTTTTTATTTGCTATCATGGGCTTTATGAACAGATGAATTTGTGTAAATTGGAAAAGCTTGACTTGGTTTTATGATTAAAGCCTGTGCTCACTTTTGGGGTCCCTTGTTGGTGTTGAGATGTGTTTTTTGGTTTTAGTTCTGCATTTGTAGTCCTCAACATAGGTGAAAAAGGAAAGGGAAATTTCGTGTTTAGCTGCGTTTTTTTGGGTCCAAAATACTTGAGCTACCTAGTTTATGAAATATTGTTGCATTTTGGCACAATGCATCGTTGAGTTCTGTAGCAAAAATTAAATCGGAACATGTGAGATTACTCTAGGCTTTTCTCCCACCCAACAGGATTGTCTAAGGACCTGTTTATGCACACTGCTGAGCCTATAGCAACATTGTAGACCAGTAAAGCAAGAAATTGTTGTGGTTTAACGGATGAAACTTTCTTGATTTATATTAGTAGTAAGGATATAGACATCATTGTTGGTGAGTGTCTTTTGGTTTTTTATTGACTTTCAGTGCTGATCAAGTATCTAGTGTTGACGTTTGTTAGTTTAGGAAGCTGTTAGACAACTGGACACCATCTCTATCTCTCTCTCTCATTCTCTCTCAATTCATTTTCTGGTGATTGATGGCCTCCCATGTCTGGCTGAGTTTTCCTCCCAGTTTTTTTGACTTGTTTTTTTGCTGCAGCTTGCTGCTATACTTTGTGTTATGTTTGTAGTTTCTTCTTTGTTGTATCTTCGAGTTCTTTTCTCCTCATATTGATCTGCTTGCTTTGAGTCTTTAATCAAAGTCTTATTCAGACTAAAAAGAAATGTAAAACTTAAACACCTTGTTTTTAAGATTTGATTGCTAGTGTAGGTAAAAACTGTCTTTATATGTCAATGTCTGAGAATTATGATAAGAAACTGAATTATTTAAGGCCATGTTGTTGTGAGCAGCTAGCATTGTTGGAAACATGGAGTTTGGGACTATGGTCTGTACCACGGATCAATGTATTGACGAAGAGCCACAGTACACACATATTGACCAGAATGAATTCTCACTTAGAAGGTAACTCGACCTTCATTCTCATATCCTTGTAAATTAATTACTTGCTGTATTTAGTGTGATTTATAGCTTGGCATAATATTCATGCAGTTGAGTATATTTTATTTAATGCATGCAGTTGAGTTCATGACTCATCTATTGCTCTGCTTGCTTCTCGATTTTATTTTGCTCTGAAATCTTTTGGGGTCTGTTTAGTGGTGTCATACAGAAGAAGTGTGAATGATCTGATGGTTTACATTTCAGTTTAGTTCAAGTAAATGAGGCAAATTTTAGGTTTTGTATAATATACTTTCTTACATGTTGGATGAGTGCAAGAATTGTCCAGCCAGCATTTGACTATCGTACATGGATCTGACTCGCTTATAACTTTTAATGGAACTGATGCATCTCAGTATACAATTAGTTTTTTACTGGATGCAGCACAGCCTATTGCATTCAGTTCACAAAATGTGTTTCTTGCAAAATGTAAGCTGGCTTGAAGTTTGGATAGTGCTTTTAATTGAATGGACAGCTGAGATCTAGTAACTACGCCTTTGTCATAAGATTTGGGTTTATAGTTTTCCCTATTTCTTGAAAATTATGTCCCTCGTCTTTCCTATGGTTATGTTAGTATTCACTCTGTTAATCTGCTATTGGAAACTTTCTGTATGTGATTAGTTACTGTCGTTTTAATGATTGGTTTTGTGATTACATCCGCATTTTAGACTCCCTTTTAGCTTTAGTTGCCTTCATGGACAATTTTGTTTATGAGTTCCCTATTGGCCTTCGACAGAACAGTATTACCTTCTGATGCAATATCTGTGTTTTACAAGTATGACATGATTTTGGTTCCCTTCCCAATGTTCGCAGGCACAAGAAGCAGGAGGAGGAGGATATTGTCATATGTGAATGCAAGTACGAGGAAAAGGATCCTGAAAGTGCATGTGGAGAAAGGTGCTTAAATGTGTTGACCAGCACAGAGTGCACTCCTGGATATTGCCCTTGCGGTGTCTATTGCAAGAATCAGGTAACCTCTCTCTCTCTCTCTCATATCCACATCCATTATCTTTTTTAGGTATGTTAGTCTAATTTTCTTCCATCTGATAATTTCAGATATATATATATATATATATATATATATATATATATATATATATATATATAAATGCTGTCTTCCTTCTAGTTATAACTGCTAGAAATGATAGGTATGGGAGTAGTGAGTGGTTATGTTCATATGAGCGGGTACGTTATGGGAATATTTTTAATTTAATTTATAATTTTGCTTATTTTATTTTGACATTTGTCCCTGATGATTAAAATTTTATCCATGATTTTTTTTAATCGTTAGGGGTTAAAAAGGTAAAACATCAGATATGGTCAGCACCCTACACACTATGTGTGTGAAAATTAATTTAATAAAAGAAAAGAAACAGAGAGTGGGAAGTTATTGAGAGATTTCAGAAAAATAAATTAGAATATTTTTTAATGTTATTTTGTTTATTACTGTTTTGTCCTTTGTTTATTAAAATCTATTTTAACATAATCTATAGTTGAAGGGTTTAATCATACTTTCACACACCTTTTGGCTAACAAAGCCTGTTTGCTTAATGATAGTATAGATATGAGTGGGTAAGTAAGAGAATATTTTTAATTAATTTTTAGTTTTGTATATTTTACTTTAACATTTTTGTCCCTGATGATTGAAATTTTTCCAATTTTTGTGTTTTAATCTTTAAGGGTTACAAAGGTAAAAAATTAGATATGGTCAGCAAAACTTCTTCTCTTATATATATGTATGTTTGCGTGCACATGAGAGCTATCAATGCTTGCTTTTGTGATTGGGTAAATTAAAAAATTGTGACTTTATGGTTTCTAGGCTGTTTATGGTTAGGGTGGAGCGGTAGGTACTAGGTAGCTAGATGTAATGTAGGTAAAGTTGATGTTTTTATGGGTTTAGAAAGTGTTGGAGTATACAGTTTAAAACTATAAGAATGTATTACTATGAACAAGATTAGTGAAAATAAGCTATTATGGAGTTAGAGAGAGAGTGGGTCACATAAAGAGTGTTTAAGAAGAGGAATTAGACATCCTTCTTAGCAGTTCCAACAAATTATCCCTTGTAAATTGATACAAAACAATGTCTATGTTTTTTTAGCTTCTAACTACATGATCCCATAATAAAAAAAAAGTAGTAGAAGTTTTTTTAAAAGTCGTACATTTTCCATGTTTATGGAAGCTGTACTAGGTGTGATAAAAAATTATTGAGACCGAGTGTAAGAGGAGAAAAAGTGTTTAAGAAGAGGAGTTAGACATCCTTCTTAGCAGTTTCTACAAATTATCCCTTGTAAATTGATACAAAACGTATCATTGGTTTTATGTTATGCATGTCTATGTTTTTTTTTAGCTTGACCACCTTAAAACTACATGACACCATTATAAAAAAAAAAGTAGTAGAAGTTTTATTAAAAAGTCGTACATTTTCCATGTTTATGGAAGCTGTACTAGGTGTGATAAGAAAGTGCAGATATGTTGAAATGTGAGTACAGTATGCCTATTTCGTGTGCAAGTGTTATGAAATCATCATTACTATTCCTGATGTCTTGTTTATTTACCGTCAACAGAGATTTCAGAAATGTGAATATGCCAAGATAAAGTTGTTTAAAACAGAAGGCCGTGGTTGGGGCATTTTAGCCAATGAGAACATAAAGGTAATTGCTTTATCTTGATCCTCTTCCAATCATAAAATGCAATCTAATATTATATTGGTATATGTGGATTCTTGCTAGTCTAAATTATATTGGTATTCCTGGGTTTGAGGCTAGGCACTAATTTTTTCTTTGCTTGCTGCATCTCTGGAACATGACGTTTATAATAAGGATCTTGGTCTGAGTTATGTTTGGCACTTTAACCAAACGCATTGGAATTGTTGGATTTTTTTATACATGTATGATTTGAACACAGATAGGACTATTCAAAGTTGTCCATTTTCGAATTGTATCGTTCGTTTCATATTAAGTTATTTAACTTACTCTATCTGAAGCAGGCAGGGCAGTTTATTATTGAGTACTGTGGAGAAGTGATATCATGGAAAGAAGCAAAGAAAAGATCGCATGCTTATGAAATTGAAGGTGGTTTAATAAATTTATGAATTGCAGATGTGACATTATTTTTTGAACTGAGTTTAACGCGTGGACCTTGATGCAGGTATCAGGGATGCATTTATTATTTCTCTCAATGCTTCTGAGTCTATTGATGCCACTGTGAAGGGAAGCCTTGCTAGATTTATAAATCATTCTTGGTGAGCCACTTAAAGCAGAGTGATTAAACGTTGGAACATTAGACATGTTAATTAGAAAAGGGAATGTTACTGGCACTCCAGGAAAGTCATTCTGCTGTTCGCTACACTTATTTGTAAGTGGATATGAATAATAAAATATTTGGAGAGCAGAAGGGCTTTAGCGAGTCCCTGTAACAACTCAGCTGGGGAAAACCTAGATGTAACTTCAATTTTAATTTGAAGGATTTCATTATTGTGCTTGATGTTTTCAGCCAACCAAATTGTGAGACAAGAAAGTGGAATGTGCTTGGGGAAATCAGGGTTGGCATATTTGCAAAGCAAGATATATTAGTTGGAACTGAGTTGGCATATGACTACAATTTTGAATGGTATGGAGGTGCTAAGGTTCGCTGCCTCTGTGGTGCACCCAGCTGTTCAGGATTTCTTGGGGCCAAATCTCGTGGTTTTCAGGTATTTCGTTGTTTGACTATTTGAGTTATGAGTCTCCATTTTAGAGAATGAAAGGTGAAAGTGTCGGTGTTTGTCTTACAACGGCATCACTATGATTGCACATTTTTTTTTATGTATTGTACATTGTCTGTATTGCGACATTATAGAACCACTAGATATGTGTATACTAGATGGGCCTTTGTGTAGGAGGTCGGAAATGCTGTCAACACTATCAAGTCATAACTACTTTTTGTAAAAAAATAAAAATAAAAAACCCACAGTTTGGACTGATCAATTAAGTGAGTTTTAGTTTAAATGATTTGCGCCATGGAGTTTGGAGATATCCTATTATATTTATTGAGGAATGTGTCCAAAGGCCTGCTTAGAGCTTAGAGGTTTTGCCTTGTGTTAGACATTACATGACCATACTATAAAAAGATGTCTGCTATATATTAGCGGTAGAATTCAGTCAATTCAACCCCTATATCTCTGTGGGTCCTTCATGAAAAGGATATATTGGCGAAGATGTTTTGACATATTGGCCACTATTTCAAACCTTGGGTATGCCTAACAGCAATGCGACCTTTTTCTGTAGGCATTCATTATGTTTTCCGGCATTTCTCTGTGGGTCCTTCATGAAAAGGCATAAGCCGTATTGTGGAGGCGTATTTGTTAGCCAACACTTTACATTTCTGAATGACCCCCTACAAAACCAAAAGACTCTAGAAGTGTACAGTGGTCTTTGCCAAAAAAAGAGGAGAGAAAGAAAGTGCGGTGGTAAATTTGGTTGTTCATATGTGGTGTCCGATTTCCATTATCCGTTGGGAGTTGAACATTTATAACTTTGTAAATTT
Source organism: Potentilla sterilis (assembly GCA_963682095.1). NCBI lineage: Eukaryota > Viridiplantae > Streptophyta > Magnoliopsida > Rosales > Rosaceae > Potentilla > Potentilla sterilis. The sequence goes on along the minus strand of OY821763.1, from coordinate 21,048,659 downwards.
TTGGTTTTCTAGCGCTTTTTCTCCATTGAAAGTGTTTTGCTGGATGTCAAGATAGTTAATTTAAGCGCTTAGTGAAGACAATTAGTAGAAGTTTGAGGTGTCTAGCTGGAGTGAATTCTAGTTTCGTCTCGTTTCAGAAGAACAGCCGAAAGCAAAACTCTCCAATTATCGCATTGCTCAATGCCTGATTCTGTTGGTCGTCTCCATTTGCGTACCTAGTTGAGTTTTAATATCGACTATATCGGGCTTCTAGTTTTTGCTTTGCTTAATGGGACTGAAATTTGGTTTTTCTTAACATGATAAAATTGATTGAAATCTAGGCATGCCTAATGTTGTTTAAGCTATGGACTTGTATAAGTGGTGGGTTAAAACAAGGGGGCTAGTACATTCACCCTTAGGTTTCTTCGGTCCTCCAGAACTTCAGTATCGTTTATTGACAGTCACATCCCTTTGGAAAATGACTGAAAATAACCATAAACTTCAGTAGAGTTTTCCAATCACTCAAGACACCCATAGTTCTCATCATATCTTATACCCACCCTGCCAACGATCCCAAGCTACCATACAAACCCAAATCGCATCGTACCACCTACGTTGAGATTTTCTGGAGCATCAAATGATCATCTATGACGACTAAGGATGAAAAGGTATGTTGATTGCAATATTAATTGAGGTTCTTTGGTATTTTGAAAATTCGATTTATGCTTTGTTGGCTATATAGATCTAAGCACCATATATACAGATTGTTTTTATATGGTTGCTTGGTCTGAATGGTGTGCAGCCATATATAGCCGAATAATGTCCTTTGAGCATGGACAAATGTGCCTGCACAACACCTTTTGCTTTTGGCTGAAATTGGCTGCAATCTGATCCAATAATGGCTGCAGAATGTTCTCTGTTCTTTAACTGAACGCTGATACACTTAACTTGTTCCTAATGCAGGGTGATACTTCTAGTCGAGGTAGCGGGGTTGGGTCGGATACTGCAATGGATTCCATGACTCAATCGAGTACTCATGAGGTAAACAGTTGTACCTTAGATAGTTATGGTGTGTTGGGCGTGTGGCCAATGAGAATCTTGTTTGTTATTTATTTACTCTTGTTATCTTCAATGCAGGCCGACACTTCTACTCGTGGTTGTGAGGCTGACTCGGAATGTGTAATGGATTTCACTAGTGAATTTACTACTTATGAGGTAACCGTAGTTATTGTAAAGCCTAAGGTGTGCTCAAATCAAAAGGTATATCTGGATACTTACATGCAATGCTTTCTTTTGTTCTTTAGATTTTCAAGAGTAGAGAATCCTTGATGCTGTGGGCTCGTGAGGCTGGAAAACGAAACGGGTTTGTCGTTGTGACCGTACGATCTGATTTGGGTGGTAAAAGTTTGAAACCAAGAGTTACACTAGGGTGTGAGCGTGGTGGAAAATTTAAGGTTCACAAAGAAAGATGCGATAAGGGTGAAAAGCAAAGATGTGGGACTGGCAGCAAGAAATGTGGCTGCCCTTTCACATTAAAGGGAGAGAAGTTAACAACTGATGATGGATGGATGCTAAAGGTAGTATGTGGAGTGCACAATCATGTATTAACTGAGTCTCTTGAAGGGCACTCATATGCAGGGAGGTTGTCAGAGGAGGAGACTTCACTCTTGATAGACTTGTCAAAGAGCTTAGTACGACCCAAAGAAATATTGAACAAATTGAAGCAAAGGGATTCACTCAATGTTACAACAATAAGGACTATCTACAATGCACGCCAAAGGCAAAGGGTTAAAGAGAAAGCCGGGAGGTCTCAAATGGAACAACTCTTATCTAAGTTGAATGAGCATAAATACCTTGAGTGGCACAGGAGTTGCCCAATTTCAGAGAGTGTGCTGGACTTGTTTTGGGCACACCCTGTGAGTTTGGAATTGTTACGTGTATTTCCTACCATCTTGATGATGGATTGCACTTTTAAAACCAATAGGTATCGTTATCCTCTCCTAGAGGTTGTAGGTGTGACATCTACTAATTTGACATTCTCAGTTGCATTTGTATTTTTGGATTCTGAAAAAGAAGATAATTATGTGTGGGCTTTAAATAGATTACGTGATCTGTTGGATGGGTGTCCTACGCCCAATGTTATTGTCACAGACAAGGATTTGGAATTGATGACAGCTGTTGAGACAGTATTTCCTTCAGCTAGACATATGATGTGCAAATGGCATATCAATAAGAATGTGTTGGCCAAATGCAGGAATCTGTTTGAGTCCAAGGAAAAGTGGGATAGGTTTATTATGAAGTGGAATGTCCTTGTGACATCTCCTACGGAAGAAGATTATAAACAAGAGCTAGCAGTGCTACAGAGTGAATTTAGTAATTACACAGAGGTCTTGGACTACGTTACAAACACTTGGTTGAATCCATTTAAGGACAGATTTGTGGCGGCCTGGACAGACATGATCATGCATTTTGGTAATGTGGCATCAAACAGGTAATGAACTTGGTATGTTAATCATGCAGTGTTACATCATTGTTTTATTTTAAAGTCATATTAATTTGCTTGTACCCTTATTTGGTAATAGGGCGGAGGGTGCACATTCTAAGCTTAAGAGGCAACTTGGTTTGAGTCGGGGGAATTTTGAGGGTTCTTTTGAGAAGATACATGCTCTTATTGAGTTACAACACACTGACATTAAGGCGTCTTTTGAGAATTCTTTGACAGTTGTCCGACATAGCTCCTGGCCTTCAGAATTCAAACATCTAAGAGGAGTAGTTTCTACTTTTGCATTAGACAAGTTATTATCTCAGTTCAAGCTAGGCACTTCCATTGAAATTGATGATCTTCATGGTGGTTGTGTCCTACGTCGCACCCATGGTTTACCTTGTGCCCATGAAATTGCCAAGTATATGAGGGATTGCCGACCAATTCCGCTCGAGTCTGTTGACCCCCATTGGAGGAAACTTCATATGTCACCCTCTTCTGATCTTATTAATGATACTATGGATGTTAATGTATTTCCTGAGTTGGAATTGCTTCAACAGTACTTTTTTAAGACAAGTGCTGATAATCGGTTGATGCTGCGGAAAAGAGTGAGAGAACTTGTACCATCCCTAGCAACTCTTGTTGAACCAAGGGTCAAGTCCAGAACACGAGGTCAATTGAATGAGAGAATTGATATGTCGATTCAGAAAAACGCATCTGCACTTGAGTTAATACAGTCTGGAACTGTGGACAGTCATTCACCTAGTGTGACTGGTGATACAATGGAGGTTTTGGAAAAATCAACACATAAGCAGACAGGGTCAATGAAGGAGAAGGTAACAAAGATACCGTTCTTAAATGTAATTCGTAATGTATATGTACCTTTCATATATGACAATTTATATCATATATACAGGTTTACCGGACTCTCTCAGCAAAAGTTAGGTCATATGTCGATTCATTTCCAGTTGGATTGATGCCATACATAGACCACCTCAAGGATGTATGTGATGATGGTAATTGTGGGTTTAGAGCGGTCGCTGATTTAGTAGGATTGGGCGAGAATGCATACTTGCAAGTGAGGAATGACCTACTGACTGAATTGTCTTCCTATTCTGCGCATTATGGTGAGCTATATGGCAGTGCAGAGAGGGTTCGTGAGTTGGCACAATCACTTTCATTTTTCAATGAGGGTAGAGCGCCGTTTGACAGATGCATGACAATGCCTGACATGGGTCATCTCATAGCGTCATGCTATAAGATTGTACTCTTCCACTTGTCAGCTACTCAATGCCTTACCTTCCTACCCCTTCGATCAACACCTGTTCCTTTGCCAATGCGTAGACATATTGCTATTGGTCTTGTTAATGATTCTCATTATGTTGAGGTATGATGTATAATAATAGTGTGCTTTATCACTTGTACGAACACATTTATTATAGTTATTATATTAATAAAACATATTTGTCTTGTAGGTTTTCTTAAAGCCAGGACATCCTGTACCACCCATTGAGTCTAGTTGGATCAGATATCGTACACAAGCTGCACATGGGTGGGATATTATATATACTGATTGCATTGCACACTTCCAGTTGCTTGCCCGCTCGGATCACATTTGACTCAGTTAGGTGTGAGTGGAGCTGGAGAAGTTGCAAAACATTGCTTAAGATGGTAAGGCTTGATCATGTCCTTTATATTTCCCCCAGCATCGAAAGGGATCTCATGAAGTGGATGTCGTTCCCATTCAGGGCCTAGAGTTGAGTCTTAGGAAGCTCAAGAACCACACCAAAAACCAAGTCGTTTTCCATAGAAAACCCTGGTGTCACTCGTCCATCATCACCGAGCATATTACTCTATATGAAACATATGCACACTAGAAAAGTTCTTGACCACTTTTCGGTTGTACTTGGGAGACGAAGCTCTTCAAAAGTTATGGGGAGAGGGCGGGTTGGTAAGTATTGCAGATGGCGTGAGCTTCACAGGAAACATTTTGGCATTAGGGGTGAAGCAAGAGTGTTCAACACTTGGAGATAGGACCAATTGACTTGGACTTATGAGGCTTTAAAACACTGACAGTCTTAGAAGCGAGAATTGTTCTTGTAAGTGTTTAGGTCTCCAATAAAAATGGGTGTGAGTGAATGACGAACTGATCAAATTTAAGGGTGCATATAGTCCCCGAAAGCAGGGCTCAAGGCATCTAATAAATTTTGTCTTTTGGTACAGAGTGTAAGTCACAAAACAACGTGTTTGCCTGAAGGCGTACCTGTTTGGCTTGCGTGACAAGATCATTATGCCTTCACCTTTGAAAATTTGCTTATCAATATATGGTACTTAGTATCCTCCAGTGCCACATGATATACCTCCGACAATCCAAAGAGCTGCTGATTTAGTATGCTGATGGCTGTTCTTTTTAGTTATACACGTAGAACTAATCTCATAAAATCTAGCAATTCTAGAACACAAATGGAACTTAGGCTTTAGTGATACTACATTTACATCTGTCTGCACCTGCGCCTTTTTGATTGTCTTTCATCTAAAGCTGTTTTAGATATACGTTAGTGTTTCAGTTTCATTTTCTTGGCAATTTTTGATGCAACACCTTGTACTAGCTTTGGTTTTAGTTATAAATATAGTCCATAGTGTGGTTGGTTCTAGTTACCTTTCTTGGACAAAAACTGAAATGACTCGTGATATATCTAGACAAAAGGGTAGCGTTACAGTCATAATCCATGATGAATGTTGATCGTTATGTGATCATTCTATATTAATGATTTGCTGCACATGTCAGCCAAAATAAGAACAATAAATATATCAGAATCTCCATCTTATTGTATCTTGTTCCTCTTGATGTTGCATTTTCTGTATATTCTTGAATGATCAGCATGCTTATCTTGTAAGGTAGGCTTTCAATATCTCATTGCATGTAATTTCTTAACAGTTGGCAGTTGGCATTTGATATTGATCTAATTTTTGTTGTGCATTTTGTATTTCTTTCTTCTTAATAAACCATTTGCTTCTATTGATATATTTGCTATTTTCTATTTTAACCCTCATAATGCTATATTTTCTCAACAGAAGGATACATACTTATGGGAAGATGACGATGAAAGGTAATGTTCACCCATTTAGATGCATTTACTTATAAGATCTTTTTCTTTGGTTTTGTGTGTTTTTTTTTGTGTTTGTTTTTATTTATAAATTCAATTATCTTTATTTGGATCTTTGGGGGATGTTATATATTAGAAAAAAGTCTTCAATCTAGATTTCTGGTGGATTGTCACGGATCCAGGCCCATCAGAGATATTTGAGTACTTATCTTATGTGTATTCAGTAAAGAGGAATATGGTTTTGGAGGCTTTATTGTTATCATTATTATTAGTTAAATACATGCAGGTCACGAGTCCACATTGTTTACATTTATTTTGTATTCTTTGTGCACAATGAAATTTGTGACCAATTATGTTTAGATAGGTCAATTACAAGCTAATTATTCATGCGTAAAGAAATTAAAGATGAATCTAAAGATGTAAACTTTCAAGAATATATAAACTTATATCCCAAGAACTAACTATAGTTGTATGGCCATGGTCAATCCCTAATGGTATAGGTTAATTAAACATCTCTCAAAAGTCAAAACTTACTTCCCTTGCAATTTGATCGGGGGGGGGGGGGGGGGGGGGGGGGGACTAGTACGGGATTCTCTTAGCAAATCCCCTCGTCCATAGTGACCTATCCCTTATGGGAATTTAACCCGTGTTTTCGACGTGAAAAGCTAGTGTCCTTACCAGTAGAAAATTTCTATAGCGATGATGTGGAAGCTTATAACAGTTGAAAGTTTGACTATAATCTTGTCCTACATGAAGCAACCATATTTTTTTCGTATCAGATTTAAGTCACCTGATGTGGCAAATGAGGTGGACATGGCACATCATTCACTTTTTCTTGACGGGATGCACTTTCTGAATAATGTGATTTATTTCCTTCTACCTCATCTGGTGGTTTGAATGTGGTCTATATCTTTTGTATTGAATATATCTTTGTTAATCCAACTAATTGTTACGGAGACTTGCTTCACTCACTTGCATCAACTAATACCTTTTAAGAGATTTTGGTTATTTTTCTTCAGCAGCTTATCACTTATTTATACTTGGCTTGTGATGACAGGTATTCAGTTGAGAAAATTCCGCTCTATGATTCGGCTGAGGATGAGCCGTCTTCTACGCTCTTAAAAACTGTCAACTCAAATTCTCAATTTGATGTAAAAGGGATGATGATCAATGTCAATACTGATTCTGAACATCAGCTGATGTCCACTGCTCTTGTCGTCCACTCACTTGATTCAGATCCAATGGAGGGTGTAGTTATGGAGGTAAAAAATGAAGCGAGTGAAGAGACAAAACTTTATTCACGAGATAATCAACCGGCTTTCCTGAAAAAGAATGCAATGATATCTCGAATCCGTAGCAATACTGCGTGTAGAAACTATCACATTGAATCAGGATCAATTTCAAACAAGAGAGTGAAACAAGGTTCTAGTGCAAAGTTGAAACATTATGCACAAAAGCAAGTCAATGCCAAATCTGTAGCTTTGCTTTTAGCATCAAATGAGGCACAAGAGGAAATTTTGAAACATGAGGTATTTAATGTGTGTTTTTGTGTTTATTGTTGCTCATCTTTGGTATATAGAAGTATACACCTCAGAATATTTATTCACTGGACAAATAAAAGTTATATTGGTGAAAATTTACCTTTCTTTCATGTTAGTATATCATCTCAGAACACACATCACTTACATGTCAACGGAGCTTCATTATCTGTTTACATGTGATATTGATATTATATCAAATGACTAATCAAACTAATCCTTCAATAGCATCAATGTATGATCTGCAGATACCTGCATGACACTCCTATGACATGTGTGACAGTATTTGTATGTGTATTAATAGTTTTCTTTCATTGTACGAATAGTTTGGATACATCCTGAACAAGTTGGTATCATTTTGTAGATAAAACTATAAAAGCTAATTTTTCTCATTTTACTTTTCTTTTCAATTTGATATTAGGTCATTGGTATCCAAAAAGTTCTTTTTTTCAATCTTAGTTTGCATTTTGGTTTTCCCTTCTAATATGGTTGATGCGTCAGCAGCAATAATATTACGTGTCAGGAATTCTGTCATCCCCAGTATATAAACGTAGCTTAGGTGGTTTCTTTTCCCTTGTTTTTGTGATTGCGAACTTCTTTATTTTTTCCCTTGTTTGTATGGGATCCAGATTTCTTTTCTTCTGGTAGGTTTTTATTTCCCCCTGTTATAATACAGGCATCTCTTTTCTTAAAATATAATTGCAGATAATTTTATTGTCCTAGTTAAAACTCTAAGGCACATTTTGTTCACATTGAGAAATTTTCTTGACAGGAGATGAGAAGTGATGCCGCCACTCATCTTGAATCTTTATACAATGAGATACGACCTGCCATTGAAGAGCATGAAAGGGACAACCAAGACAGTGTGGCGACTAGTGTGGCTGAGAAGTGGATAGAAGCCTGCTGCTTGAAACTGAAGACAGAATTCGACCTTTATTCCTCTATTGTTAAACGAGTTGCTTGTACCACTCGCAAGGCAAGCGGCCAATCCAAATCTGTCGATGGCATCATAGAGAATGAAATCAAGTTACTCCCGAATTGAGGTGCCTGACAATTTATGTTTTGGTTTGCCCATTTGGGCAGGACTTGTTTTCCTTTTCAAGCAGATTTTTGCCAAAATTTGTGCCACATGAGGTGGTCCATTTTTCAATGATGTACAAGTTTGTTTCTGAAAGCATTTTCAACTGTGACTAAAGGAAAGCTTTTCTCAAAGAGGATCTGGGCAACTCCAACAAAAAGTCCTATTTGCCGGTTCTATTCTCATTTTAGGACCCCCTTGTTGCACTATTCATGGGTTATCTACCAACTTATATATCCAACTTATGAAGAAAATATATATTGCCAAGCCAAGCAACCAGGTATAGCGCTAGTGTTGTGTGTTCCCCACATTATCAGCCACATTATCAGCTACATTTTCAATGTACAAGCTTTATAGTAAATAAAGTATAAGTTGTTCAAAGAAGGGTAATTTCGTAACTTTCGATGTGTATTGATATATTACATAATTACTAAAAATTACAATTTTGTAGTGATATTTACCAATAGAAATATCTAATTTTTTTATACCATCAGTAGCCAGTAGGGAATTAACAGTAATTGGTTGTTAACCCGTTTACTGTTTAATGACATAAATAACTCTGAAAATTTATAATTTACAACCCATACCACATATATATCTACATATTTTCTCAAAAAATGTTAAACTCTAATTGATCTGATTGGAGGCGGCGGTGAGGCTGGGAGGCGAGCGGCGGCGAGCCAAGCGATGGCAGGGCGAGGGCGGAGCCAGGGGGAGGGCGGAGCCAGGGCGGAGGCGAGGCGCGAGGGCAGAGCGAGGACAGAGCAAGGGCTTTGCAGTGCGAGGGCAGAGCGAGGGCGGAGGCACGAGGCAGCGAGAGAGGCAGTTCCGATATGTCTCTCTCTCGCGAGGCAATTCCGATCTGTCTCTCTCACGAGGCAGTTCCGATCTGTTTTTCAGCTCCTCACGTCCATCGCTGTCATCAGTTCTCTCTCTATCTCTCTCTCTCTCTCTGAGTTTGTGTATTGGTTTGATTTTGTGTGTTGGGTTTCTTGCTTTGTGTGTTGGTTATGGTTGAGATCTGGCTCAGATCTTGATTACTGAGGTTCAATGGTATTGGAAGCGTGGCGGAGGTGGATTTTCTGAGGTTCAGTAGTATTAGAGGGGGCGGAGGACGGCAGAGTTTCTGAGGCTCAGTGATATTGGAAGGGTGGCGGAGGACGACGGAGTTTCTGAGGGTCAATAACATTAGAATCGCGGCAGAGGTAAAGTTTCTGAGGGTCAGTAGCATTGGAATCGCAATGGAGGTAAAGTTTCTGAGGGTCAGTATCATTAGAATATTTTGGTTTCTGAGGCTCAGTGGTATTGATTTCTGAGGGTAATTTTATAATTTATGAGTTAACGGATTCTGTTAGTTTTGGATGGAAACTTGCTAATGGTAATTTTAAAAAGCAATCTTACTACTGGTAAATATTAATACAAAATTGTAGTTTTGCGTAAAAATCTCTTGATATAATTAGACTAGATTAGTAGAATCTTTAATTGATAGGGAGTCTTAAATTCTTCAGGATATTTAATGTATGCCTATATAAAAGTCTCCTTATCAATTAATAAAATATCGTTGTGCATCTAGCGTTTTCACTTAGAACACGTTATCAACAAGTAGTTCTAACCCTGTACTTGAGAGCAAAAACTGAAACCCTAACCCTAAATCCCTAAAACCCACCGCCGACAGCCTCCTATTAGGCCATGGGCAAACCTCCCCATTTTTTTTTTCAACAACCCATAGCTTTCTGCTGAAAAAAAAAAAAAGAAAAAAAGAAAAAAAACCCTAGCAAATTTCTTCTGCCGACAACCCCTTTATTGGAAAGAAATTGCCCTGGGCACCCAGAAATCTACCCTCCTCCAATTTCTGTTGCGCGGCAACCTACTGTTGCTGCCCTCCGAGCGCGCCCCCAACGCCGACGACGTCTTTCTAGTCTCGAAGCTCGTCAAGCCTCCCTGATTGCCGTGACATGCCGCCAGGCTGCTGAAAGGTTGTCAAGGCTTGTGGGTGAGCATGCTGCCGAGGCGCTGCCAACGCTACCTAGGCACTGCCAAGGCTACCGAGGCGCTGCAGAGGGCAAGGCCGAGCATGCTAGTGCAATTTTTTGCGATTCCCTCGTTTTGTTTTGTGATTTTGTTTCTGATGTGAGTTAACATCACCAATTTCGCGGTGAGCTCAAGGTAATTATGCCATAAAAAATTTGACGCGTTGAACCATTTATGCTTTCAGAAGGGATGTGAAATTCTCATATCATTGATTGAATAAGAGAAATTTTATTGATGACAACTCAAAAGTACATCAAGGATGTTCTAAATAAACGACTTACTAATCAAAGTCTTAAAAAACATGACTAAAAACAAGCCAAAAATAACAATGTAATCAAACTTGAACATGAACATATGTCCTAATAAGCCAAAAACTTAGTCATAATCCGGAGTATCAAACTCCTTTGTTCTACTCCGTTTATTAGGCTGGAAGTCATCGACGGTAAGATGAATAGCTTCATCATCGTCTTCTTCCTTGAAGTCTCCTATATAGTTCGTTTCTTGAATCATGTATTGCTTGTGTTTCTTGTAGGCATCTTGGACATCTCTACTAGCTTTGCAATCTCGCTGAATATGATTCCGGGAGCCATATTTGAAGCAAGGAGCCGAAACTGAGCTTGAAGCTGGAGCGTGGCCACCACGCTTGGAGTCAGAACTGCAGTTCCCTCCTTTAGGTGTGGCGGCGGCACCGCTGTCCCTTTGCCAAGAGTTCGGCTAGAGCCGACGCCTCCTCTTCCGCCGTGTTGCGCTCTCGGCGCACGTGGTGGCGGTGCCTGACGTTCACGTGGTTGATTCATTTTCTTCTGAACTTTACCACTGACCTAGTGAGATTCCGGAATAAATTTCGGACCTCGAGGCCTCTTGTTGGTAGTTAGGATCAACTCTTGGTACCTTTCTTTCCTTTGGAGCACATTCATCAAATCGCTGAATGTTTTGATAGTGCCATTTTCTAGAAGATCGCAGTACTGGTGCGACAATATGGACTTAGATTCTGGAAACGTGGTGAATGTCTTCTCCATTATATCGTGGTCGGTTTTCTCGACACCTTAAAAGCTAAGATCAAACTGTAAATTGAGCATACTCTAATGATATTCATGGACTGTTTCAAAGTCCAATAGATAGATTCGCTCACAATCTGACAATAAGTCAGGAAGTTGTGCATCATGCACATTGTCGAAGCGATCTTTAAGTACGTCTCATAGCTCTTTGGGATCTGTTTTCTTCAAGTAATGTTTATTGAGAGTCGAATGGATATGGCGCCTGAGAAACATCAAGGCCTGAGCTTTTTGTTAAGGAGAGGCTTGCTGATTCTCATCAGTTGGAGGCACTATGGTGGCCTTGAATCTCTTTCCGATGAAGGTATTCTCAACATCAGAGACCCACCTCTTGTATTCCTTGCCTTGGACATCCAAGATGTCAAATTCTGGACGCTGAATGTCTGACATCTACAAAACACAAATAGGGAGACGTTAGTATCGATCAAAGCGAATACTGAACAAGTTTGATTAATTTTTAGAACAGTGCCAAGATGTATTATGGTCCCATAAATCGATGCAAAAACATGACTACAAGTCACAATCGATATCTTCCCTTTAATTTTCTTTTGAAAAGAGACGTTGTGGTTCATAGTGACATCATAGTCACAAGCACAACGGTGGTTGATAACATCACAGTTACCCCTTAAAACAGTGGTACCGTGGTGATGAAATCCCCGGATACCGTCCCGAGAAGCGAAAGAATAGGGATGATGTAGAAGGGACACGAAAAGGTCCCGGATGCAAGACAAAAATCTCAGAATTTAAAGTACGGAAAGCGGAAGCTTTAATATAAATTTTACCTCTTCGAGCGAAACTTGTTTGAAAGAAGCTTGATCGATCTTAGGGAAGCTTGTTCTTCTCGATTCTTGATTTCTTTGAAGCAAAGATGAGATCCTTGAAGAGCGATTGATCGGCTTACGGGCAATTTTGATCTCCGAGGGAAATGTGCAAAATGGTGCACACACAAGCGAACCGAGGGAAGAGAGACTCCCGAGAGGGTCTGCTGCCGAGCGGCTTGCGGGGAGCACGGCAGGGGCAGGATCAGCTGCCTAGGGGCAAGGGACCGGGTGCGACGCGAGGCGCGCGGCACGGTGCTAGGGCAGGAGCCGGGGGGACTGCTATGCTATCGACAGCGCAAGTGCTGCCGAGAGAAGGCCGATGGAGCTGGAAGGGAGGCGGTGGCCAGCGGCGGGGATGGGATTTTTTTTTCTCCTAGAACAGTTTACAAATTCCGCTTTAGAATTGACCAAACAAAAAAAAAATAACAAAAACAAAAAAAAGAGAAACGAGCTTGACCTATTTTTTTTTTTTTTTGCAAATGTATTCAAAACAATCACCAGAGAGTCTTGCTTGCTGGTTGTATTTGTCTTCCATGATGGGTTTGAGTGATAAATTTTGATTTCATCACAATATTTCTCGCCCTTTGAAGTTTGAAGAAGCCAATTAAGTTTGGCGGTTGTTTCTGATGAATAAAACGAAAGACGAGTGCAAATGCAAACTGTGCCGTTTTGCTAAATGTAAGGCAATACACACAGATTTTCTGGAAATATAGATAATTCTCATCAAGGGTTAAACAAACCCGAAGGCAATAAAACATAGAAGAAACAGAATAAAAGAAGCTATATATCTCTCCGGACACGAGGAAAGTTGCAGCAAATGCTCAAAAAGGGAGTCACATATATACAGCATATATACTCCACACATATATCTATTGCTGGAAAGACTAAGATCAATTTATTTCTATTATTTTTGATCAAATAAAGCTAAGCTTATTGCAACAACTTAATTTATTTCTATTAGATAGAGATATGATCAGGCTCCGGTGATGGATAGATTTATAAGCTAGCATCAGTGCAGGAGGAACATCTTGTACCAATATGCAGAATATTTGAGGTATCTTTTCATATTATCCTTCACATCAATGTATGTTATGCCAAACCCAACTGTGTAGCCAGCATCCCATTCGAAGTCGTCAAAGAATGACCATTCATAGTATCCCTTCACTTTAACCCCATCCCTGAAATCAATAGTAATTGAATGTTTAACTCCATCTCTAAATCTCTAATTATAAATTACATAAACACCATGTATTGTATGAATAAATGACTCACTTAATAGCTTTCAGAAGATACCACAAATGGTCGTGATGGTATCTTATCCTTAAATTATCTTTACGAGCTTCTTTCATTGGCGTCGAGGAATTATATCCATATGGCGGATATCCTGCAAAATTACAATAAATACATGAAACCAGTATTAGTATTCACGTAAATTACTGAAATTAATCAATTGGCAGGAAAATCGATCATTTTACCATTCTCAGTGATAAAAAATGTTTGGATCATTGTACTTTTCCTTTATATATAAAAGGGCCTCTCTGATCCCCTTGGGATAAACGTAAAGCCAATCCAAGCCAGTCTATAAGTAGCCAATCGACCATATAATAGTTAATGTTAGTATTAGCATGAATAATTAAATAAACTTTAATTAGTACATATATACTATACAGGGAATTAGTACGTACATACCGCAGCACCAATAAGAACCCCAGATTTATGATCAGCTGTGAGACGATGAAGAGAATGGTAAGTTAATTGCATCAGAATAACATGCACATGCAGTCAATATTAATTTACAAATTAAGAAGGCCGGAGCTGTTTAGTGTGGGATTGATATATGGATACTAGTAGAAGCAGCGACTTGTCTGTCTGCAGTCCAACTATGGTTGACAGCAGCATTGGATGAAGCTGGTGCATCTTCTGTGTAGTATGATGTGTAGTAATTCAGTCCAAGAAAGTCGAGGGAGCCTTTTATCTGCTTCGATTCAGCTTCTGTAAATTTCGGCAATCGATTTCCGACCAAAGATCGCATGACCGCCGGATAATCACCATGAAATATTGGATTGGCAAACCTATAGTTTTACGTATCGATTAATCATCCAAGTTATTAATAAAGTTTCGCTTCGCATTGATGAAGAAAGCTAACCACGTACACTAGCTACTCACCATCCGAACATAAAATCAAGTGACCTAAGAGCGGCCGTCCTGCTTGCCAGTTGTGCTGGATACTTAGATTTCCACCAGACAGTCACTATGGAAATCCCGATCTGTCCCTTTTGATAAGCCTGCTCACATCAATTCATATATCATCATTTCAAGTATGTATCTATATATATGTACAGATTCATAAAAAATTCAAAAAAAAAAAAAAAAAAAAAAACGATTGCAGGGTTACTGTACGTACTTGATATTTGTCCTTGTATATTTTGACGGCAGCTGACACTACCAGAAAAGGGGTTATAGCCGACGACGCCATCTCGTCGGCCGTTTTCATTAAATCGTCGGCAATAGTCATAGCCGACGAAGTATCGTCGGCTATACTCTCGTCGGGAATGCTCCGTCGGCTATAGTATAGCCGACGACACTAAGGGTAAGTCGTCGACTTATACACCACGCAGTATAGCCGACGAATAAAGCGTCGTCGGCTATACTTCGAACATTGCCGGCGACAGAATCGTCGGCTACAACAATTACGTAATTGCCCCTAACCCGGAAGTATAGCCGACGACACTATCGTCGGCTATACATCAGTCATAGCCGACGAATTAATCGTCGGCCATAACATTCTCCGGTGCCGGGAACGGCTTTTTTTGCCGGAAGCCGGGAGGGTATAGCCGACGAAATATGGTCTATTTCGTCGGCTATAACCCCTAAATATTTAAAAAAATTTAAAAATTTTACTCGGGCCCAATTTCACTTCGTTTCGGTTTGGCTGCAGAAAATCCACAAACAAATATCCAACAAATATCCACATCAATCCATTCCTAATATCCTACCTACTGTACAAATTAAATTAACCCCCTAACTAGTCATCTACTCATCATCACCCCCTAAACGCGTAGCGTCGTCGACAGGATCGTTCGAGTTCCGCTGGCTATGGCTAGCCTGATTGCCTGGCGTACTCCGATGCGGGGGGGGGGGGGGGGGGGGGGGAGTGGGGACGACGAACTCGGGCATCTGTGGCGGAGGCGGGGGCTGGAGTCCAGCCTGTTGGGCTTCCCAAGATTGCTGCATCCATCGGTACATCTGCGCCATAGATGCGTCTCTGGCCTGCTGCGCCGAAGCCTCCGCCGCCCTCGCCAACTCCGCCTGCGTCCTCTGCAGCTGTGTCTGCAAGTCTCCTCTCGTCGAAGCCGCACGCTGCGTGCTGGGATTGGCCGGCGTGTACTTGAGAACCCCATCTCCCGCCGCGCCTAGGCCTCTCTGGTAGAAGTAGTTGTTGCCCGTCCCTACCGCCGCGTGCATGACCTGAGAGGCCAAGCGCGGCTCAAGGGTGTCGATCGTGGAGGCAAACTCCGCGATCGCCTCGTCGGACGCCCCTTCCCCCAAGGTGTCTCGCGCGATCCCGAAGGTGATCGCGTCGGTCTCCGCATCTATTTCCGCCTAATTGACAAGAAAATATAATAAACGAATTAATAAAAAAAATATATAAATTAATTTAATGAAACACTTTTATTGAAGATGGGCGAATACTTACCACTTGGTCGGGACGCCCCGGATACATCTGCACATGAATCCACGGCAACGGCCTCAGCGGTTGGTCCCTCCTCGCAATCTCTGCCCACTGCCTCCAGGAGCGGGCGCCGCCGTGGTGGGGGTGCTCGTTCCTCTTGCGGTTGTCGCTGTTCGTCTTCGAGATTTTCTGTATTATAAGAACGAACATATAAACGCAAATATAAATTAGTAACTAAATTAAAATATTAGGAACTAACCAAAATAAAATTATTAACTAATTTAGTTACTAACTAATTTAATTTAATTAGTAACTACTTAACTAACTAATTTAATTTAGTAACTAACTAACTTACTAACTAACTAACTTACTACCTAATTTAATTTAATTTAATTTAATTTAGTAACGAACTAACTAACTATGTAACTAACTAACTAACTTAATTTAATAACTAATAACTAACTAACTAATTAATTTAATTAAGTAACTACATAATTTAATTATTAAATAACAGTAAAAAGTTATATACTAGCAGGCTAAATTTTCTTACCGAGACCCTGTCGCTCCCGAAGTAGGCTACCAGCCATAGCCACTCATACTCCCTGTACCGGAACTCGTGGGGGGTTGCACCTCGCCCCAAGCCCTGCTCCACATGGTACGTCCTGTAGTGCGTCGACAGCTCGTTCTTCCACTCGGAGTACCTATATTAACAAAACACAACTGTTAGATATATTCGTACACTGCCAATAAATAGTATGATAGTAAAATAACGCGAAACACATAACCTGTTCTTCAGCTGCTCGTCTCTCCACCAGTCCAAGGTAGGATGAACTCTAAACCATTGCTGCAATATTATAAATTAATTAGAAAATATTTTTATATAGTTATAAGGACTGAATTCATAAATGTTTATTTTCTATAATAAAAATACGATTTAACTCACCGACAGTGCATTGTACACTCGCGCCTTGATGTCATCGGGCACAGAGCCCCAGTCGGGCCACAACAATGGGACCCTGTCCCGCACGAGCATGCCCGTCGCGTTGATATACTTGGTGGTGGTGTCTCTCCTCTCGATCGGGCGTCCATCCTCACCGGGACCGGGCAGGATCTCCCTGATCCCACCGGCGAGCTCCCTCTCCAGGGTCGACATGTTCGCTGGCCCTCTAGTCCGTCTCGTCCCCGCGGGTTTATTTACGAGGACGCCTGTTTCATAATTAAAATGAATACATAGTTAAATAATTATTTAAACTAACTAATTAAATAATTAATTAAACAATCTAAATAATTAATTAAACTAACCAATTACCTGCGTCGTTGTACTGCTTGTCCTTCTCACGAACACACCACAGGCCGCGGCAGTCCTCTGAGTCGAAAGGCCTGTGGACGTAGGCCTCCTCCCAGGGAATCTCGTGGGGCCGGTCGTGCCTCCAAATCTGCCCCCTCCTGGCGTCGTACTCGGGGATGGCAGGGAGGAACTGGACCATGTACATCCCCGATGGAGGAGACATACAGGGCGTGGACCCTGAGGGGCCTGATCCCCCTGACGGTGGGCCCCGTAGCTGTGGACGCTGTCGCTGTGGGGGGACAGGGAGCATCTCTGGAGGGTCCAGATCGGCGCGCGGTGGGGTCGGCTGCCGATCCTGAAACAGTGCTGAAGTGCACTGGGGTCTGGAGGATGCGGCTCTGCGTCCTCCTCCGGCACTCGAGGTAGGGCCCGCTCCCGTCGACTCATACGAGGAGCCCCCACGTGGATCGCTCGGGGTCAATCCTATCAAGGTCTCCTCTCGTCGACTCATAGGCCGGTGTAGGCCCCGACGATCGCTGGATCCGCTCCCCTCACGGCTAGGTCCTTCCTGAGCGTCGGGGTCGCTCTCGGTCGGTCTGGCAAGCCATCGGTCTACAGCGCGGCGGTTTCCTGCACAATTAGTATATAAATTCCATAAATTTCACAAAAATTCCACAAAAAAATTAAAAACTTCATTAAATGTAGGAAAAATTTCACACACAGTACCTGAACTTAGGTGGTCAGGTCAGTTTGATACCTCAACTTTTTTTCGTACCATAAACATACTCCAACTTATTTATCCGTACCGAATGTGTACCCACGTCACTGTTCCGATCAACTTCCGACAATTTTGATGACGTGGCACCTCTGTTTTTGCAAAGTGTCCTTATTACCCTTAATGTTTACCGCCATTTTTCTTCCCGCCAAGAAGATACGTGTCGTTTCCCCCCAATTTGTACTGTTCCCTTATCTTTGTACTGTTCCCTTATCTATCTAAAAGAATAGTCATTTTTGTTGAGGTAGAGAGAGGGAGTTGAGGCAGTGAAGTGAAAAGAAGAGAGATGAATCTGAATAGGTGCGGATGTGGGAAGATTTGCAGGATTATCATGAGCATTGAGGAAGGGCAAGACTATGGGAGGAGGTACGGGGTTTGTGGAAACCCAAACGAGGTATGTTAGTTGTGAGCTGTGTGCGTTTGTGTGTGTGTTCTAAATGCTTATTTATTACATAATCTTGTTCTGGTGTAGAGGACATGCGCAACCATGTTTTGGATTGATCCGCCACACTGTGATCGAGCCCGATTGTTGATTCCAAATCTGCTTAGGGGAAGAAGGAATGCTGAGAATCAAGTTAACAGAATGCATAAGAGGGAGTTGGAGACTTGCATAGTTATGGTTGTAATGTGGATCCATCTTATGAGAATTCATGAACAAGTTGATGATTTGCAATTTTTATGTGCTGAGTCAGAAGTTAGGGTTGAAATTATGCAGAGAGTTTTTCTCAAGATGGAGAATGAGGTCAAGTTGAGGAAAGAAAGGGAAAGGACACTTGTGGCTGTTCTAGTTCTTGTTGTAGCTTTCCTTGTTGTTCTGCTGGTTTCAAAATGAAGCCAAATTATGTTGTTGTGTAGTTGTTGGTGTATGTAGTTGTTGGTGTTTACTTTTTGCTGGAATGAGGTCTGTTGTTGGTGTATGTATGCTGAAATGAAAGTTGTTGTGTTAGTTCTTGTTCCAACAATTCACAATGCATGCTGTTTAACAGACCATTATCAAAGAAACTGAAATATTCTGCTGTTCCAACAATTCACAATGTCAGCTGTTCCAACAATTCACAATGGAAGCTGAAATGTAAGCTGTTCCAACAATTCACAATGTCAAGAACAATTTACAATGTTCTTGACCATATTCTGCTTTGCTGAAACTGAAATATGTTCAACACTGTTTACATTAGTCCTTCATCAACCTTCATCAACACACATTACACATTTGTTGCTGCTTACACATTAGTTCATTATCTACACAAAAAAGGCTTGCCATAGGCAACATTGCCACAAAATACTGTCATAACACAAAGCAAGCACAAAATACCACAGCAACAGTAAGCATAACACAAAATAAACCCTGTGTTGATCATTCTGGTATCACACACAAAGCAGATCATATCAGTTTCTCTTTGGCTAGTCTCTCCATCACTCTCTTGTAGCCCTGCATTGATCTGATTATGTTATCATTGGTTGCTCCCTTTGGAGCTGGAGCCCTCTTAGGCCTTACCCTTATTCTCTTCTTTGGAGTTGTTCCTTCTCCCTAAGAATAAAACAGAAAAAACAAGTAATCAGCAGCTGTATTAGGAAATCACTTTATAACAAGGTATGAGAATTGAATTTGTTGCAGGTTACACATCTTACATTTGCTGCCTTTGTCAATGGACATCCTTTCTTGTTGTGACCTTTCTGAAAACATCTCTGACATGTCATTCTCACATAAGACCTCTTCAACTTCATTGTTCCATCAGCAGGTGGTGGTTGCAGATTCTCCCCAGCCTCCTTTCTCCTCTTATTTTGGGGTCTGCCAGTTCCTCTCTTGAATGGTGGAGGTGCAATAGGAAAACAAACTGGTTCCCAAAAGTCTTGACCAGCTATTGGATGAATAATGGGACTGTATGCAGCTTTATACTTGTCAACCTTCAGCATTTCATCACAATACAGTTCAATATCATGCTTCTTTACTTTGATAGCAGCAATTGCATGATGGCAGGGAATTCCACTTCCTTGCCATTTTTTGCAGCTGCAAATTCTCCTTCCCAAATCCACACTGTGTTGACTAAGAACATCTGATATTCCACCACTAACTTGAAACTCATGTTCACCTGCAGACAGAGCTTGATAATTACATGAGAACTGTGTTGGATTCACCAATAATTTCTTGATCCTAGGACCAACAGGGGCATTCCACTTCTCAGCTGCAACTCTTCTGTTTGCATTCCTAACCATCATGTCCATCCTTATTCTCTCCAACATAGTTATGATAGGCTTGCCCCTTATTTCCACCAATACACCATTCCAAGCTTCACAAAGGTTATTCAATAAGATGTCACATTTCGCATCTTCATTAAAATATGCCCTTGACCAGTGAGAGGGATGCCTGTCTTCTTTGTTGAACCAGTTATATGCAGCTTCACTTTGTGCTCTTAACTCAGCCATATGCTTCTCATACCACACCTTAGTGGTAGACCTAGCTGCATTCCACAAACTCTGCTTTAAACCTTCTCCTGGATGTTTCCCCTTAAAGTTAGCATACAAGTGCCTCACACAATGTCTGTGTTCAGCTCCAGGAAAGAAGTGCTTGATGGCATTGCTCAAACCTTTTTGTTTATCTGAAATGAATGTGTAGGAGCTTTCTCTTTCAATTTTTAAGTCCCACTTCAACAATTCCATAAACCAGAACCAAGTTTCCTGATTCTCTATCTCAACAACAGCAAATGCAATAGGATAGATGCCATTATTAGCATCAATACCCACTGCAGTTAGCAGCTGGCCAGTGTTGGGAGGCTTTAGGTGAGTCCCATCAACTCCAATCAATGGTCTGCATCCTGAAATCCACCCTTCTTTCACAGCTGCATAACAAATGTAAATTCTCTGGAATGTGCACACTTCATCTTTCAAAGTACACTTGATCTCCACTGTGGAACCAGGATTTTTGGCTAGGATTTCTTTTCTGTATGCACCAAGCTGGTTGAATTGTTCAATGTAATGACCCTCAATCAATCTCTTTGCCTTGCTTCTTCCTCTTGAACAAGTTTGTATCTCAACAGCAACCTTGTGCTTTTTCTGCAAATAATGCTGGATTCCCATCCTTGACCAGCCTTCATCAACCATTAGTGCATCCTTCACCTCAGCTGCAACTCTGTTGTAGTTGATAAAATGGTTCTTCAGTAGAGGATCACATTTATGCTCAGGGTTGAATGTCTTCAAGAACAGTGTGCTCCCTGTGCCTTTGTTAGTAGAGGCATACATCTTGAAAGGACAATTAAGCTGGCACCTAACTTCCACTTTAGTCTTGCAATTTTTCCTAAGCCATAAACCTCTTTGAGTCTGAATTGAAAACTCCCTCACTGCCTCCTTGAACTCCTCAGAATTTGCAAATGCATGACCACATCTAAATTTAGGTTTCTTCAGATCAACTTCCCTATTCCAAGGATAAACAGGAAAATCCTTTTTACCTCTCTTCACAGGATGGCCATCTTCATCTTCATCAGTTTCAGAACCAGACAAGCTCTTCAAACCATCTGAATTTTCACCACCATCACTACATTGACCTGCATATCCCATCTCCTCAAACTCTTCAACTACAGTAGGGTTCTCTACATTTTCTAACCAAGCTTCATCATCTTCCTTGAATGGTTGTTCATCATCCCTTTCATACTCACTGTCCCAGAAGAAATCATCCTTATGGCACTCACTCTCATCTTCAGAATTTGAATCATGACTGAAAGCAGGATCATCACTGTCTTCATCACTGAAAGAGCTAGGATCATCACTGTCTTCCTCACAGTATACAGGCTGCTTTCCCTTATTCCTAGTATTATACCTAGGAGGTTTAGATTCTTGTTTCTTCCTCCCCTTCTCCCTTCTTTTCTGTATGCACCAAGCTACGAGTTCTTTTCTGTATGGACCAAGCTTGGTTGTATGGACCAAGCTAGGATCATCACTGCCCTCATTACTCTCTGCCTCACCTACTGCAGCAGTTGTCTCACCATTACCACCACTTCTCACACCATTTAACTGCATTGCCAATAAATTGGCCTCCTGTGTCATAGTGATCTTATCTTCCACTCTCACATTGTGAAGAGGGTTGCACCATCCCTGAGGAGTAGGTTCTCCCCTTTCAGCCTCCTCCTTCTTTCTAACACCCCCACCAGTAACATACACAACAGCAGTTCTTGTATTGGTATTCATTGTCCTGATCATCTCCCTTGTGTCTCCATCACTCATAATTGGTATCCACCCATCACTACTGCTTGTGCGTGGAAGTTTGAAGTGATATGCTATAGGTAGCTCCCTGTAACCCAATTCCCAGACTATATTGTTCAATTCTACCCATGATATCTTGTCAGAGTCCATCCAATCTAACCAAGCCACCCCACCTAATTTATTGGACCTAGATACCTTGTAACTCATTGTACCATCCAAGTGTTTGTGAAAGTAGCCACCATGGTGGAACTCTAGTGTATAACAATCATCAAAACTGTCATATACTGCAAATAGAAACAGATTTCAAATGAGGGAAAAATATACTTTTCAGAGATTTAATAACACAAGACGTCAAGGCATATCTTTTCAATCATCAATATTCCATAACTCGGGAATAAACAAACCCATATGAACCCATTCTCAAATCCGATTGGAATCAAACTAGTTTAATCTACAAAGACAACTACAATGCCATATTCTTCATTGATAGACTACACAAACAGTAGAAAACAATACCAGTTTCTCTACTAGAAACCCCTTGTGCATCACTTCAATAGAAAAACAAAAAGGTGTGATCAAAGTCTAGAGAGCTTACATGGCAATCCTATTTTGCATATTCGGAACATTCTCCACCGATCGTCTTCCATCGTTCCCAATACTGTAGATGCGACTCCGTCTTCCATCGAAGTCTCCGTCTTCCATCAAAGTCTAGGAGATTTAGGACACTTTGCAAACGAAATGACAATTTTAGCCTTCTATTTTGGACACTTTGAAAAAACAGAGGTGCCACGTCATCAAAAGTTGATCGGAACAGTGACGTGGGTACACATTCGGTACGGATAAATAAGTTGGAGTATGTTTATGGTACGAAAAAAAGTTGAGGTATCAAACTGACCTGACCACCTAAGTTCAGGTACTGTGTGTGAAATTTTTCCTTAAATGTATATATACCTAATTATATATATATATATATTCCGAAATATATATATAGATATATATATATATATATATATATATATATATATATATATCCTCCTACAAATCGTTGTTAATTCCACAAAATAAAAAAAAAATCCACAAAATTCCATAAATTTCACAAAAAAATAAAAAATTTCATTAAATATATATATACCTAATTATATATATACATAAATATATTTATACCTAATTATATATATATTCAGAAATATATATATATATATATATATATATATATATATATATCCTCCTAAAAATTACACAAAATTAACAAAAATTCCACAACATTAAAAAAAATTCCACAAAATTCCATAAATTTCACAAAAAAATAAAAAACTTCATTAAATATATATATACCTAATTATATATATACATAAATATATTTATACCTAATTATATATATATATATATATATATTCCGAAAAAATATATATATATATATATATATATATATATATATATATATATATATCCTCCACAAAATTCCACAAAATTAACAAAAATTCCACAACATTCCATAAATTGCACAACAACCCTAAATTCCACATAATTTCACAAAAACCATAAAATTTCACAAAATCCCTAAATTCCACAAAACCACAAAATTCCACAAAATTTCCAAAAACCATAAATGAGGGAGAGCGGGACTACCTGACATGGTGGTGCGGCTAGGGGAGGTGGTGCGGTGCGGTGCGGCGGCGACGGCGGCTAGGGGCGGCTGCTGGTGGCGTTGCCGTTCGGAGAGATTTCGGGTCGGGGAGGGCTCGGGAAGGAGGGGGCCGGGGCAGGGAGGGATCGATCAGCGTGGGGGAGGGTCGATCGGCGTCGGGTGGGGCTGGGTCGATCGGTCGATCGGATGGGCTGGGAAATTAGGGTTCTAATTAAGCAGAAAATGAGGGAGAGGCGTCTTTGTTGCGGTTTAAATCGAAGGACTATAGCCGACGATTTAATTTTAATTCGTCGGCTATGACTGACCCGAAATCCGGGCCGGGCCTCAGTTGGGCTTTGGGGGCCTGTTATAGCCGACGAAGAATGAATTTCGTCGCCTATAGTGTGAAAATCAAAGGACTATAGCCGACGATTTAATTTTAATTCGTCGGCTATAGTATAGCCGACGAAATTCGTCGGCTATACTCTGACCCGAAATCCGGGCCGGGCTGAAGTTGGGCTTTGCGGGCCGGTTATAGCCGACGAAGTATGGATTTCGTCGCCTATAATATGAATCTCGTCGGCTATACTTCACGCTCTCAGCAGCCGTCAGATCTCGCCCATCCAACGGCGGACAATGAAACGGCGCGGATCGCAAGAGTTTAGCCGACGAAGTTAAGTATGTCGTCGGCTATTCTTTGGTCAAACTACAAAGTCAAACCTTTAAAAGATTTAAAACGGCAATTGGCCCGTCTAAATGACGTTTTTTGGCCTGACCTTCAACAGAGAATAGTTTCAGATCGATGAGACGCAACTAATCGTATAAAAATTTTCCTCAAAATATTTACCGACCGTCAGGCTACCCATAGGAAAACGGAAGTAAAAAATAGCTAACCGCAACATTCGGCACACAGATTTTGTCGGAATCTTCCCATTTTTCAACCGTAGACGTATTTCAATATTTCGGTCGTATCTTATTTCACGACACATTTGCATTTGAAAGGTCTACGTATAGTAACTATTTGAAACTATACATTTACTTAAACACTTAGTAAACAAGTTAAGGAACATTAGTGCATATGTTCCGATTTCGAATCTAAAAGTTTGGAAAATCTATTCCAACCGTCAGATATCACCGTTAAGATTAAATACATGTATGAAAAAAATTCCAACTACATCTGACAACGTTAAAGGCTCGATCGGTACGGTCAAACTGCAAAGTCAAACCTCTAAACGCTTTAAAACGGAAATTGGCCCGTCTAAATGACGTTTTTTGGCCTGACCTTCAACAGAGAATAGTTTCAGATCGATGAGACGCAACTAATCGTATAAAAATTTTCCTCAAAATATTTACCGACCGTCAGGCTACCCATAGGAAAACGGAAGTAAAAAACAGCTAACCGCAACATTCGGCACACATATTTTGTCGGAATCTTCCCATTTTTCAACCGTAGACGTATTTCAATATTTCGGTTGTATCTTATTTCACGACACTTTTGCATTTAAAGGATCAAGCAATGGTTTCGGTCAACATCCGGGCCAGGGGTTATAGCCGACGAATTACAGGTCGTCGGCTATACTTTAGCCGACGACCTTCAACATTTTGTCGTTAGCCGACGACTTGCATATTAAATTACCCAGAATGGGCATTATAGCCGACGAAGTATGGTCCATTTCGTCGGCTATAATGCTTATCTTTCCGAAAATTTGCCATTTAGGGCCTGAAAATTGCCTATTTCACCTGATAAATTCCTGAACATCGCACAAACAATTCAATACAATTTTCCATAAACTCGGAAAACGGTAATTAAGGACGAAAAATGTATTCATACATGCATGCACCATCGTACACAAATACATACATAAACAGTATACTAAGGATGATAATCAGAATCATCCTCATCACTTGAGTCAGACGTAGTATAGTAGTTAATATCTGGCAACCGGTGCTCGTACTCGTCGTCTGAGTCATCGTCTGCCTGATATAGACGATTCGGATTAACATCATACATGGACACCTGACCCCTAGGAAGTCGAACCACTCTGCCCGGTGTCACATTATTATCGCGGATGGTGGAGGATTCCGGAATGTCGCCGGCGTCCGGCTCTTGGTATGCGGTCGCTTCTTGACACTCTGTGCTCACACCAAGTGTGGTAGCACTGTATATGTCTCGCTGAGACACATGGTTAACTACCTTCCACGTGCCTTTGTTCAATGGATCGTCAAGATAAAAGACCTTTTTGGCCGCTGTGGCGAAAACAAAGGGATCATCTTCATACACACTAGTGGCGGTATTCACCGAAAGTATGCCGTACTGATCGATCCGTATGCGGTGCGGCCTAGTATCAAACCATCGACACTTGAACAAGTGGACTTTCATGCGGTTCCCATAAATGAGTTCAACAACTGACTGTAGGACACCGTAATAATCCACGCCCCCCTCTGCACCATCGACCATCACCCCACAATTCTGTGTTTTGCGTTCCCCGTCTCTAGCTTCACATATATACTTAACGCCGTTGACATCACACATTGGGCGGACTGTGGAAGATATCGGCTTCATCGACAACAGCCTCAATTCCTCTGAGTAATTTCTATGACCACCCTTCGCAGCCACTTGCATCAGCTGAAAAATATAACTCAAATCACTTGGTGTGCACTTGTTAAAGAATAGGGAACTGTAAAAGAAAGCCATCTAATATATATATTTATACACTTACCCATTGTGGAAAATAGTCTGCAAAGATTTCATGTTTCTAGTCCCTGGTGACGGTGTAAGGAGTTTGGGGCATTTTGCTCCTGCCCTCTCTCAACCACAAATGGTCCAGTAGTCCCATATTTCTCAGATCAACGCGTGCCTTGGGGGTGTCTTTTGTTTTCTTCTCCCAATTCAAAACTGTGCCAACCACGGCTTCACCCACGTTCTTCTCTATATGCATGACATCCAGGTAGTATCTGGTAGCCAACCTGGCCCAATAAGGAAGTTCCCATAAGATGCTCTTGTGTGACCAGAACCTATACCGATCCGGCCTCTCTGGAATAGTGCGCAACACATCGGGATGATTGCTAAGCGGACCAAAGTCATACTCATTCAACACTGCCAATATTTCCTCCCCTGTCCATTGCTCGGGTGCCCAGCCCCTTTCTTCAGTCCCATCAAAAGCCTGTGCATCGTCCCTAAATGGATGGTCATGCGGAAGCCAACGACGGTGACGCATCTGGACAATCTTGCTGCAATGAGGACTGGAGCAATCAATAGTCATGCACTCTGAACAAGCCCTGTAACCCCTGGTGACGCTGCCCGACAACATACCCCTCCCAGGAAAGTCACTGATCATGCCAACAAGCATGGCATGCATCCGGAACATCTCATTTTTGAACCGGTCGTAGACCAGGTGGCCGTTCAGACTCAAGTACCGAAGCTCCTCAATTACGGGTCTCAAATACACATCGAGACACTTTCCCGGATAACCTGGGTCTGGAATCAACAATGTGAGCATGTTATATTCCTTCTTCATGCACATCCACGGTGGAAAGTTGTACGGAATCAAAATAACTGGCACATTCCTCTCAGCCCACCATCTCATAGCTTTGGCCGTGAAAACACACATGAACAACCGCTCAAGCCTATCAATCAGCGGGAAGTACCGAAGTATCTTCACAGCTTTCTTGTTCCCTTTAGGAGTGACCTTATACCGCTCTGTATTGCATACTGGGCAGTATTCAAGATCTGCAAGTCCTTCCCCGTAAAACAGAACGCAATCGTATCTGTATGCATGAATCTTGATGTAGGAAAGGCCGAGATCTTTAAGGATATGTCGCACCTTATGATGACTGGTAGGAAGCCGATGTCCGGGGGGCATCGCCCCACCCCATATCTTCAGCCAATCATCAACCGATTTGACAGTGCCTTTGTTCTCCGTTTTGATCTTCATCACTCCCATGACAGATTCAAGGGCAGTCTTACTGCATCCGGGGTACAACGGAGTCTGTTGCAATGCGATCAAGTTGTTGTACTTTTCCATACCACTTGTGTTGACCGGAGATCGGGGTAATGGCTCGAGTGGCTCAATATCAGGGAAACACTCCATCTCCGGAGGAGGGAGTTGCACATCTGGTGCTTCATCAAAGACACCGCTCTCACGAGGAAATATATCGTTGATCCAGTTCGTTGTTGGATCATTGGAGGAACTCCCTCTCTCGGCAAATTGTCCATGATCATGAGGACCCGCAAACTCTGGTTCACCGTGATAAATCCAATTAGTGTATAGGACCCAAAATCCATATCTAGCCAGGTGTTGCTCCACTGTCTCTATGGAAAACCGGTGTCGTGGGGTGGCACACTTGCACTTTTAACACGGACAATAATGAAGTGTAGTGTCTCCACAGTTAGCCATCACAAAATCCAAGAAACTCCTAACTCCATCATGATACGCCTGATCCCATCTTCCAAGGGTAATCCAACTCTTGTCCATCCTGTAAATTCAAAAAAAAAATATAGCTATATATAGATATGTATATATGCACGTACATACTACGTACGTACGTACGTACTAATTAATTAAAAAATTCATTATTACACACACACATATATATATATATATATATATATACACATGCATCCCTAAATTAATTAAAACATCGTCAATCTCCCTAATTAATTAAACACAATGTATTTTTTATATATACAAACAATATATTTTTAATTACAATTAAATTAATTAATATATATATACATTTTTTCATCAAATTCATCTAAAATCACCTATAAATCAACAATCAATCACTAATCTTCAACAAAACTTCAATTCTATCTAACCAACATATCAACCCATTAATAATTTCATCTCAACACACATATATATATATATATATATATATATATATATATATATCAAATTAATCACACATTTATTCTAATTAAACTCTAAATTAACACACCTCTGCATATAACCAACTAAATCAACACACACAGCAATATACGTACCTTTCAAGCTTATGGCCGAGGTTTTGGACGATTTCAGAGCGTTTTCGAAATATTTTCGACGAATGAGCTCGCTGCTGCAGAATAGATCTGATATAAGAGTTATAGCCGACGAATACCCTCCTCGTCGGCTATAACCAAAAACTTTTCGTCGGCTATAGTTATAGCCGACGACGTCCGACAACTCGTCGGCTATAATATTATAGCCGACGATGTGGCCGACGAAATAGTAATTAGTCGGCTATGACCCCTTATAGCCGACGAAGTACTATTTCGTCGGCCGTTTTTTCCCATATCGTCGGCTATAACCCCTTTTCTGGTAGTGTGAATGAGAAAGAAGCAAATGGTGTGCCAGAATGTAGGGTTCGGTTGCAGAGTTACCGGCAGTACAATTTGCTCTGTAGCTAGAACACCGCGCCGGTGCAAAGATACTACCGTCGTAGGCATTTATAGCAAATCCGTTAGGTTCGTTCATTGTGACCCAGTGCTTGATTCGATCACCAAATGTCTTGAAGCAGAAATCCACATAATCTCCATAATCCTTTCTGTTAAAAAATATTGAGTGAGAAAATGATCCATTGGTTATAAATTCTAATTAATGATCAGATTGTCTTTTTTTTTTTTTTTTTTTTTTTTTCTATTTGAGAGATAAGGCATCAAACAAACTACATAACGGGGTTCACTTACTCTATTTTAGGGCTTAAGAAGCCGCCATATAGATCCTCAAGTGCTTGGGGAGGATCAAAATGGAGCAAAGTCACGAAGGGCTTGATACCCTGCAGGTTAAGTGATTCTTACATCAAATACATATGAAGTATATAAAATCAGAAATTGGTATCTACAATAATAAGGGTTAAAGTAAAGTATAAATGAGGGTAAAACATATTAAGAACGTCGCATTAACACAAAAATATATAAACTTGATAGAGCTATAAAATTAAGATGTTAACCATTGGCTAGGAGCTCAATGAAAACATTGTTGTAGAATTTGACTCCAAGTGGGTTCACTCCTCCGCTAACTTTTCCCTCTGAGAAGCACAAGAGTGTAGAACATGTATGCCAATCACATATCAAATTGAATTCTTCAAAGATTGATTACACAACATTGTTTTCTTACTGGGAAATAATCTGGTCCATGAAATTGACAGTCTGAAGGTGTCTAACCCAATTTTTTTCATCAATTGTACATCCCCCTGTCACATTAATAATTCAAGTCATTACGCATAGCCGATAACAACAACTTCTTCTTAATCTGTAAGCATATATCCTCCTCCACAAAGGATCGATAGCGAAAGTTTTAGTGAGAATTAACATGAGTAAGCTAATTATATAACTCATTCCAATGTCCTTAACTAATTATTAAGAAACAATAGCTTCATAAACAATTTACCTTAAAGCGGTGATAAAAGTCATTAGCTACGTCCCCCGTGCTCTGATCCAATATTTTTTCTGTAATATCCCACCATAACATTTCTCAATAGAAGTCATGCATAATATACTAAATAAAATATTACATACTGATTTACATGCATTTTACTAATTTTGGTTAATATATGACCTATAATTAACTGAACATCATTACTTAATGATCATCAGTCCAATAACTAATATATTAAATCATTAATTTATAGTATTTTTATTTTTACACAACTATCGACTATCAGTTCATATTGTCTATCACACAATTATCGTACCTAGAAATTACAGAATCAAACTTAATAATTTTGAAAATGATCTTTAGTCAACGTTTTAGTTTGTATCCAATTTTGTTAAAATTGTAGAATTTGTTGTCATATTTGTGAATGAGTCAGGAAGGTATTGTAGAATTTCTCTACATGTAGAGTATAAAATTGAAAGTCATTTCACAATATATAATGAAGTCCTTAATTATAAGCTCATGCAATTTCGTTTCATGACCGGAATGATTAATTCACCAGTACTCTCGGTAGTTGTAGGCCCTTCACTCTCTAAATCATGGGGAAACCGAAACCAGACACCGTTAAATCGACTGAGTAAAGTAAATAGAGCACGCGGCCTCTCGCATTGTTGACAACGTACACAGGCTCCAGATTAACTGGCTAGCTCAGAAAATATGACAGTAATGGGGTTTGAGAGAGAGAGAGAGAGAGAGACCTGGGTGTTTCCTGACGAAAGTATCCCAGATGCTAGCTCCCCTTCAATCTAGAAATGCTGCTCCTTCTGACTGAAATGGATTGAAGAAACAAAATTAAAGTATATATATATATATAATTAACACAAACGCACACACATTGGTATATATACCTGATAAGCAGCTGAACCGGAACCAAAAAGAAAATCAGTCGGAAAACTGCTCCGGTTAAAAGGGATATAATAAGCATGGGAAGTGCTAACGGAGAAGCTAGAAGCTGCAGCAAAAGCTAGCAGCATCGACATACTGTTAGAACAATGCTTTTACCTAACTGATTGCATGCCTTTTTATACAGTTTCTGCCTCCTCCATTTGTGTATAGAATTAATTGCTATACGTATACTAGATTAAGATCTCGATCTCTAAATAATGACATTGACATTTGTTACTGTACATAATGTCACATATATATCTATTATTATCCATCGTTACCATAAAAGATGTACTCTATAATGTGATATAGTTTGATAATAATTGCAGAATGCCACGTGCCGTATCATGATGAATTAGTGTGATTTTTCACTCAGTTGCAAAGACTAATTATCTTAAGATTATGTTATCAAATTTTCAGTTATGACCCCTTATATATTCTCATCTTCAAATTTCAATAAAGATATAATTTGGGATGCATTTTTCATCATTTCAACTACTTTATCTTCAGTCTCTTCCTAATAGTTTACATCATGTGAGTGTTATTTTTACTCCAAGAACTTGTAACCTGCTAATATAAGATTTGAATCGGAGCACATTCAGGTCTGGCACACAATGTCAGGCTGTATTAAGGATGTACTCCAATCAGACTGTACCTCGTCTTGATTTTAAGGAATATAACTACTCTTTTCTTTCCAAATAAAAATCTTCAGTCTCTTTCTTCAAATTATTATTTTATTTTCAAATTTCAAAGACAAACACTGCCAATGAAGAAGAAAATGAATGGTAATGGTTGAAGCAAGCTAATGAGATTTTTTTTTAACAACCAGAATGAGGTGATTTAGTCAAAGACATGGGCCGATCGAATGGTTAACTACCAGTCTCTAACTCCCCCATCTAGCAGCATATCACTTGGAAGACACTAGAGAAAACACACTTTTTCGACTGAAATAAGTATAATTGATGGGCCCTCAATCTCCTCGTTGTTAGAGGTGTTTAAGGAAGGATAATTCTGTAACTTCTTATGTGTGTCTTGACCTAATTAGACTAGATATGTAGTATCTTTAGTAGATAGGGAATCCCTGATTATTCGGGATACTTGATGTAATGCCTATATAAAGGCCTCCTTATCTATCAATAGAACTACACTTTGCATCTATTCCTTTTCTCCTAGAACACGTTATCAGCACGTGGCTCTAGCCTTCGTCTAATAGCCCTGAAAAATTCATAAACCCTAGGGTTCCAATCTGAATTTTTTTTTTCTTCAGAAACCCTAGGTTTTCTGCCGGCAAAGAAGACCCCTCTAGAAATTCTCTTCCGCCGACAACCCTTCGTCGGAAGAAAGAAAGAAAAAAATTCTCAGGCACCAAGTTCTACCGACAATCCTTTTGTCGGCAAAGAAACCCATGCACTTCTGCCGACGACAGACTTGTCGGCAAAGAATGAAATATCTCAGGGCACCCAGAAATTCGATCTGGGCACCATCTTCTTCTCCGATCAAGATTTCCAGATCGGACCTGTGCAGCTCGAACCAGCGCCGCGGTGGCGGCCTTGAGCCAATCCTCAGTGCTCCCATGACGTCGACGACCTCGCGCCGCCCTCCGTCGCGCGTCCTCTGCTGTCCCTTGACGTCGCCATAGCCAAGCGTCGCCCAAAGTCGAACCGACTTCAGCCACCCCGGCCTCTGCTCCACGACCCAGCGCCGCTGTCTTCTTGCTTAGCACCTTGACGACTGTCCAGCGCCGCCGAACCAGCCCTGCTGCCCCGATTCGATGCCATTTTCAGTCCGGATCCGGATTCCCAGCGACGACCCGACCCGGTTCGGCTCAAACTAGATCTTTCGATCCGACCCAGACAAAACGGTAAATAGTATTTACCTGAGATAAAAAGTTTTTACCCTACGGGTTAAAACAGTTACTGTAGTATTTCTTTATTAGTTTTACTGCCCTGAATATGGTGAATATGACTAACCATATATTTTTCTTTTCTATGAAACTTATTGCACGACGCATCGCGATGTAATTGCGAGGACTATTTCGTTGCACGTACATGGAAGAGCATATCAAATTTGCACAAGGATCATAACCGAGTCCTCAAGTGATAAGAGCACAATGTGCGACGATATTACATGCTTATGCCCTCGTTTATGCTTTGTTTAACCCTTATTTGTCTAAGATAGAGTCATAATATAGTTTAGTGTTAATTTAGTAGAGTTTGGTGAAAAATGGTTAAGAATCCGAAAAATGACTAAGTATGAGAAATCTGGAAAATAGTGCAAAATATGACTTTTTTGTGATTTTGAGATGAGTAAAAATGCGATCTATCCTTGTCCGAATTTAGTGAAGTTTTGTGTGCTTAATATTCATATGCTGAGGAATGTTGTGTTAAAATTTCAGATCAATCGGAGTTCGGGAAGCCACCTAAAAGTTGGCTGCAAAACGGCAGTCCGAGCATTCCAATCCAGGGGCTTCCAGGATTTTCCTGGGACTTTGATCCAACTTCGAAAAATCATTCCGGATGACTCACAAGGAATTTGGTCGAGATATTTTATGGAGAGATGGCCATATGTGACTAGTTTATCTGAGACTTGGAATCGCATCAATCGGAGCTCCGAGCGTGGAGATATGCCGGAATTACTGCAACAAGGTCACTTCAGCCGATTCCAGGAACCTATTACTCCTTTTTCACAATTGCTGCTTTTCGATGGACCATATGATGTACAAGAGCATTTGTGATGGCATTCCAAGCTTATGGAAGGAAGGAGGATGACACTTAGCCATGGCATTGAAGAAGAAATTGAAGAAAGAAGTTCTCCTAGTCAACCTAGGAGAAGCTGCCGATTGGGACAGATTCGTGCCAAAGTGTTGCTGCCGGCAATGAGACATTTTCGATGGACCAAGACACATCAAATGAAGACCAAAGATCATACAAGAAGTCCATGAAGATGTGAAGCCCAAGCCTTGAAGAAAAATTCAGAAAAAGAAAACCTAATTGAACTATGAAAGGAAGGTTTCAAATCCTTATCCCACTTGGTTTTCTCTATTCCTTTTTGCTAAAGGGCTGCCGACACCTCTCCTCTATATATACCCCCACTTATGCATTCTGAAAATCATCTCATCTCTTGCAAAACACTAGCTAAAACTCTACCAAATTTCCTACCAAAGTTCTAACCCGAAACCCTAAAATACAAAGTCCACCGATTCCACCATTCACCACCGATTCCATTCCCTGCCTTAGCTGCTGCCGAACCTCTTTCACCACACCAAGACGAAGCTCTCCAAGGTTTCTAAAGTGTGATCCATCCCTATGACTTGTATTTTTATTTTCGGTTTAGTCACATGTGTTGTTATAAAAATACTTTGTTTTCGTTTGGTATTGTATGATGAACATGGATTGCGATTTTTGTTGGAATTTATGTGATGACTTTTGCAATTTTTAATGCATGGATTTCGTATGTATGGATAATTAGGGCAGTGGTATTAGAAGCATGTTTAGGATTTTAATTGGTTAGTAATCTAAGGGTGTGACTTAAAAACCGAAGCATTAGTATTGGCTGGAAACATGTAAATCTAGATGTTAGGTTTCATCTAACCCGAGTTATAACGAATAAAACTATAGGCCTGACGGTTGTTTTGATTTGTTGTGCTCACTTAGGGTATAACCTTAGCTAAAACTTGCATGTTAAATAAGATGATTGACAACCTTGCTTATTTGCATGTTTTCGATTTTAGACTCTTGTGCTTAAATGTTAAAACGTGTAAAACCGGATTAGCATAAACTTTAGGATCGAAGGCGAATAGCATGATCTTAAAACATTAGATGTCTAACAATTGGTTAAAAGGCTAATCGCTCTAATTGTGGTCGAAACTAAGTTGATCCGTGAACATGCTAAATACTTGTCTCTTACTTTCTTGCATATGAATCTTTGTGTTAGAGAGTGTTTTGTGTGAACTGTTTTGTGTGAGAGATGATGATCACTTGTAAATATTAGACCTAGGATTTATTTTTCTGTTTTGGTGCCGTGCCTAGTACTAAGGCAGCCTAGCTGCCGATCCATACTTATCCCCCATATGTGACATTTTTAATGTATATATGTATATATGTGTGTCTAACAATTTCATATCTCAGGTACCCTTAATCCCCGGCTTCGAACGATCCCTACTTGCTCATACTACTAACGATATTTTGTTATTGCATGCGAGCTTAGGCTCACACCAATTTTTGGCGCCGTTGCCGGGGATTATAAAAGCTTGTTTTATGTTATTGTTGTGTATATATGTTGCTGGAAATTTTTGTTGTGAATTTGTAAAGTTGTAATTGTAAATTTATTTTGGGATTTTGTAAAGTAGAAATATGCTTCGGCATGTAGAGTTTAAATTTCGGAAGTTGCATGATGTATATTGATGTATGTTGGTAATCACTTAGTTTAATTTCTAGGGAGTTGATAGTGTTGTGTATGTTTGAGTTTATTGTAGTTTCTAAAGTGTAACATGTAGGTGAAGCCACTTTTGTTGATCATAACCAAAACCCTTCATGTGAATGGTGCTATGTCGGAGGCCGTTTCTATGTAGATTGGGAAACGCGGGATACTTCCCCCCCACGCATATAAGCGTCTTTTCGGCAATAGTATTACTTCTATGAGGTTGAGGGCGGTTTTAATCAACACTTGTAGACTGCTAGGGATCCGTGTTTGTTTTACAAAGTATGGGGAAGTTATTTTCATAGATATGGTTCTCAGGTTTGTTTAACTGGATCTCAAGGCCCATAGACTGATGTTCATTCTCGGTGAGTGAGTCGATAGGGGGTTCGCCCTCCGTGGTGTCCAACAACGAGTCCTGCCTGGTTCCTGTAGGGGGTTCGCCCTCCGTGATTTTAATGACCTTTGAAACGTAAAATACGCACGACCTAGTCGACAGCTTGTGCCGAAGCATCACCTCACTTTAGACGCTAGAACATAACTTGACATATATGGCCTATTTTCTTCGAAGATAAAAATAAGTTGTGTGGTTCAAACTCTTGAGGTATATCGGGTAAAGCATGATACTACCGGGGGCTGTATCAGTCCATTGCACCGTTATCTCCTCTGCTCCACGTACTTCGAGAGTTAGAACAAATTTAAAAGAAATTAGACTTAGCGATTACATGATCATGAACGTTCCAATTTTTCTTCTCTTGTTGCCGAATTATATTTATGCTTTGCCGTGTGTATTTTGCTTTGCCGAATGTGATTTTGTATGCTATTGTTTGAAATATGTTGTGTAATCGCCAATGCCGTGGCTTGTAATGATGTATATTCTTGCTTTCTATTTCTTTACGACGTTTTAACTTGTTTAAATGTTGCAAATTTCAGAAATAATGCATGTCCGAATCTAATATTTGGACAAGAGATCTTCAAGGCCGTTTGCAACGTTTAGATCAAGAACTCGCTATTGCTCGTTTTGTGCCATTACCGCCATCGTCACCAACCAGTTCATTAGTTTCATCATCATTTCCGTCATCACCATCAGTGCTGTCCATTTCTGACAGTTTACCGAGCTCCCCATCAGTTGTTTCGTCATCGTGTGATCTTGAGAATCCAGAGTTTGTAGCCTTTGCCGAATCAGCGGAAGAAGAAGAGATAATGGCATCAATCCGATCACAGAATGGTAATGTTGCTGGAGCTGGTGTTGCTCCTTCTAATATCACTTATCCTCCCTTGGAAGCTGACAAGACGGGAGAGATTGAATTGAGGAGTGGATTCCTCCATAAGCTGAAATCATTTTATGGGATGCCGAGTGAGGATCCTAATAAGCATCTACAGTGGTTTAACTTCACCACGGAGTCTATGTGTCCAAGAGAGACCGATTTGCAACACTTCAAGATGAAGGCATTTCCGTTTTCTTTAGAAGATCAAGCAAAGGAGTGGTTGTTTGAGGTGCCTAGTGGTCGCATCGTTTCGTGGAGTACTATGATGGATGAGTTTTTGCTCAAGTACTTTCTTGCTTCACGTATCACTGATCTGAGGAAGCAAATAACAAGTGTGAAGCAAGCCGGAGATGAGACTTTCTTCGACTACTACAAGAGGTTCAAGTCCCTAGTTTCTTTGTGTCCATCGCATGGCATTAGCGATGGGCTCTTGTTGCAATATTTCTATGAGGGATTGCGCGTCATGGAGAGAGAGTTTCTTGACTCGGCCGCGGGAGGTAGCTTTTTGGAGTTAAATGCCGGTGCGGCAAGAAGTTTGTTGGAAGTTCGTGCTTTGAACAACCAACAATTTGGCATGGCACGAGGCAATGTGCAAAGGAATGAGAAACTGCATGAGACGTCTTCGAGCTCAAAGTTAGAGGATAAAGTGGACAAGCTTACCGACTTGGTGAGTAATTTGATGAAGAAGCGTGCTATTGTTTGTGGAATTTGCACCGAGGGCCATGAGACCGAACAATGCCCTCAATTTGGATCGAATGAGGGAATAGAGGAGTGCAATGCTATTGGCTTTCAAGGAGGCCAACGTTTTGGAAATTTCAATCCGAGGTTCAATGATCATCCGAACTTTCGATGGGCGAATAATGACAATGTGCTTAGGGCACCTATACAACCGAGAGAGGGAGGAGCACCGTTTTCACCAAGGGCACCCTTTGTGCCTCGGCAGCAATTTCAGCCGAACCAAGGGCCGTATGGGGCATTGCCGAACCAAACTCAAGGAGGGCCAAGCCTAGGCCAAGCCGCGCCGAGCAACCCAAACTACGATGCTTTGCTTCAATCTTTGTCAAGTGCTACTCAAGCATTACTCGCGGGGCAACAAAATCATCAAAAGGACATTGGTGAGCTCAAGACTCAAATGGGCCAAGTTGTAGACTTTATGGGAAGATTTAATGAGCAAGGGAAGTTGCCAAGCAATACGATTCCCAATCCGAGGAACGAGCAAGCGAAAGTGATTCAAACTCGTAGCGGAAGAGAGTTGTTTCCTCCAACAAGTCCAAAGAAGAAGCGAGTGACTTTCAAGGGCATTGAGGATGACGAGAGGGCTTCCGGACCTGTCATTGCCGGCAGCCATATTGAAGAACAAGGGGCTGCAGCCGGCAACCATGCTGCAGCCGAGACCTATGATGCAACCGGCAAGAAGGGAACTGCCGAGAAGAACATTGCCGAGCAAAGTAGAGAGGCCGGCCACAATGTAAAAGATAAGGGGCTGCGCAATGAACTTGAGAACGATCCCTACTTGCTCATACTACTAACGATAATTTGTAGGGTTTATTATTGCATGCGAGCTTAGGCTCACACCATCAAGCGCAATTTATATTTCTACGCAGTTCATTTGGCGAACTAGCGAGTATGATTTAATAAAAGTTCTCGTTTTTCGCAATTTCAATTATTTGAATTTGTCTGTTGGAATTGTGTGTTTTTCAGGACGATACAAAGGGGCTCCACCCACCCCAGCGTTTCACAGTATTTAAGGGGTAACTGTGATGTTACCGTCCAAAGTTGTGTTTGTTGGAATGATGTCACTGTGAACCACAACTCTTCATGACTATTTTATCACGATTTCGACAGAATATTGTCGATGCTTGTGACGATCCTAAGGGAGTCACAAAGGGACAAACTCATGCTGTGCAACGGAAATTGTTGCTGTAACATCGATATGTGACGGAAATTGTCACAACAAATATTGAATTGAGTTACCATAATCTTGGTCTCGACCTAAATTCAATATCTTCCCTCTTGTTCTTTTGAGAAAAAGAAACATTGACCGCAAAATGCACCCAAAAAAAAAAAAGAAAAAAAAAGAGAAAATGGCCATTGAAAAAAAAAAATCATGTCATTGATATGGTTCTACATCAGTTCACTAATTGCAAATAATGCAATCATATGGTCAATGTATACAAGAGATACATGGAAGAAGATGAGAGTATATCCTCATGATTACGGATTTTTCGATTTCATAGTCAAAGTGACTACAAATCTGTTTATTTTGTGCAGGCATAGACCTCACATGTGTGACTAATGCTACTTAGTCGATACACTCTTTATGGTCCAGATCTCAATGTAACCGCGCGTTGGCATTTTGATGCATACATGGTTCGATTCCCTCAAAAGCTATATGTGAATGCAATGAATCGCATTACACATTTACATGGCCTGTTGATTTGAGTTCACCAATCTAATTGGTGATGTTAATTCTGAAAATCACAAAGATAAACGAGCCTATGCTCGTCAAGAAACAAATAGACATGCTTGCGTACATGCGCAGATGCATGCGCATTGCCTGGCCTCGGCCCCATAAGCCTTTGCTTTTGCCTCGACACGCCTTGGTTTCGGCCTTGGCGTGCCTTGACATTTGCTCGGCCTCGGCTCGCCCGTGCACTAACTCAGCTTCGGCCTTGGCTAGCGTTGCACGCGCCTATGCTTGACCCCGGCCCTCCCTTGCCTTACCTCGGCTTGGCTTCCACTCTAGCTTGGCTTCGGCCTCGCATAGCTATTTCATGGCCTTGGTCTTGGATACTTGGTTTAGACGTTTATGTCTATATAGTATCGATGTTGGCTCATTTGGTTGTTTTTCGGCTCTATTTTTGAGAGTTAACAGATGTATTTACTACTCATTTAAGCATGCATATGTTTTATCTTGTGATACTACACGCCATGTAACACACTCTATCGGAATTGAGTATATATTCCGGTTTATATGACTTGGCATAAAATCTTGTCTCTACACTCTTATATACGAATGTATCATAGAGACATTGGGTGTGTAGCTAATCTTCATGGATTTTATAAATCTATTGTGACTATGATGACTAGTTCATCACATATAATCATAGAGCATTCTCATGCTCAAAAGTTTCAATGTCTTATGACATTATGATTCAAAGTCACATATGCTATCTATGCATAAAGAAGCAATCGAACCTTGCTCATTACTTATAGATATTCGTGCTAACGTTTATCACCTTGAAACTCATTGTGAAAATTGAAAAAGATTTCTTATGTATCGCTTCTAATGAATGCGCACAACTTATGAGTCAACATTGTGAATGTACTTCACGTGTATTATGATTCAGATTCTTTGAATCAGCGACTCATATAGACTCCATGCCAATATACATCGTCCGAAATTTTGGACATGACTTGATGATCCATATATGCAAGAAAGCTATGGACATCGTTTCTTTTGAGCAAAGAAGCTATTTGGATCAAAGTTGACCAAAAAAATATTTGGTAGGGTCATGAGCAATGCTTAAGGCTTAAAGATAACATTAACGTCACCCAAGTCTTCCTCCAAGTCCATGGAAGCACCATCTATGTATTTAATATTGCATATGATCCCCCCTCTCATGATCTTTCATTAGCTATGCTCATGATATGGAAGCCTAATCTTTAGCACAGTTTCAGAGTAACGCCCTCCTACGCTAAAGATAATGATACATAAGATGATGGCCTTAATGCCCTATCATGGTTCAATTTTTGAGACACAATGATACTTTGGTGATCCATCTATTGGTTAAACTCAAGCCATAACACTTAGATGTTATGAAGCACCTTGACAATGATTGAAAAGTTGAAGAAAACCTAGAAATCCCAGTTTTCCAGCTCGCGGACTCATCATTGGACATACCGGTTTACCTACTTTTAAGCCGGTTCTTGAGGTGAAATCTAGTCCACCGATTCCTAACATCCATGGCTACCTGCTCAAAAACATTTAGGGCCATTGGACATGTGGAAGATGCTGAACCGCTCGACACAAACGTTCACTGACCTCTGGCGACTGTACTGACTGGTTCGGTATTTTTCCGACCAGTTCCGGTAATGAGATAGGCGGCGTTGGAATCCTAACACACGTGCCTACCTACTATTAAAATTTGGTGGCATTTGGTGTCCCGGAACTTAGTGAAATGTTTCAGGAAGCATACATACATGTTACATTTTGTAACGGAATGCATCTTGTTAACGTATAAGTGTTAATGATCAATACCCTTTACCGTCCACATAATTTATGTTCCATATTGCGCCACCACAAGAGCTTAATGATGGGTATTTGTCTTTGAATTAGACATAAGCTTCCACCTAGCCTATAGTCCGCTATATGAAAACCTTAAACAGGCGATCTCGTTTATGTCACTTTTTGATGAGTCAGTCTTTCCGTCGTTCGGGGGAGATAAGAACAAGTATGTTCAAGAAGAACGACTTGATATTGCCGTGGTTTGTCCCCACTATGCCTCATCATGTTTCTAAAGTCTCATAAACCAAAGTGACGAGATTTGATATACATGCTATAAAGAGCAAACTATTGGTCTTTCAAGGAAAAGATCAGAATAGTACTCTTCTTTCAAACATGCCTGTAAGGATTGATGTCTGGATCAATGGACATATTGTCATTCATAAATGGTGACATGGTGACTCCACAATAGTGGTAGATGGTGTCACTAGACCGTGACTCTCACAAGAAGTGTAGAGAGGGCACTTAGTTCGATATACACTCGCTGAAGGCGAGTATGGCACAACTTGATCCTTGGATCAATGACAACTCATTCATCTCATGGATTTTCTGGATAATGGTCATCATTGGGGGACGCCTCAATGAGAAGCCAATCCATAGAGAGATCTCTACAAATGCGAATTACACTAGTGTACATGAGTACGTGGTTTATGAGTTAGATATCGAACACACTCACTTCGTTGAAGCAAATACTGTTGACAGTAGCCGCAGAGAGGCTACAGCAGGCCCACAGACCCGCAGGAAGTGCACCAAGGCCCGGCCCAAGGCCCGGGACTGGCTCACCAGGACCCGGCCTCGGGGTCCAGCACTCTATCCTGCCACCAGCGACCCTGGGGCCGGGGGCGCCTGCCTGCCAAAGAGGGCACCAGAATGTACAAACAGAAGGGAACCAGTCCCACATCGAAGGGTGAGGCCAGCCCTCACCCCCAACCACCTATATAAGGGCCCCAACTACCCTCTTTAATAGGTAACTTATCTCTCTCCCCGCTTACATACGTGCCTTGGTTATATATATTCCAACTATACTAACTTAGGCATCGGAGAGGAGAAGACCGGCCCGCCCGGTATTCCCTTTAGTGAGCAGGATTGCAGGAGATCAAGTTGGATTCATCTGTATCTACCAGGCCCCCGGGTTTTGGCAGAAACAATTGGCGCCGTCTGTGGGAAGCGTGAACGAAAAGCCGTGTAAGCAACACCGTTGAAAGAGAATTCGGAAATGAGTCAAGAGAAAGGCACCGCCGAGGAGGGACGTGTTGCATTAGTGTAGACGCTCACCTCCACCCCAGCCGTCATAAGGGAGCTGCGCGGCGACCAGGGCAACAGTCAGATCAGAGGAGGGAGCTGTGGGGGACCATCCGGCATGCCGGATCCCCACCACGACAGCTCGCGCGGGAAAGGCCCGGCAGAGGATGAAGACAGTCCAGAGCACCGGGACTTCTCCTTGACGTTCTCAGATGATCCGAGCGATCGATCTGAGAGCCCGGACCGGGACCCTACATACAGCCCCGGCCATAGCAGTATGGCGGGAGAGATACGGGCCATGGCCGCAGAGGTCAATCGTCTAAGAGAGGAGAGCGACAGGGACAGAGCTAAGTCCAACGCCCAGTACGAAGAGATGGAAGCGGTGAATGCTGCCCTAGTAGCCGCCCTGGAGAGGGGACAGCAGCGTAGTGACGCCATGGCCGAGGCACAGGCGGTACTCTCACCGGTCCAACCCCAACACACCGAGGCAGGGCAGTCTTCGGGCGGTCGGCCCGGTGATCCCTTGCGAGAAAAGTCGCCCGCAGGCGCAGGCCCGCCGAAGAGCCCGCCAACCTCCCGCCAGCTCCACGCTTCGTCTGTGGATGAAGTTGAGACACCGACCGCACGGGCGCTGCAGATGTTAGCCAACACCGTGTCGGACTTAAAGGCCCAAATGGAGGCCAACGAGAGAAGAGCCGCGCGGCCGATGGAGGGCGCCCGGTTTAATGAGCGCATGGGCCCTTTCTCGCATCGGGTCATAGAGTCGGGGAGATCTGGCAACCAGAAGTCCCTCAAGCTCACCTATTCAGGGTCCGGTTGCCCGTATCAGCACCTGGACAGTTTCCAGTCCCAAACCTGCGCCAAGGGATACTCCGATGCAGTCTGCTGCAACATCTTCCAGGAGACTTTGTCTGGAGAAGCGCTCAGCTGGTTCTACGAGCTTCCAGCAAACTCGATCGAGGCGTTCGAGCAGTTAGCCGACCGGTTCGTAGGCCGCTTCATTCTCCGAGTCGAAGGAGCCCGGACGTCGACCATCCTCTTCAAATGCATACAAGCCCCCGGAGAGGAACTGAGAACCTTTGTCAACCGCTGGCAGACGGCTATGGCCGGGGTTCGGAACCTGAACAAAGGCATCGCCGAGATGGCGTTTAAGCAAGGGCTCCGAGCGGGCAAGTTTTCCTACGCCGTCCGGGTAGAACTCCCGCAGGGGTATGACAAGTTGATGGCTATGGCCATCCGGCATGCTCAGGCCGATCATGAGACCTATGGGCACCACCTGCTGAAGAGGAAGCGGGATGAGCAGCAGGAAGACCATCCCCGGGAAGAGAACCCTGCGCCCGGCCAGGAAGCCAAGCCCAGTCAGCGGACCAAGAACCGCCCCGTTCGACCCAGCCGGAACGCCAATAGCAGAAACTGGCCACAGCGGCAGCAGAGGCCCTATTCTGATAAACCCCAGAACGAGCACAAGCCGGCGCCGTACCGCCAAGAGCGCCCCCTGGCGATCATGCCAGCACCACCGGCCGGTCAAGAAGTCTTCACCGCTCTCACCACTTCCTACGAGGATATTTTACTTGAGAACGGGAGCGTCATTCCCCCACCGCCCAAGAGAAAGTACCCGAAGGGGAAGCTTACGACGGCACAGACGGGCAAGTACTGCTCTTATCATGATGAGGCTACTCATCGAACGAATCAGTGCTGCGCTCTCAAGACAGCGGTGCAGAGTTTGATCGATAACGGCCAGCTCCAGCGGTACGTAGGGGAAAGAAGAACAGACCCCGACCGGGAACGTGACCAGGCCTGGTAAACTAGCTCCGAGTGGTTAGTTTGATATGTCTCAGGTTCAACCGTTGTAAAAATAGATATATGCAAACTACTTTTGAGAAAATTTCACCGGCTCCGCCAGTTCAAATATATTCATAATCAAGCAAGTATACAAGCAGTAACCGTTCCGGAAAGATTACAAGGAGAAGAGCAAGGAAAATCCTAAGGAGCCACGACTCCGCCCTCAGCAGGCAGTCCGCCAGCCTCTCCTGCGGTACCCTCGTCGTTGACCTCAGTTCCGGTGTTGACTCTGGCTCGGGGAGACTCGGCACCGTTGGTAAAAGAATCCAAGTCCGAGCGAATCGCTTCTTCCGGCTGCCCCTCCACCGCCTCCTGATGGATGTCCGACTGCTCATGGATATCTCCTTCAGCAGCAGTCGGCATCAGGGAAGTGTCTAACCAACCCTTCCCCGCCCATTCCCTGTACGCATCCGAGATGCCCTCTTCCCTGGCCTTCACCAGAAACTCTAGGAATTGATCGCT
Source organism: Potentilla sterilis (assembly GCA_963682095.1). Classification (NCBI taxonomy): domain Eukaryota; kingdom Viridiplantae; phylum Streptophyta; class Magnoliopsida; order Rosales; family Rosaceae; genus Potentilla; species Potentilla sterilis. The sequence goes on along the minus strand of OY821763.1, from coordinate 21,004,192 downwards.
CTCGCGGTATTTGAGAACGACCCGCTCGTAGAGTTCCGGGTCATCTTCTCCGGTCGCAGCAGCAGAGGCGGCGCGCAGAGCGGCAGCTCCCACTTGGAGCTCGTCCACCTTGGCTTCCAGTTCGGCCCTCTCCTTCTCCAGGCTCCGGTTCTGCTCCTCCAGCTTCTTGGCCCTCTCCTCCGATCTGGCCTTCTCCCGATCCGAGCGGGATTTCTCCACCTCCAGGCGCTGTCGGGCCTCCGATAGAGCAGCTATCTGTCTCTTCAGCTCCGACAGTTCCTCGCTCGCGTCCGGTTGGTACAGACTGTACAGCAACTGCACAACATCAAGGGCAGTTAGTCAAGCAGCGAAAGAAAACAAGCTACAAGCAGTGTAGTGGTACCATGCAGTACTTACCCGGAGGACGGATTCCTTGCATTTTGGGCGATTCCCGCCCGCCAGGGCTCCAGCAACCCCGGGTCTGTCCAGACCTAGGCCGGCCAAGTCCGCCGCCACTTGCCGGACGAGTGCACTGTCCGGGCTTCCCCTCGGTGCCTCCGCAGGCACGGGACTACTCTGCCGGGCAGCGGCAGCCGTCTCCCCAGCAGAGTTAGTTTGCGCACCACTGGTTACCCTGAACCGTTTGGCCAGGTTCTCCCGAGCCGACCCACCAGTAAGCGTCACCAGCGCGGAGGAAGGAATGTCCCCGCCTTTCCGCTTCTCTCCTCGCCCTTCTGGAGAAGAAGATCGTGTGCTTACCCGGGCGACACGAGCCATGTGTGGCACAGACACCGGCCGGTTGGGGATCCTGTTCACTCCACCGGGAATCCTCACTGGCCCCCCGGTAGTCTTGCCCCTCCCAGGCGCCGTCAGGGGCGCGGCATGATGGGTCTTCACCCGCTTCAGGATGTAGGCGCCGTCATCAACATCCATGGCCCTCGGCTCCGGATGAGTCGTGAGCCGGCCGGACTCCTCGTCCACCGACATCCGCGAGACGGTCTCGCCTTTCTCCTTCAGCTTGTTAAGGAGGTCTTCCCCGTCCATTGAGAGAGTGGTTTCAGGCTTGATAACCGCCCGGGAAGATGCACCTCCAAGGAAAGCAAACAGTTAGCATTTTGCCAGAGCTAGCACAAAGTATCACTGCTAAAGGGCCTGCTACGCACCGGGACCCCGCCCGAGTTGGCAATACTCCATCACTTCTCGCCGGATAAAGTTGAAAGAACTCCGTTCCAGATCGTCCCAGCATCCGAGTATGGTTGAGATCCTCTCATGCTCCAGATCGGATAGCTCGAACGACTGGTCGCCAATGGGTTGGAAGGCGCCAGGAACCCGGTACATTTTACTCCTCGCCTGCCACCTCCCGCCCACCATCACCACCTTCTTTCTCCAGCTGTTGTCTACCCATGTAGGCATATTGGTGATGATCGGTGGAGGTTTCCGGGCGTTGAAGGACAGGCAACCCCGGGACCCTTGCTTCCTTGAGTACGACAACCTATACAAGGACCGGAACTCATTTACCGTTGGTATATTCATCCCGGAAAACTCGTACAGGCAGCTGAGGCTCAGTAGTCGCCTCCACTGGAGCCCAGGAAGCTGCGCGGGCGACACTTGCAGCGCACTAAGCATATACTGCACGAAGTTTTCCAGCGGGAGCGAGAGCCCATGTCGGAACTGGTCCTGATGCACGGCCACCCAACCTGCCTCCGGGTTGCAGGCTGACTCTCCAGGATTCAGGGGCCGCAGCAGAACCTCATCCGGGATACCTCACGTTTCCCGGAACGCTGCAATCTCTCCAGGGGTCATGCTACCCTCCGGTTCATCACACACCATGTCTTTTCCTCTGCCAATGGTGTAGCTCACGGCTGGAGCACCCGCAAGGCGCACCCCGTGCGGTATTTCAGTCTCCGAGGATTCAGCCCCGGAAGACGAATACGAGGACGGAGACGAAGCCCTGCTCCCGGAGCAGTCAGCGACTTCGGTCTCCGGGGATTCCGAACCGAGCCAGTCCTCCAGCCTCTCCGTATCATCCACGATGGAACCCCTGGCAGCCGATTCGGAAGCCCGGTCAGAACCTGAAGAAGACATCTTAACCTAGGGGAAGAAAACAAAACCCTAGCGCTCGTCAGCAACAGGCTACAACAGCGCCTTCTACGGCCTCTCCCCAAGTTTGCCGCAGAGCAGTTCGGTCAGCGACAGAGATCCCTCCCCCCCGCCGCAAAACAACAAAACCAAAACAAGAACAACACCGGGGCAAAGAAATCAACAAACTTACCGATTAGTATGCTTAACCGAGGACAGTCCGCCCTGTGAAAGCAGCGAGCAATGGTAGGAAGAGAATAGGGAGCGCTCGAGAAAACGGATCTCGTGGGGCAAAAGGGCTCAGAGTTTTCGCCGGATTTCTCTCTTTCTCTTAGTTTCTCCAAAGCAAGAAGCAACAGCAGAAAGAAGAGCAGAAGAGGCCTTTTTATAGAAGGGGACCGGTGCCCTAGGCAATTAAAATCCCTCCAAAAACAAGTAATCAGAGCAACTCAAACGCCTGCGAATCCAGGCCCTTCATCTTAAGACCGCCCCCTGCTAGCACGTGTCCCAGCATTGGTAAACTGCCCATGCCATCATAACTGACGGGACTGATGGACTTCCTCCTTAAATGCATGTCAGCCACTTGTCCCACACGCTGGCAACAGGAAGGTAGGAGCGGGAACCGAGGAGTCAGGCCCTCCCACACTTCCCCAGGCTCCACGGTTGCACACCATCATCATTACAGGTCAACCGGTTGCAACCGCTTCGAGAGCATCCATCCGGGTACGAGGTCCGCCCGGCACCATGGCAGTTCGCGGTTATGATCATTCAACCGGCTGCATGGCTTCTTCGTTGTATATCTCGAACACCTCTCATCGGTGGTGATCATCCAACCGCTTCGAGAGCATCCATCTGGGTACGAGCAGTATGGACCCGTCTCGATATGGCAGGACGCCCGGTCGAGGTCCACCCGGCACCATGGCAGTTCGCGGTTATGATCATTCAACCGGCTGCATGGCTTCTTCGTTGTATATCTCGAAGACCTCTCATCGGTGGTGATCATCCAACCGCTTCGAGAGCATCTATCCGGGTACGAGCAGTATGGCCTTGTCTTGATATGGCAGGACGCCCGGTCGAGGTCCGCCCGGCACCATGGCAGTTCGCGGTTATGATCATTCAACCGGCTGCATGGCTTCTTCGTTGTATATCTCGAAGACCTCTCATCGGTGGTGATCATCCAACCGCTTCGAGAGCATCTATCCGGGTACGAGCAGTATGGTCTCGTTTCGATATGGCAGGACGCCCGGTCGAGGTCCGCCCGGCACCATGGCAGTTCACGGTTATGATCATTCAACCGGCTGCATGGCTTTTTCGCTGCACATCTGCCCAGCACCATCTTCGTTGCATATCACCAGGGGACTCGTCTCAATATGGCATGTCGCCCGGTCGAGATCCGCCCGGTCCGTAGCAGTTCACGGTTAGGTATCATTCAATCGGCTGCACGCCATCCCACTGGAGACCTCGTCTCGATATGGCATGTCGCCCGGTCGAGGTCCACCCAGCTGCATCTCTCTCGGGGGACTCGTCTCGATATGGCAGAACGCCCGGTCGAGATCCGCCCACCGGTTACGACGCATCCAACCGGCTCGAGAGCATATTCCAGGAACAGGATCCACCCGGCCCCATGGCATTTCACTGGGGGACTCGTCTCGATATGGCAGGACGCCCGGTCGAGTCCGGCCCGGCACCATGGCTTGACCCCGGTCATGAGAACATTCGACCGGCATGGGCTTTATACACCCGGGTGAGTTTACATCTAACCCATGTACTCTTGTCCAGCAGGATAAAAACCCTGCATCGCATTGAACCGCGATCAACGTGGGGGGCTGCACGGCGAGCCTTGTCACCTCAACGCCGCCCCCCCCCCCCCCCCCCTTTACCTCAACGCTTATTTAACACAAGCTGAGAAGAACTAGCAAGTGTTCACCGGTGCTTTAAACAGCCCGCAACACCGGGGTAATCTCCCCGCAGCCTAGCAATATGGGACTCGTCTCGATATGGCAGAACGCCCGGTCGAGGTCCCATACTCCTGGACCCGTCTCGATATGGCAGAACGCCCGGTCGAGGTCCAGTACTTAAGTTCACCTGGGACTCGTCTCGATATGGCAGAACGCCCGGTCGAGGTCCCATGAACTCCGCTCCGTTCCGCTTTGGCAGATCGCCCGGTAGAGGCTCAGTGAACTCCGCTCCGTTTCGATTTGGCAGATCGCCCGGTTGTGACCCAGTGAAGCTCCGCTTCGTACCGATAGGGCAGAGTGCCCGGCCGGAATTCCATGCACATCTCTTGCATGGCGGATTTCAACGCCCCATAACCATCCCATGCACAATCTCTTGCATGACGGATTTCAACGCCCCATTATCATTCCATGCACACATCTATTGCATGGCATCATGGCATCATCTCATACACTCTCCGGGTTCCACCCCACTCCATGCTCATAGCACCACAGTACTCCTTAAATTACAAACGTACTTATAAACTATTACTTCCCATCGGTAACAGGTACTCACCTCGGTCACGCCCAATCTTTAACGCGGACTTGGGGGACTGGGCACCGATAGGTTGGTAACCCTGCGGGTCTGCGGGACAAGAGCAAAACAGATTTAAGTCCCCATTCAAGATTGCACTTGACCGGGAACTTGGGGGACTTGTTGACAGTAGCCGCAGAGAGGCTACAGCAGGCCCACAGACCCACAGCAAGTGCACCAGGGCCCGGCCCAAGGCCCGGGACCGGCTCACCAGCACCCGGCCTCGGGGTCCAGCACTTTATCTTGCCACCAGGGACCCTGGGGCCGGGGGCGCCTGCCTGCCAAAGAGGGTACCAGAATGTACAAACAGAAGGGAACCAGTCCCACATCGAAGGGTGAGGCCAGCCCTCACCCCCAACCACCTATATAAGGGCCCCAACTACCCTCTTTAATAGGTAACTTATCTCTCTCCCCGCTTACATACGTGCCTTGGTTATATATATTCCAACTATACTAACTTAGGCATCTGAGAGGAGAAGACCGGCCCGCCCGGTATTCCCCTTAGTGAGCAGGATTGCAGGAGATCAAGTTGGATTCATCTGTATCTACCAGGCCCCCGGGTTTAGGCAGAAACAAATACCAACGTTGTGAATTGGCCTACACGGAAAGATATGCGATCCAGTTTATACAAAGAGATAGGTCCTTGGTCATGTGATGCCGACACCGCAAGTGTAAACCCTATCGATACTCTTTGATGAAAAGCGTAGTGAGAAAAAGAGCCTAGACTCACCTTATGGCGCAAGGTCTCTCACAAACGCCATGGAATCGACTACGATGACATATGCTCTCGTAATGGAGTCATATTATACTCCACTACCTTGTCAGTTAGGTAGTTCCGAAAAACTGAACATGCAGCTTGTATCATCTTTATTGGGACTAAGTAAGAGATGTACATAAACATCATGAACGGATCAATTTTCACCCAAGTCAAGTGAGCAAAAACCGCGAAGTGCTTATGCTATCAGATTAGGATGTTCTCTATATAGGTTCAAATCTTCTGGTTGGATATTGTACAACGCGGTTGAGCGACTACTTGATTGGAGATGAAATATGAAGAATCATGCCTATTTGCGTACGAACTCCGGATGAATTGTGATTGAAGTATCACTAATCCGACTTTAAGAATGAAAAGATCTTGGGAATACTTGGTCTCGGGAGTGAGAACCGTTAGTGATGAACCTATTCATCAATCGGCTTATGGTTATCTAAAGGACGTTAAACCAAAGCCTATATGTATCCCATGATTAGTCGATGTCTTGAGAAGACTCGTTTCGTCTATGTGACGAGAAATCTTGGGAGATGAAACTCTCCATCTAAGTACCATCTAATCACCTCGATTGCTCAAATAAGTAATCGCCTCAAGTTCTCAAATAAGTAATCGTCTCGATTGCTCAAAGAAGTAATCGCCTCGAGTGCTCGAATAAGTAATCTCATCGAGTTCTTGAAAAATTAATCGTCTCATGGACTCATAATTAGTAATTTCTTCGAGTTCTCGAAAAAGTAATTGCCTAAAGTTCTCGAATTAGTAATCACATCGAGTTCTGGAATAAGTAATCGCCTCAAGTGTTCGAGGAAAAAATAAGGCTTGGTTAGCCCGACAATATTACTTGGTTCCACAAAACAATAAAGACATATGCAAAAGTAGTGATGAACTATCAATCAACAACTTGTTCTCATATAACTAATTCTTGATGGAAGTCATAGAATATAAGAACCGTGACCAATAATCGATAGTGGACGCAACTCACGTAATGAATATTGAATGAATGTAGTAACTAGTAAGAAGAGGCTAAGAATGCAAAACGTAGGCTTGTTTTTAGCCCGACAAAAACAAAGTGTGTATTATCATTGAATTCATTCAACAATATGTTTGAAGACAACTACATCGATCTTCTTCATATTGCTAGTAAACCACTGGAAAATGACATTGATCCACTTCATGATTGGATTATGCCTGCACACCTCGATGATGAAGATGGCAACCCTTGTCCACAAGCTGTAGAAACTGCGACTGACAGCGGAATTAATGTGAATAAGGAATTATCTGAAGATGTTGGAAACCAAGGAGATAATTATGACAGTGATGCTGCATTGGGGGGCATTGCAACTCCGGATAATTCAGATGATGATAGTGGTGGAAGCGGAAAAAGTGGTGGAGATACAGGGTTCCAATATGGACGATCTTCTGTGGGTGGAGACATAAACCAGTTTACATATGAAAGTAATTTTGATCATGTCACCCAAGATGAAGACCACGGATCTAGAGAAGCTCGTCATGGTGCGCAAAAGCATAATCAGCATGGCAGCAGGACTAGATGTGCAATTGATGATCAAAGTACCCCATCAGATGTTGATTCAGTTGCCTTAAGTTTTTATTCTATCAGTTTAGGCACAGAGCATAGTGGGACGTCAAATGAATCGCATGAAGGCAACAGTCAATTTGGTTATAATATTTTTGAATATGGTCAATATGGAGAAGTGCATGACCAATCATATAGTTGGATTCACTACCAGAAAAGGGGTTATAGCCGACGACGCCATCTCGTCGGCCGTTTTCATTAAATCGTCGGCTATAGTCATAGCCGACGATACTTCATCGGCTATTCTCTCGTCGGGAATGCGCCGTCGGCTATAGTATAGCCGACGACACTGAGGGTAAGTCGTCGGCTTATAAAACACGCGGTATAGCCGACGAATAAAGCGTCGTCGGCTATACTTCGAACATTGCCGACGACAGGATCGTCGGCTTCAACAATTACGTAATTGCCCCTAACCCGGAAGTATAGCCGACGATAGTGTCGTCGGCTATACTTCCGGCATAGCCGACGACACTATCGTCGGCTATACTTCCGGCATAGCCGACGAATTAATCGTCGGCCATAACAATCGCCGGTACCAGGAACGGCTTTTTTTTGCCGGAAGCCGGGAGGGTATAGCCGACGAAATATGGCCCATTTCGTCGGCTATAACCCCTAAATATTTAAAAAAATTTAAAAATTTAACTCGGGCCCAATTTCACTTCGTCTTCGGTTTGGCTGTAGAAAATCCACAAATAAACATCCAAATATCCAACAAATATCCACATCAATCAATCCCTAATATCCTACCTACTATACAAATTAACCCCCTAGCTAACTTGTCATCTACTCATCATCACCCCCTAAACGCGTAGCGTCGTCGACCGGATCGTTCGAGTTCCGGTGGCTATGGCTATCCTGATCGCCTGGCGTACTCCGATGCGGGTGGGGAGTGGGGACGACGAACTGAGGCATCTGTGGCGGAGGCGGGGGCTGGAGTCCAGCCTGCTGGGCCTCCCAAGATAGCTGCATCCATCGGTACATCTTCGCCACAGATGCGTCTCTGGCCTGCTGCGCCGAAGCCTCCGCGGCCCTCGCCAACTCCGCCTGCTCGAGCGCCTCCACCGCCCTCGCCAACTCCGCCTGAGTCCTCTGCAGCTGCGTCTGCAAATCTCCTCTCGTCGAAGCCGCACGCTGCGTGCTGGGATTCGCCGGCGTGTACTTGAGAACCCCATCTCCCGCCGCGCCTAGGCCTCTCTGGTAGAAGTAGTTGTTGCCCGTCCCCACCGCCGCGTGCATGATCTGAGAGGCCAAGCGCGGCTCAAGGGTGTCGATCGTGGAGGCAAACTCCACGATCGCCTCGTCGGACGCCCTTTCCCCCAGGGTGTCTCGCGCGATCCCGAAGGTGATCGCGTCGGTCTCCGCATCTATTTCCGCCTAATTGACAAGAAAATATAATAAACGAATTAATAAAAAAAATATATAAATTAATTTAATGAAACACTTTTATTGAATATGGGCGAATACTTACCACTTGGTCGGGACGCCCCGGATACATCTGCGCATGAATCCACGACAACGGCCTCAGCGGTCGGTCCCTCCTCGCCATCTCTGCCCACTGCCTCCAGGAGCGGGCGCCGCCGTGGTGGGGGTGCTCGTTCCTCTTGCGGTTGTCGCTGTTCGTCTTCGAGATTTTCTGTATTATAAGAACAAACATATAAACGCAAATATAAATTAGTAACTAAATTAAAATATTAGGAACTAACCAAAATAAAATTATTAACTAATTTAGTTACTAACTAATTTAATTTAATTAGTAACTACTTAACTAACTAATTTAATTTAGTAACTAACTAACTTACTAACTACCTAATTTAATTTAATTTAATTTAATTTAGTAACGAACTAACTAACTATGTAACTAACTAACTAACTTAATTTAATAACTAATAACTAACTAACTAATTAATTTAATTAAGTAACTACATAATTTAATTATTAAATAACATTAAAAAGTTATATACTAGGAGGCTAAATTTTCTTACCGAGACCCTGTCGCTCCCGAAGTAGGCTACCAGCCATAGCCACTCATACTCCCTGTACCAGAACTCGTGGGGGGTTGCACCTCGCCCCAAGCGCTGCTCCACATGGTACGTCCTGTAGTGCGTCGCCAGCTTGTTCTTCCACTCGGAGTACCTATATTAACAAAACACAACTGTTAGATATATTCGTACACTGTCAATAAATATATTTATACAAAAAAAAGTGAAACACATAACCTGTTCTTCAGCTGCTCGTCTCTCCACCAGTCCAAGGTAGGATGGACTCTAAACCATTGCTGCAATATTATAAATTAATTAGAAAATATTTTTATATAGTTATAAGGACTGAATTCATAAATGTTTATTTTCTATAATAAAAATACGATTTAACTCACCGACAGTGCATTGTACACTCGCGCCTTGATGTCATCGGGCACAGAGCCCCAGTCGGGCCACAACAGTGGGACCCTGTCCCGCACGAGCATGCCCGTCGCGTTGATATACTTGGTGGTGGTGTCTCTCCTCTCAATCGGGCGTCCATCCTCACCGGGACCGGGCAGGATCTCTCTGATCCCACCGGCGAGCTCCCTCTCCAGGGTCGACATGTTCGCTGGCCCTCTGGTCCGTCTCGTCCCCGCGGGTTTATTGACGAGGACGCCTGTTTCATAATTAAAATGAAGATATAGTTAAATAATTATTTAAACTAACTAATTAAATAATTAATTAAACAATCTAAATAATTAATTAAACTAACCAATTACCTGCGTCGTTGTACTGCTTGTCCTTCTCACGAACGGCCTACAGGCCGCGGCAGTCCTCTGAGTCGAAAGGACTGTAGACGTAGGCCTCCTCCCAGGGAATCTCGTGGGGCCGGTTGTGCCTCCAAATCTGCCTCCCCCTGGCGTCGTACTCAGGGATGGCAGGGAGGAACTGGACCATGTACATCCCCGATGGCGGAGACATACGGGGCGTGGACCCTGAGGGGCCTGCTCCCCCTGACGGTGGGTCCCGTAGCTGTGGATGCTGTCGCTGTGGGGGGACAGGGAGCATCTCTGGAGGGTCCAGATCGGCGCGCGGTGGGGTCGGCTGCCGATCCTGGAACAGTGCTGAAGTGCACTGGGGTCTGGTGGCTCTGCGTCCTCCTCCGACACTCGAGTCAGGGCCCGCTCCCGTCGACTCATACGAGGAGCCCCCACGTGGATCGCTCGGGGTCAATCCCATCAACGTCTCCTCTCGTCGACTCATAGGCCGGCCTAGGCCCCGACGACCGCTGGATTCGCTCCCCCCACGGCTGGCTCCTGCCTGAGCGTCGGGGTCGCTCTCGGTCCGTCTGCCATGCCATCGGTCTACAAAGCGGCGGTTTCCTGCACAATTAGTATATAAATTCCATAAATTGCACAAAAATTCCACAAAAAAATTAAAAACTTCATTCAATGTATATATACCTAATTATATATATACCTAAATATATTTATACCTAATTATATATATATATATATTCCGAAATATATATATATAGATATATATATATATATATATGTATATCCTCCTAAAAAATCTTGTTAATTCCACAAAATTAAAAAAAATTCCACAAAATTCCTTAAATTTCACAAAAAAAATAAAAAACTTCATTAAATATATATATACCTAATTATATATATACCTAAATATATTTATACCTAATTATATATATATATAATTATATATATATATTCCGAAATATATATATATATAGATATATATATCCTCCTAAAAATTCTTGTTAATTCCACAAAATTAAACAAAATTCCACAAAATTCCATAAATTTCACACAAAAATAAAATACGTCATTAAATATATATATACCTAATTATATATATACCTAAATATATTTATACCTAATTATATATAAATTAGTATACTAGTATATAAATTCCACAAAATTCCACAATTAGTATATATATAAAAACCCTAAATTTAACAAAAAATCCACAAAATTAGTATATAAATTCCACAAAATTAGTATATAAATCATCAACCGATTTGACAGTGCCTTTGTTCTCCGTTTTGATCTTCATCACTCCCATGACAGATTCAAGGACAGTCTTACTGCATCCGGGGTACAACGGAGTCTGTTGCAATGCGATCAGGTTGTTGTACTTTTCCATACCACTTGTGTTGACCGGAGATCGGGGTAATGGCTCGAGTGGCTCAATATCAGGGAAACACTCCATCTCCGGAGGAGGGAGTTGCACATCTGGTACTTCCTCAAAGACACCGCTCTCACGAGGAAACATATCGTTGATCCAGTTCGTTGTTGGATCATTGGAGGAACTCCCTCTCTCGGCAAATTGTCCATGATCATGACGACCCGCAAACTCTGGTTCACCGTGATAAATCCAATTAGTGTGTAAGACCCAAAATCCATATCTAGCCAGGTGTTGCTCCACTGTCTCTATGGAAAACCGGTGTCGTGGGGTGGCACACTTGCACTTTTTACACGGACAATAATGAAGTGTAGTGTCTCCACAGTTAGCCATCACAAAATCCAGGAAACTCCTAACTCCATCATGATACGCCTGATCCCATCTTCCAAGGGTAATCCAACTCTTGTCCATCCTGTAAATTCAAGAAATAAATATAGCTATATATAGATATGTATATATGCACGTACGTACTAATTAATTAAAAAATTCATCATTAATTACACACACATATATATATATATATATATATACACATGCATCCCTAAATTAATTAAAACATCGTCAATCTCCCTAATTAATTAAACACAATGTATTTTTTATGTATACCAACAATATATTTTTAATTACAATTAAATTAATTAATATATATATACATTTTTTCATCAAATTCATCTAAAATCACCTATAAATCAACAATCAATCACTAATCTTCAACAAAACTTCAATTCTATCTAACCAACATATATATCAACCCATTAATAATCTCATCTCAACACACACACATATATATATATATATATATATATATATCAAATTAATCACACATTTATTCTAATTAAACTCTAAATTAACACACCTCTGCATATAACCAACTAAATCAACACACACAGCAATATACGTACCTTTCAAGCTTATGGCCGAGGTTTTGGACGATTTCAGAGCGTTTTCGAAATGTTTTCGACGAATGAGCTCGCTGCTGCAGAATGGATCTGATATAAGAGTTATAGCCGACGAATACCCTCCTCGTCGGCTATAACCAAAAACTTTTCGTCGGCTATAACTCTTATAGCCGACGAATACCCTCCTCGTCGGCTATAACCAAAAACGTTTCGTCGGCTATAGTTATAGCCGACGAGTTGTCGGCAGTCGTCGGCTATAATATTATAGCCGACGATGTGGCCGACGAAATAGTAATTCGTCGGCTATAACCACTTATAGCCGACGAAGTACTGTTTCGTCGGTCGTGTTTTCCCATATCGTCGGCTATAACCCCTTTTCCGGTAGTGATTCATCCTTACTATCCCACTATAGGGGATACCGTCAGCAGTTCCAAAGAGATATGATTATCATATTAATCACTACAATTCATACTATATGGGTCAAATGTCTTGGTCAGATTATTGTACTTTCGTGGATCAGCGTGGGGAATTTGAAGCACCTAGAGTCTCTTTCTGGTACTAAATGAAGCTATTATTTGTATGTATTTATGATTTTATGTGTAAGATGAATAAATTTTATATTTAAATATAAAAAAATTCTTTCAGGAAAATCTCCGATATCTCTTTTTTTTGGTCGACCGATATCTCTACCGATATCGACATTTTAATCCTTGGGCACGACTTCTATGTAGAAAAATATCACTTCCTACGCACAAGCAAAAGTTTTAAACACTACCAAAATTCGGCCTAAAGTCCTACATAGAATAACAAGCCAAAATCACTCCACCACCACCTCTAATTCTGTCCAGAAAATGCACTGAGTTCTAAGCCTTCATCTGATCATCAAAGTCACGTTTTGAAGCCTCTCTCAAGGTGTCTATAATGTGTGATCCACGCCTCTCCTTCCCCTTTCTCTCGGCTTGTTTTATTTTATGTAGTTATGCTAGGTTTTATCTATGAAACTTGTATGTATTTTAGGTTTCGGATTGCATGTCTATGTGTAAAACAATTTGGAGTTTGGTTTTATAATTCATATGTTCAGTTCGTATTCAAGTTGTTTATATGGGTTTTCAAAGATAGAATTCGGATTGCATGTTGAATTGTAAGGAAAATATGTAACAACATAGTATCTAGGTAATCGGCAAGCATGTTAACATAGTTTAAAATTTGTACTTGGTTAATTCTTTAAATTTGTGTGCCTTAAAGGTTGCTGCCCTATACAATTGTAATATATAGTGGGTATCAATCTCATATGCCGAAATTAATATAAGTCGAGTCTAGCGCTACGTTGTCTTGATTCGTGTTGTTTCTTAGGGATAAAGTAGTTTAAAGAATTTACATGTCGATGCGAGAAGAGTGACGCCTTACTTGTTAACATGTCTCCAACTAAAAAGACTTATGTGCTTAAGTGTTAATTTATTTTAGAGTCCGCGCTACGTAACTTTAAAATCAATTAGCATAAAGATTAGGATGATGTGCTACGATAAGTCCTAAGTACTTGTGAAGTCTTAAATCGATTAGTAAGCCGCTACGGAGCTAATTAGGTTGGAACTAAGTCGAGTCTAGAACATGTTATATTGTTGTCGTGTCTCTAATTTACTACTTTGTTATGTGTTTTGATTGTTTTTGTGCTATGCTTTGTGTGGAAAGATGTCGATCATGTGTATATAGTAGTTTTTAGGTTTTATTTTCGTGTCTACGTTATTTAGGGCAGTAGCTGCCGAACCCTCTTTAAACCCTCAAGTTCGTTTTCAATGTGTATAAATGTGTGTGAATATGTGTTTCTAACCTTTAAATATGTCAAGTATCCTTAATCCCCGGACTGAACGATGCCTACTTATCATATGCTACTAACGATTTTACAGGGTTTTTATTGCGCGTATTGTAACCCCGGTTATGGCACTCGTCAATTTTTGGCGCCGTTGCCGGGGATTATAAAAGCTTGATATGTTTAAAGTGTTAAACGTGTTGTAAATTTTCGTGTGCTTGTAAAGTTTTTCTTTAAATTTTTGTTGGTTTTTAATTTAAAGTAGAAATATGCTTCGGCATGTAGAGTTTAGTTTCCGAAAATTTCATGTGTGATTGTTCTAATACTTAGTTAAATATCTAGGAAATTTTGAGATTTGTTTGTGTTTGGTTTGTTGTAGGTTCTAAAGTAAACGGAATAGGCAAGGTCTCTTTTGTTAATATTAGCCTAAACCGCCTCTCGACCGACACTGGAAAAATGCTTATCACGGATAGTTTCCCGAACATATCAAGGTCAAGTACTTTGTCCTCAACACAAAATACTGACCACTCGCGTACCTCAACTTAGAATAGTAGCATAACTACTATCCACGTCCCAACTTCGAAACAAATAATTATATCCGAGGACTTCGTGGGCTCGTGACGGGTGTCATAACCTGGGTAATAACACGTACAAATAATACCCTACAAAAGACGTTAGTAGTATAAAGTAAGTAGGGATCATTCTATCTACGGATTAAGGGTACCTGACATGTAAAACGTTAGAAACACATATTCACAATTATACAAAACAATGAAACGAAAACAAGGGGGATTTTAAGATGAGGTTCGACAAACATGCCCTAAACTACTGTGACATGAAATAAACATAAATCTAATATGTACAAATTGGTCGACATCTTTCACACAAAGCACATACCATAACTTTCATAAAACGAAACAAGTAACAAGTAGGGACTCACGAACACATGCTTGAAATATCATAAACTCGACTTAGTTCCAACCTAATTAGCTCCTTATTGGTTTACTAATTATTTAGACCACGAAGATACCTAGAATTAGCTTATTGCATAACCCTAATCTTTAGCTAACCGATTTAAAGACACTTATTGTAGAAATTAAACAAGTAGCATATAAGGCACGAAATCTTTTTAATTGGAAACAAGTTAACATGTAAGGCGTCACTCTTCATATTAAACAAGCAAGTTTTAAGAATTACTCTAACCCTTAAGTAACAACACAAACCAAACCGACTCGTTGATCTAATTTGACCTATGATGCTACGGCATATGAAATCGATACCCACAATACATTGCAATTGTATAGAGCCGCAATCTCGGTTGCACAAGAATTCTTAAAACTAACCAAGTACGAAATCAAGAATTAAAACAAGGTATGCATCCCTAAGACCTAACCGATTACTTATTTACGAATTATGTTTGCACATTATCTTTTATAAAACCATGAAACCGAAACTTTAGAGCTAGCTAAACACCAAGAATCGAAATCATACATTGAATTTAACATACAAAACCAAATAAACAAATTGTTCATACATCGACATACAAACAAATACCAAAAGAATATCTGAACTACATAGACATAGTATCAAAAAATAAAAGAATTACAAGCCATGAGTAGAGAATGGATCATACTTTTAGACACCTTTGATGCTTCGAAGTATGTTGGACGGATGAAGGTTGAAGGTGATACGGCAGGGATTTTCTGGATGGTGGTGAGAGGGGTTTCGGCTTGTGTTTCTTTCTAAGACTTAAGGTAGAGTATTTGGTAGAGCTTTGGAGTTGTGTTTTTGGCTTAAGGTGTGACAACCTTTCTTTTAAGGTGTCGGGCTCTATTTATAGGAGAAGGAAAAGGCTGATTTGGGAGAGTTTTCCTTACTCAAAACGGGATAGAAATCCTCTTGTAATATTGTTTCCCAATCCGATATGGTTTAGGTTATTCTCTCCCTTTTCAAACAAGGAGTTCCATGCTTGGCTGGCCTAGAGTTTACTTCCCACATGCTTAACACGTTTTCTTCTTCCTTGAAACCCTAGGACACGGCTGAGACACTTGCAGCCACCTTGCAAGATCACCCGCAAGCGTTTCAGTCTTATCAGCAACTTCCTGGTGCTTGCGCAGCAGTATCGGATACTGGCATGTTCTCTCGGAAGGATACACCCAACGCAACGCATGGTAGTGAGGCTTTCAGAAGCTTCTATTGACAGCATATCAGATGACTGGCGCAGCTGCAGCTCATGGTCTTCGCAAGTGTAACACGGCTGTTGCGCAGCAGCTTCTTGGCAGCGAGGCTAACAGGATCTTGGCGAGGCTAAATTCTGGCTGTCGATCGGTTGTCAACAGCGTGAGTGTGCATGTGCTTCGGCAGGTGCAGTCGACAGCACGAGTGTCAGTGTCGATATTTCTCGACAGCATAAGGGCCGGTATCGGGCACGTATCCGATACGTGATGTCATAGGCCAAACCTCAGCGGATACGCCTGGGATACATCTCGTATACGTCTGGACCTGTATCGGATACCGCTGAGCATGTGTCGGATACGGCTCGGCAGCGCGAGTGTCAGGTTGTGCGACAGCGTGAGTTTCAGGCTGCACGACAGCGCGAGTGTCAGGCTGCAAATTGGCGAGGCTAGCACTGCAACCTATCAGCAGGGACTGCATCTCTTTTTGTCCCAAACTTGGTTTCTTCTCGGCAGATTGACCTTTGTGTCTCCAATCGAGCATAACTTCCTCCAGGAAATAGCTATTAATGCGATTCTAAGTTCTGTGGAAACTAGACTCAGAGATCTTTCTACTTATAGATGGCACGCCATCTAGTTCCAAGTGAGCTGTTCTGGGGAAATTCTGAAAGTCGAGTGATGTGCCCAGAAAAGTCCTGGAACTTACTGGATCCGAACTTGCATAGCCATTCTCGGCAGCTTCTTTAGCTCCGATTAGTCTAACTCTTTCCATTACTCAATCATCAATGTATATACTACTCATAAGAGAAGAAAACTCCATCAAAATCAAAATGGAAGCTTTACAGATTCAACAAAACGTTTAAGGACTCTGATTTTTAGCACTTAGTGAAATTTCTGTAAACTTCCAACTTTTAAGCACGATTTCATTAAAACTCTACCAAATACTCATGACTCTATATTATGACTCGATCTTAGGCAAATAAGGGCTAAGCAATGTATAAATGTAGGTATAAACATATTAAAAACGTAGTACTTTGTGCTCCTATCAGCTCGATCACATGCTCTGCCAACGGAACACGAAATTATCCCACCGCACAAGGAACTACCCCTAGCTTGGTGACCCTCTCGGTCCACCAAGGTAGGGAAGAACAACTATTAACTAAAACATAAGTAGGGTAAATCGGACCACACGCGGTGCTTCCGCCACGGCTTATGCTAGTTCTTCACTTGAGGAGAAAACTCATTTTCCCCCCTCCGGAAACTCTCACTTCTTAAAGGTCCCAACAGGACGCCCCTCAACGCAAACCAAAAAGAAAACACATAAAAAAATATATCTTTACAAAAAATCTACTTTGACACACTAGAGTCACTTTAAACACGCAATAATACGTAGAGTAAAATGCTCCACGAGAACAGCACGTATGCATGGGTTCGCCAACACTAAGCCATCCCCCATGCAACACACCACAAAACCACATAGGTAACCAATACTAAGTGGGTCTCACCCAAAATGACAAACAAATCAACTTAACCACAGGCACACTTATCAATCAATTAAACACTCAATCAATGATAACTAGAAATCAATCAAACACTGCAAACAACCAAAAGAGCGCAACAATCAAGCACAGGGATATGTTTTCAAAGAAAACAACCCGCGACTAATATTGGGTTCAATCTCGAGGTTTCCGTTCCTCAAAGACTAAACTCATATAAACCTCCCAAGACTCACCCACTTCTCCCACTAGACTAATATATCACGATCAACGATCGAGAAAGCACCTAACACTCCCGCATACCCAATGACATATCAGTACCGAAGAGCATACGATGGGGATCCGCTGCAGTCGGGCCATCACTCAAAAGGTACTGATTATCACCAAATATGCACCTTACGCTCTGATACCAATCTGTCACGCCCCAAATTTGAATAGATAAAATTCAAATTCGAGAACGTGATAATTCAATAATCACAACTACTACAAACAAATAGAATACAATTTATTAAATATTATTGAGTCCAAAGAATTGCGACTCTGGCGAACACAATTATTACATCATCAATCTTTACACAACTTGTGAAATATTAGACCATGTAAATGTTCGTTATTAACTCACTATACACTGACAGAGTCGAACTAAAAAGTAGGATCACTTCCACTTGCAGTAACTATCAACCGCCGCCTCAACTCTGCCAATCCTCACCTGCACGACTAGCCCCTACACTATGGATTGGTGCACCGGGTTGTAAACAACAAACTCGGTAAGCTTTTTAAAGCTTGTATGAGTAAACCTATTAGCAATTACTCAATCGACACATGCTATAATTTCTCACTTAAACGCAACAACACGTAAATCATAATACCACTTGCACACAGAAATACAAGGTAAGATTCAGACTTTCCTATATAGAAGAATAGCTCAGGACGGTAAAAATTTTACACAATTAAAATCATGACTCCTGCATATAGCTTAGTTCAATAAGTCACGCACAAACAATTAAAATCGTGACTCCTGCATATAACTTAATTTAGGAAGTCACGCACAATCAATTAACACAAAAATATAACGAATGAAAGCATATAATAAATCCGTCAATCCCAAAATGAAGTCAAGATATTGCCATCTTAACTCAAGAAACATGTAATATCCCGATTTTTTAAGTTGGTCAAATTCTATTTTTCTTGTGAGAAATAGAAAGTAAAGGTCGCCACGAGTTCGTCGTATTTTTCGGTTAATTTTTCAGAGTCCCGAGCTATTTTTAATGATTTTTAGAAATTTTGTCGAAATTATTTCAAGGGGTGACGTGGCAGCTTCCCATTGGTCAAAATTTTTACTTAATGACCAAGGTTAGCCGCCATTTGTTTCACCCCTATCCCATTTTCCAAGAGTCATCTAGACAAGTGTCAAGATGTGGTAAACTTGTTGACATGTGGCACAAATGTACCATTAGTTGGGTGACACTTGTCATTCTTTTTCCTATAAATAGGGGTCACACTCCCCCCACTTTCAGCCGTACAAGATTTTAGAGAGGTTTCTCTCTCTAAACTCTCTCTCTAGATTTCTCTCTAGAAGTTCGGTGACCCGCTGATCATATCTTTTGATCCCTAACTCCGATTCTGAATCCTCGAGTGGCTACGGATTCGTATCGACGCGATATTTCTATCCATGGTGGTTGGAGTTAGATCCAACGGTGATTTCTAGAAAGCTCGTTCTACGTTGCTCGATTTATGAACTAGGTGTCGATTCGGTTCGTCGAGGTGAGTGGTTTATGTAATGTGTTTTAAATATTCTTATATGCTTTTAAAATAGTCGAAAAGCATGTTTTTGATCTATTTATGAAATATGCGGAGTTTATATATATGATGAATGTTGGTGATATATGTTTGGTGATATTTACATTTCTTGATTGGTTGTTGCGTATCTACAATGTTGGAAAGCATGTGTTTTTGCTTTGAATTATATTATCTGATCATGCATTTCATGATGGGAAAATGGTGAGATTGGAAGTTGAAGGGAACATGAGTGTTTAGGAATTATTATTGAAAGTAAAACCTTTCGTGTAGTTGAGTTAACTCATGGGGACATCTAGTAGCTAGGATAAGCCCACATGTGCACGAGTTTGGGGAAAGTATGCCCCTTCGACGCCAGAAGTCGATAAAATTATCTATTTCGCGTTTCGGGACTGGGGACCATGAGTATAACAAAAAAACTAACGAAAGAAGAAAAATATATATTTGAGTGCGGTGGAAAGTGTGAGGAGGAACATTACATGCATGCATTGTTACTATGTTATATGCTTTGGTTCGCTTGTGTTATGTTTATACGTGTTGCTGGCATATTACATAGGGCACTCACTGAGCGCGTGGTTTTGCTCACCCACCCATTTACTTGTTGTTTTACAGAAAAGTGTTTAGTGTTTTTCGAGTCGAAGTGTCGGACGTGCCTAGAGTGAAGAGCCTAGAAATAATTGTTTTTACTTTTTATTTACATTTCGCTTTGTAACATTTAACTCACACTTCGGGATCGGCGCCAGGTGCCTAAACCCCACCGTCGTCGGGACCGGGGCGTGATAGAATGGTATCAGAGCAAACCTGGGATTAGAACCCCAAGATCTGGGGTAGATTAGAATTCTTCTGTCATAACGTAGAGCCATAAATATTTTTGTGTTTTTAGAGGTAGTGTGAATTTTGGGGACGAAATTCTGTTAGGAGGGTAGATTGTAATATTCTGATTTTTGAAGTTAGTTAAATTCTATTTATCTTATGAGAAATAGAAAGTAGTGGTTGCCACAAGTTCGTCGTATTTTTCGGTTAATATTTCAGAGTTTCGAGCTATTTTTAATGATTTTTAGAAATTTCGTCGAAATTATTTTAAGTGCTGACGTGGCAAATTCCCATTGGTCAAAATTTTTACTTAATGATCAAGGTTAGCCGCCATTTGTTTCAGCCCTATCCCATTTTCCAAGAGTCATCTTGACAAGTGTCAAGATGTGGTAAACTTGTTGACTTGTGGCACAAATGCACAATTAGTTGGGTGACACTTGTCATTCTTTTTCCTATAAATAGGGGTCAACCCCCCCCCCCCCCCCCCACTTTCAGCCATACAAGATTTTAGAGAGGTTTCTCTCTCTCTAGCTTTCTCTCTAGAAGTTCGGTGAAACTTCCGCTGATCATATCTTTTGATCCGTAACTCCGATTCTGAATTCTCGAGTGGCTACGGATTCATATCGACGCGATCTTTCTATCCATGGTGGTTGGAGTTAGATCCAACGGTGATTTATAGAAAGCTCGTTCTAGGTTTCTCGATTTACGAACTGGGTGTCGATTCGGTTCGTCGAGGTGAGTGGTTTATGTAATGTGTTTTAAATATTCTTATATGCTTTTAAAATAGTCGAAAAACATGTTTTTGATCTATTTATGAAATATGCGGAGTTTATATATATGATGAATGTTGGTGATATATGTTTGGTGATATTTACATTTCTTGATTGATTGTTGCGTATCTACAATGTTGGAAAGCATGTGTTTTTGCTTTGAATTATATTATCTGATCATGCATTTCATGATGGGAAAATGGTGAGATTGGAAGTTGAAGGGAACATGAGTGTTTAGGAACTATTATTGAAAGTAAAACCTTTCGTGTAGTTGAGTTAACTCATGGGGACATCCAGTAGCTATGATAAGCCCACATGTGCACGAGTTTGGGGAAAGTATGCCCCTTCGACGCCAGAAGTCGATAAAATAATCTATTTCGCGTTTCGGGACTGGGGACCATGAGTATAACAAAAAAACTAACGAAAGAAGAAAAATATATATTTGAGTGCGGTGGAAAGTGTGAGGAGGAACATTACATGCATGCATTGTTACTATGTTATATGCTTTGGTTTGCTTGTGTTATGTTTATATGTGTTGCTAGCATATTACATTGGGCACTCACTGAGCACGTGGTCTTACTCACTGAGCGCGTGGTCGTTATAACCCCAACTTAGTTACCCCTCATGATGTGCATCGGCAGATGTTTCTGCCTAAACCCGGGGGCCTGGTAGATACAGATGAATCCAACTTAATCTCCTGCAAACCTACTCACTAAGGGGAGTACCGGGCGGGCCGGTCTTCTCCTCTCCGATGCCTAAGTTAGTATAGTTGGAGTATATATAACTTGAGCACGTATGTAAGCGGTGAGAGAGATAAGTTACCTATTAAAGAGGGTAGTTGGGGCTCTTATATAGGTGGTTGGGGGTGAGGGCTGGCCTCACCCTTCGATGTGAGACTGGTTCCCTTCTGTTTGTACATTCTGGTGCCCTCTTTGACAGGCAGGCACCTCCGGTCCCAGGGTCCCTGGAGGCATGATAGAGTGCTGGACCCCGAGGCCGGGTGCTGGTGATCCGGTCCCGGGCCTTGGGCTGGGCCCTGGTGCGCTTGCTGCGGGTCTGTGGGCCTGTTGTAGCCCCTCTGCGGCTACTGTCAACAAGTCCCCCAAGTTCCCGGTCAAGTGCAATCTTGAATGGGGACTTGAATCTGTCTTGCTCTTGTCCCGCAGACCCGCAGGGTTACCAACCTAACGGTGCCCAGACCCCCAAGTCCGCGTTGAAGATTGGGCGTGACCGAGGTGAGTACCTGTTACCGATGGTAAGTAATAGTTTATAAGTACGTTTGTAATATAAGTAGTACTGTGCTTAAGTCTTGTGGTGCTATGAGCTTGGAGTGGGGTTCACGGGACCTCGACCGGGCGTCCTGCCATATCGAGACGAGTCCCGGATGAACTTGCAGACTGGACCTCGACCGGGCGTTCTGCCATATCGGTGCGAGGCGGAGTTCACGGGACCTCGACCGGGCGTCCTGCCATATCGAGACGAGTCCCGGATGAACTTGCAGACTGGACCTCGACCGGGCGTTCTGCCATATCGGTGCGAGGCGGAGTTCACGGGACCTCGACCGGGCGTCCTGCCATATCGAGACGAGTCCCGGATGAACTTGCAGACTGGACCTCGACCGGGCGTTCTGCCATATCGGTGCGAGGCGGAGTTCACGGGACCTCGACCGGGCGTCCTGCCATATCGAGACGAGTCCCGGAGATGCTAGCCTGCGGGAGGGCCTGTTGGTGCGTGGATTAAGCCAACAGGTACCCCGGAGAGTGTTACGGCCATACTGAGGCATCAGTTAACACTTGCTAGTTCTTCTCAGCTTTTGTTGGTTAAGCATTGAGGTAATGTGCAGGTTTGTTAGCCTGCGGGGAGACTTGTTCTGTGTTAGAGAAACAATCTGCCCGGTGGAGTGGCGTTGAGATAACGAGTCTCGCCATGTATCCCCAAAAATGTATCACAGTTCAGTGTGATGCAGGGTTTTTATCCTGCTGGACAAGAGTACATGGGTTAGATGTAAGCTCGCCCAGGTTTATAAAGCCCATGCGTTTAGAAGCCTTGAGTTGTTGTTGGCTCGTTCCTGCCCGTAGGCGAAGGAAGGTGACAGCCGGTAGAATGCTTTGGGGTGGGTTAAATGTCACACGGCCGGTGGGATGCCATAGTGCTGGGCGGAGCTCGACCGGGCGTTCTGCCATATCGAGACGAGTCCCCCAGTGAAATGCAGTGAAGATGCCCCGCAGCCGGTTGAATTATCGTAACCGCGAACTGCCATGGTGCAGGATTGATTCGGAGTTGACTTTCTGGGGAAGCGAGGGGAGTGGACGCCTCATTGTTCGCTCCTATCTCCCTAACTGCCGTTTGTAAGTGGGACAGGTGGCGGACATGTGATGAAGGGGAGAGCCCATCAGTCCCATCAGTTATGATGGATGGGATCCCTTATCCATGCTGGGACACGTGTCGGCAGGGAGCGGTATTAGATGGAGGGAATCCACGGCTGGGGTTGCCTTACTTTTCTTGTTGCCCTATTTATTGTCCCCTCTGCTCTCCTCCTGCCGCACTTTGCCTGCCCTTTGCCCTCTGCTCTCCTCCTCCACCTTGCTGCAGATCTGAATTATTTTGTGTTAGGGTTATGGCGTCTGGGAGATCTGAAGGCATGAGCTGCTGGATGGTGATAGGGTGATTTTCTGTGATGAGCCAATCAGAAGCATGGATGAAAGAGAGATTAGGGAGTTTCGGGCGAAGTGGGACATCGACTCTTCTGTTAAACTTCGAGGCTTGCGTCCCGGGGAACTGGCCTGTAACCCGGAACCGGGCTGGGTTGCCGTTTTCGACGATCAGTTCCGACACGGACTATCGCTGCCGCTGACGGGATTTGTTCAGTACATGCTGAGCTCACTAAAGCTTTCCCCAGCCCAGCTTCCGAGCAACCAGTGGAGGCAGTTGCTTGGGCTTGGGTGCCTGTTTAGTCTGAGCTATATGGACTGGCCCACGGTTAATGAATTTCGGGCGCTGTACAAGATCTCCTATTGCAGAAAGGCCCAGTGCAGCGGTTGTGTGAATTTTGCCGCGCGGGAATATGGTCCTGCCATCACGCATCTGCCGTCGTCGGTGGTGCTGGCCGGTGGGAAGTGGCAGCGTACTTGGAGGGGCTATCAGGTGCCCGGGGCTTATCAATCGATCAGGGACCAGTCGTTCCGGCTGGAGGACTTGGAGAAGCAACGGTTATACCGGTTGTTTGCTTGCTTGGAGGGGCTATCAGGTGCCCGGGGCTTATCAATCGAGCGGGCAGCAGTTCCGGGTGTGGAAGTGGGCGGCCGAAGGAGTCGAGGGCCGGAAGCCGATCGTAGTTCCGGGCGTGGCTTTGGTAGGTTCGTGGCCTCTGCCATCGAAACCTTGGGACTTGATCAGGAGGGCCCTGGGACGGAACAACCGGGCGAGAGCAGGACGAAGCCCATGGAACTAGTTCTTCGGGTAAGTGTTTCCTGCGCTTCTTTTTCCCTGGAGTGATATGAGCCAATGTTCCTTTGTTTACATTTGGCAGCTCGCTCATAGCCTTTATGCCGCGGAGCCCAGAGGGGAGTCTGCTGTAGTTTTGGAGAGGCGGGTGGAGGAGCTGAGTGTGCGGGCGGACGTGGCGGAAGCCAAGCTTGCGGAGGAAAGAGAGGAAGTCGGTCGGTTGGGCACCGAGCTTGTGCGGGAGAAAGAAGTAACCGCTCGGTTGTACCATGAACTCTCGCAGGAGAAGGAGGAGGCCGATCGACAGGCTGCCGCCCGGGAAGGGAGGATTGCAGAGCTGGAGGCGAGGGTTTTGGAGCTGCAAACCCAGGCTACTGCCCGGGAAGGGAGGATTGCAGAGCTGGAGGCGAGGGTTTTGGAGCTGCAGACCCAGGTTACAGTAGTCGCCCAAGGAAGGGAGAGGCTCACGGAATCTCAGCTTGCGGAAGTGGCCGATAAGGCTGTCGACGACTTCCGGGAGTCAGTGGAGCTTGAGGAGATGCTGGAAGAGGCCCGGTCAAAGGGCATAAGTGATGCCTATTTGGAGTGGAGGGAGAAAGGGTGGCTTGATGCTGAGCAGATGGAGGCCGACATAGCCCTGATCGAGATGGCGGAGCAAGAGCAAACTCTAAAAGGTGGCGGGCCAGGGATTGGGGTCTCCGGAGGCGCTGACTAGCTGTTTCTTTTTGGCTTCCCTATATGTGTGCTTTGTAACCAGTTTTATTGATGATGAACAACTGCGTATTGCAATACTGATGCCAATTTATACTATTGCCCCGTGATCGATATTACTTAGGATAGAACCGTAGGTGCTGAATATTCCAGGGGTGGGTGGAATAGATGCCATCGGTATCTATGATGTGGAACGTTGCTGGTCCCACAGCTGCGGTGATTTGGTAGGGTCCTTCCCAAGTTGGTTCCAAGGCCAACGGTTTTTTCTGGATTTTCTTCATGACCCAGTCCCCCACTTGTAGCTTCCTTTCCCGGACCCTTCTGTCATAGTACCGGGCGACCCGCTGCTTGTAGGTTTGGTTGCGCATATGCGCCTGGTCGCGACGCTCCTCAATGAGGTCCAGGTTGAGCAGTAGCCCCTCGGCGTTTGTTTCGGCGTCGTAATTCTCGACCCTGCCGCTGGGTATACCAGTCTCTACAGGGAGTACCGCCTCGCTCCCGAATGCCATGCAGAACGGGGTCTCTCCTGTTGCCTCTGCTGCTGTTGTCCGGATGGCCCATAGCACCGCGGGGAGTTCTTCGGCCCAACATCCCTTCTTGGCATCCAGCTTCTTTTTGAGAAGGGTTTTGATAATCTTGTTGACCGCTTCTACCTGGTCGTTGGTCTGTGGGTGTGCCACCGAGGCGAACAACATCCGGGTCCCCATCGAGGCTGTGTACTGGATAAGATCAGCATTATTGAATTGTGTCCCATTATCCGTGACAATAGTCTGCGGTACCCCGAACCTACAGTAGATGTTCTTCCATAGGAACTTTCTAACCCGCTCCTCAATGATCTTTATCATAGGTTCTGCCTCGACCCACTTAGTCTGATAGTCCACTGCCACGATAGCGTACTTGTATTGTCCCACAGCTGTTGGGAAAGGGCCAATAATGTCTAATCCCCATTGTGCGAACGGCCATGGTGCCAACAGGATTGATAATGCTATTGCCGGGGCATGAGGTACAGAGGCGTACATGTGGCACTTGTGGCAGCCGCTTGATATTTTTCTTGATACTGCCGCCATGTCTGGCCAGAAATACCCCGCTCGGAGCGACTTGTGGGATAATGACCTTGCGCCAGAGTGATTACCGCATACTCCTTCGTGGCCAGAGTGATTACCGCATACTCCTTCGTGGATCTCTCGCATGATAGCCTCTCCTGCCTCTTTTGTCACACACCTCAGCTGGGGGAAGTTGTGCCTTCTTCGGTACAACTGGCCATTGAGGAGACCGTACCGGGCGCACCGGAGGTGTAGCCTCCTGGCCTCTACCGCATCCTGGGGGCTGGTTTTGTCAGTCAAATACTTGACTATTGGATCCATTCAGCTTGGTGGCGCTTCTTCCACCGCAAATATCTCGGAGATGGTTTTGTTTATGCTTGGCTTCTGGAGAGTTTCAATTTTTGCTCTCCGGTACTCTGGGGGGTAGTTTCCGGTTGCCAGCCTTGCGAGGGCGTCTGCATGCCTATTTGCCTCTCGGGGAATGTGCTGGATCGTGGCGCCCTGGAACGGCTCAATCAGGGTTTTGGCCAAAGCCTGGTGGGAGGATAGCTGGGGATCCTTGACCTCGAACACTCCGTTCATCTCATTCACCACTAAGCTGGAGTCGCTGTATATCTCCATGGACGAAATTCCCAGTTCCTTGGCCAGCTGCAAACCGGCTATGAGGGCCTCATACTCGGCAGCATTGTTGGAGGTGCTAAAAAGGAACCATAAGGCATACTCGTACGATTGGCCATCAGGCGATGTTATCATGACACCGGCTCCGCTCCGCTTGGTCGTTACGGAGCCGTCCACGTAAAGTTTACAGCCGGTGGGGAGGCCTGGTTCAGTCTTTATGGTTCGTACTGCCTCGGTGTCCTCGTACCGGGGGGGTGCGCTTCTACCGCCATTGGGGTGAGCTCACATATGAAGTCCGCAGCTGCTTGTCCCTTGATGGCCGTTCGCGGGGCATAAGTGATGTCGAACTCTCCCAATTCAACTGCCCACCGCACGAGCCTACCGTTGGTGTCTGGTTTTTGCAGGATCTGCCGCAGAGGGTGATTGGTATATAAGGTGATGGAATGAGCCTGGAAATAGTGCCGGAGCTTCCTGGTACTAACAATTAAGGCCAGGGCTAGTCTCTCTATGTCGGGGTACCGGCCCTCGGCTTCAGTAAGTCCCTTTCCCACATAGTATACCGGAAGTTCGAGCGTGTCTTCCTTCCTGATGAGAGCCGCGGAGACGGCCGTTGCGGATGCAGCTATGTAAAGGTATAACATTTCGCCCGGCACTGGTTTGGATAGGAGAGGTACTGCAGATAGATATGCCTTGATAGACTGGAATGCCGCTTCATGCTCTGCTGCCCAGTGGATTTTTCTGGTCTGTTGTGCCTTGAGCAGCCTGAAGAACGGGGCGCACTTGTCGGTTAGGTGGGAGATGAATCTGGCCAGAGTGGCTAATCGGCCGGTCAGCATCTGGACCTGGTTTCTCTCCCCTGGCGTTTCCATATCTAAAATTGCCTGGACCTTCAGCGGGTTGGCTTCTATCCCTCGCTGGCTGATGATGTGGCCTAGGAACAGGCCCTCTGAAATCCCGAAGATACACTTCTTTGGGTTTAAGCGCATTCCGAATTTGAGCATCTTACCGATGACTACGGCCAAATCCCGGACGTGGGCCCCTGCAGTCAAGCTTTTGACCAGCATGTCATCTACGTAAACCTCTACGGTTTTACCCATTTCTTGCTCCAGCATTCGGTTCGCCGTCCGCTGGTAGGTGGCTCCGGCATTCTTCAGACCGTACGGCATCCTCTTATAACAGTAGGTGCCTCGGTCGGTTGTAAATGACGTGTGCTCTTCATCATTCGGGTGCATCCTAATCTGATTGTACCCGGCGTAGGCGTCCATGAAGCTGAGCAGCTTAAAACCGAACGTGGAATCTATGAGCTGATCAATCCGGGGGAGCGGGAAGCTGTCCTTTGGGCACGCCCGGTTTAGATTAGTGAAATCCACACACATACGCCACTGGCCGGTTCCCTTTTTCGGCACCATGACCACATTAGCGAGCCAGCGAGGGTACTGGACTTCCCGGATGAAGCCTATGCCCTTTAGTTTCTGTACCTCTTCTCTGATCGCCATATATTTTGCCGGGCTGAAGGACCTCCTCTTTTGCCTCATTGGGAGAACGTTGGGCAATGAGTTTAGCTGGTGGACGGCTATCTCCGGGGATATGCCTGGCATGTCCTCGTAGGACCATGCGAAGACCGAACTGTTGTCCCGGAGGAAGGCGATGAGCTCTTGCCTGACAACCGGGTCGAGCTGTGTCCCTATCACCACATTTCGCTCCGGGTGGTCTGCCGAAATGCAGATCGCTTCAGTTTCTTCCACGGCCGAAGGTGGCTCTAGCTTTTTCTTGACTGAATGGGAGTCATCGCGGGGGTCAATACTTAGATCCGGCACTGGCGCTTGCTGAGTGGCCGTGAAGACCTCGGCCCGCTTCCTCCCGTGGATCAGGGCCTCCGCATAATATTTACGGGCGATCCTCTGGTCCCCACGTATAGTAATAACTCCGGTTGGTGAAGGCATCTTCAGCATCAGCATATGGCAGGCTATAAACGTTTTGAGCCTCCACAACCCTGGCCGACCGATTATGCCATTGTACGATGATAGGCAGTCGACAATGATGAACTCTAAGTGCTCCTTTTTCGTTCTGTCTCCCTCGCTGAAGATGAGCGGTAGGTAATCCGATCCCAGAGGCTGGACAACCTCACCGGAGAAGCTTATAAGCGGCTCGTTATCCTAGGATAACTTGTTCCTTCCTCTCTGCAACCCTTTGTATGCGTCTCGGAACATTACGTTGACAGAGGCTCCGATATCGATCAGCATACGACTGGTTATCCAGTGGTCTATTTGGACCGTAATGAGGAAGGGGTCGTTGTGCGGTTGGATCAAATCCTCCGGCTCTTCCTCCTCGTAGAAAGTGACCGAGTTCCATCCGGTTTTAGCGGCTTGGCCGCTTCTTTCTCCGAAGGCGTACACCTCCTTCCCCCGGATCGATCTTAAGCACCGCTTCTTTGAGCTCCGGGTGAGCCGATCTATATGGTCCTCGCCGTGTATCATGTTAATGCTCCCGTGCACCTCGATCCCCCCGGGAGTGCGGGTGCTTATAGTTCCTACCTGCCGAGCTCGCGGTCGGTCTTTGTTGGGGTCATTCGGGCGGGCCTGGTCGTTCACGACCGCTTTCTGGGGTTTCTGGTCACCAGTCCGAAGGGCTAGATCTTGGGGTTTTCCTGCTGGCGCAATAGCTAAGGCCCGCGGCCTGCTGGCGTAGCTGCCAGGGGCTGTGCCAGGCGCACAAATGGCGTTCTTCTCCCTGGTCGGGAACCGTTGTCACCGCCTCGCCGGGGTTGTCACTCCTCCCGTGCCTCTGCTTTCCTGGCGGCTACAGGCGCACGGTTGCAATCTAGCTGCCCGGTCTTGCTTCCACGGGATGGCGGTAGGTCGTCCGATATTCGTTTGGGCGCCTTATCCCCATATGTCTCGTGCTATGCCTGAGCGTGTCTGACGGCCACGGTCATCAGCTCGTCGTACCCCAGCGGCTCCTGTACTAGTAAGTTGTACGAAAGTTCCCCAGGTCTTAAACCCTGCTTGAAGGCCATCCCTGCGATCTGCTTGTCCAGGTTCCTGACCCCGGCCATGGCGATTTGCCACCGGTTAACGAAGGCGCGTAGCGGCTCGTTGTGAGTCTGCATGCAGTCAAAAAGGATCGTTGATGTTTGGGCTGCCCTGGCTCTGAGGATGAACCGGCCGACAAACTTATCAGCCAACCGCCCGAAAGTTTCGACTGAGTTCACTGGTAGCTCGTAGAACCAATTCAACGCCTCCCCCGAGAGCGTCTCTTGGAATATGTTGCAGCACGTGGCATCCGAGTAGCCCCTTGTCCCCGCTTGTGACTTAAAACTGTCCAGGTGCTGGTATGGGCAGCTCGTTCCTGAATATGTCAACTTCAGAGGCCTTTGGTTTCCAGATCTTCCCGATTCCCTAATCCGGCGCGAGAAAGGCCCAATACGCTCGTTGAACCGCGCACCGCCCCGCGGTAGCCCTGCCATCCTCTCGCTGGTCTCCATGCGGCCCTTTATGTCCGACACTGAGGCGGAGAGCGCCTCGAGTGTCCGTGCGGTAGAGCTTTCCTGCTCGCTTGACGCCTGGCCCATGCGGTACGGGGGCTCGGCCGGGCCGGAGTTTTTCAGAGCCTCCGAAAAGAGTGATGTGGGCACATGCACGGTCTTTCTTCTTCCCGTAGCCTGCCCTACCTCAAGATGCGGGAATTCGCTAGCCTTGCTCGCTGGCCGCGGTGCTGCTCGAGGAGTGCCCTGCTGACCCTCTCGCTCCAGGGCCGCCAATAGGGCAATGTTCACTGGTGTGAACCGAAGCTCGCACGCAATAATAAACCCTACAATCGTTAGTAGTATAGAATAAGTAGGGATCGTTCTAGCCGGGGATTAAGGGTACCTGAAATATGAGAATGTTAACAAAAATATTCACAAACATATATGCACACAATTGTCACACTTATATACATATATACATATTCACACACGAAATTATGGGGGATAAAAGGCTTGGCAGCAAGGGCTGCCTCTATATCTATGACACGAAAATAAAAAGAAAACAAAACCTAAACTACTATATACAAGTGATCATCATCTCTCACACAAAACAGTTCACACAAAAGACTCTTTAACACATAGATTTGCATGCAAGAAGGTAAGGATCAAGTATTTAGCATGTTCAAGACCTAAATTAGTTTCGACACAACTAGAGCCTCCAACGGTTTTCCAATTGTTAGACTTCTTAATTTCTTAGAAACTACTCCAACGTATGACTTATTCGTATTACTCGGTTAAATGAAACCTAACACCTAGATTCACGTACATGCAAACAACAAATGCTTAAGCACAACTAATGTTTCGGTTTATAAGGCACACTCTTAGATTACTAACCAAATTAAATCCTAAACATGCTTCTAATACCACTGCCCTAATTATCCAACATACAAAATCCATAAGTTAAATTTCAGAAAAACCATGCATAACATACAATATTCGGTTCATACAAAGTTTCAAGAAAAACCAAGAATCGAAACAAATTCGTACAAAACAACCAAACATAAATAAATACAAAAGCCATAGGGGAATGGATCACACTTTAAGAACCTTGAAGATTCCTCAAAGGTGACAAGGTGGCTCGGCTGCTGCTCCTTGGTGCTCGGCAAGAACAGAAATCGGCAGAAACAAAGGTGGAAGGGTTCGGCTATATGGTTATGGTGGTGATGGTTCGGCTAGGTATTTATGTGTTGGTGTTTGAAATGACTTGGTAGAGCTTTAGGCTAGTGTATTATGCTTGAGATGAGATGATTTTTCTGTAGGAAAAGTGGGGGTATTTATAGAGAATAGGGTGTTGCCGGCAGCCCTCTTGCAAAAAGGATTTCAGAAAACCTAATGGGATAAGGTTTTGCAACCTTCCTTTCTTAGTTCAATTAGGTTTTCTTTTTTCTGAATTTTTTCTTCAAGGCTTGGGCTTCACATCTTCATGGACTTCTTGTATGGTCTTGGACTTCAATTTACAGGTCTTGATCCATCGAAAATGCCCCAAAATGCCAGCAGCACAATATTGCACCAAATCTGCCAGAATCCGCAGCTTCTCCTAGCTTGACTAGGAGAACTTCTTTCTTCAAGTTTTTCTTCAATGCCATGGCCAAGTGTCATTCTCCTTCCTTCCATACGCTTGGGATGTCTTCACAAATGCTCTTGTACATCATATGGTCCATCGAAATGAAGCACTTGTGAAAAGGAAGCAATCAGTCCCTGGAATCGGCAGCTTTGACCTTGTCGTAGTAATTCCGGCATATCTCCACCTTCGGAGCTCCGATTGATGCGATTCCAAGTCTCACGTAAACTAGACACATATGGCCATCTCCCCATAAAATATCTCGGCCAAATTCCTTGCAAGTCGCCGGGAATGATTTTTCGAAGTTGGGACAAAGTCCCAGGAAAATCCTGTAAGCCCCTGGATTGGAATGTTCGGACTGCCGTTTTGCAGCCAACTTTTGGGTGACTTCCCGAACTCCGATTGATCTGAAATTTTAACACAACATTCCTCAGTATATGGATATTAAGCACACCAAATTTCATAGAATTCGGACAAGGATAGATGGCACTTTTGCTCATCTCAAAATCACGAAAAAGACACATTTTGCACTATTTTCCAGATTTCTCAAACTTGGTCATTTTTCGGATTCTTAACCATTTTTCGCCAAACTCTACCAAATTAACACTAAACTATATTATGACTCTATCTTAGACAAATAAGGGTTAAACAAAGCATAAACGAGGGCATAAGCATATAATATCGTCGCACATTGTGCTCCTATCATTCACCGCCTTCAATTCCTGGCATCGGGCCTCCGCTCTTAGTCGATCTTGATCGCCCTCTTCTCGCAAGCGCTTGACCTCTACCTTCATCTTTTTTATTTCTCTCGTACCATCCTGGTCGGGGTTTTCTGACTCCTGGCGATCACGAGCCCTGTCTTGGATGGGAGAAAGGGCGAACCTCGCACCGACCTCAGCCTTTATGTTACGGGCCGGGTCGGGGAACTGAATTCGCGCTTTCGACTTTCCGTCTCAGTCGGGGGAAAGGACGAACCTCGCACCGTCCACAGCCCCTTGGGCCGGGTCAGGGAACTGAATTCGCCCTTTCGGTCCTTCCGTGCTGGATTTTATCTTCCTTCCTTCCATAGCTTCCAGACTGCGGATGTAGCTACCTCTCCAAAGGATCAATAGAGTTCTACTCTCTGGTAGAGCAACACCCACTTTTTGAACGTATTTCCCACATAAGGCACCAATTGTTTCTGCCTAAACCCGGGGGCCTGGTAGATACAGATGAATCCAACTTGATCTTCTGCAAATCTGCTCACTAAGGGGAATACCGGGCGGGCCGGTCTTCTCCTCTCCGATGCCTAAGTTAGTATAGTTGGAGTATATATAACTTGAGCACGTATGTAAGCGGTGAGAGAGATAAGTTACCTATTAAAGAGGGTAGTTGGGGCCCTTATATAGGTGGTTGGGGGTGAGGGCTGGCCTCACCCTTCAATGTGGGACTGGTTCCCTTCTGTTTGTACATTCTGGTGCCCTCTTTGGCAGGCAGGCGCCCCCGGTCCCAGGGTCCCTGGAGGCAGGATAGAGTGCTGGACCCCGAGGCCGGGTGCTGGTGATCCGGTCCCGGGCCTTGGGCCGGGCCCTGGTGCGCTTGCTGCGGGTCTGTGGGCCTGCTGTGGCCCCTCTGCGGCTACTGTCAACAGCAGACAAACTGGAGCTCTAACTGATCGTAACCAATTACCCAGCCAAAGACTTGGTTCCCGATATAATGCCTCGTCACATAGTGACCGTCTAAAGACAAAATAAACACCACAATCGTGGCAGTCCAAAGACACAAATACACTTCACAATAGTGACTGTCCGAAGACCAGAAAACAATTTTTAAAGTCTCAATTGACTCAACATAGCGATCCCCCTTCTTAACACAGGGTGGACCCTAATCTCCACACATGAGAAATCTCCATCACAACACAAGAAAGATCTCTCATTTGCCCTTAGTTTCCAAAACCAACCCATTCACACATCACGCAACTCACATATACTCAATTATGATAATTTCATAATAAAATAATACACCCAATGCACAACCTCAATATATATATTTCACGTATATATATATATATATACATATACACGTGGACATTCACTCAGGAATAGTCCACTAATACCAACTATAGTCATTCATCTTAAAACACTTTTAAAAATCATTTTTATATTAAACCCATTTTACTTACCAATGAACCGTAGTCGATCAAGTTCATTCAATTTAAAACAAATATCTATTTTCATAAAACAATTTCACATTTAACGATCTATTTACTATAATTTAACTCGTAATATATACGAACACTCGTAATATCCCTTAACCCCGAGGCTTGCCAACACGCGACAAACCTCCTTCAGAACCTCTCAAGGGTCCTAGAATGCCTAGTCGACCATAGGATCGAACACTTAGCACCAAATTCTAGGCCGATATGCTCGAAAATTAATAATCGCCTAACATCGAATTTAAAAAATACATAACTTGGTCATACGACGGCCAAATCATGCAAATAATATATCCCCGCGCTCGTATCGACGAGCATGACACAACAGAACACACTACTGCCCAAAAAAAAAAAACCAAACGCGCCGCCACCAAAACCCACGCCTTCTCACCACCTGATAGGAGCATAAAGTGATACGTTCTTAATGCATTTCTTACCCTATTTAGCTATGTAATTCCTTTAACATTACTCTTTTTAGCTTGGTTTGTATTTTTAGGTATTTTGGAGGTGCTTCGAGGTAAAAATGGTGCACAAATGGCTTTCCCTGTTGAATTAGCAGAAACTTGGAAAATGATATTCATTTGAAGAAACTTTCCTAATTTGTTTTAGGAAACTTTCCTGATTTGTTTTGGGAAACTTTCTTGATTTGTTTTGGGAAACTTTCTTATTCGGATTATGGAAACTTCTCTAATTCATTATTTCCTTATTTCTTTTGTACGGATTTCCACTTTGGAACTATCTTGATGATGTGTCGATATGTGGGGGTCCAGCTGCGATCCTAGGTGGCAACATACAATGAACCTGGACATGATTTATTACTTTGAAGACCCTTGGGATGTTATGCTTTGTGCTTTGAAAAATATTAAGAGGGGGAATGAAGGTTATATGTGAATTCAAGGAAAATAAAGTACATTTATCTATAATAAAATCAGAATTATAAGGAGTTACTTAGTGGAGGATTTCAAAGAGACTTGGAGAGACTTTCACTATAAATAGGAAACATCCACAATAAAATTAGGCATCTTTTCTCTTGCACAAAACCTTGCCGAAACTCGACCAAAATCATTCCAAAAATCCTATATAGAAAATTAGCACAGCCGTACCACCTCCCTTCATCAAAATCGCACCACCTCTCCATTGCTGAATCCATCTTTGCCGAATTCTTGCAAGGTTCTTCAAAAGTGTGATTCGAACATCTCATGGCTTTTGTTATTTTCTGTATGATTTACTATTTAATATTGTACGGATTAAAGGATTTTGATTTTTGGTTTTGTATGTTATACTATGACTTCCGAATTCTATTTTGGTTTTCTATGGATTAATTTTACAAACTTTACAGGTATGATTTCGTAATTTATTGATTATGGGCAATAGGTTTCGCATGTGTTCTTGGTTATATTCGATTAATCTTCATGAGTTCAAGCTCAACAAATCGTGTGCTTGAGGGCTGTCTTGGCCATGGCAGAACCTTGAGTGCCGATTTCATATGCCATAGTAATTTAGATTGCATCATACACGAAGTTGTTGTGATTTAAATTACTTAAGTAGGGTTACCATAATTCTGAAAATTTACACAATAAATAAGATGAGTGACGCCATACTTGTTTATGTGCTTATGATTCAGCTTATCGTGCTTATGTGCTCTTTGTGTTTAATTTCTACGCGAAATGTCTTTAAACCAATTTGTACCATGTTTAGGATTATACGCGAAGTTGATTCTAAATACTTGTGAAGTCTTAACGATTAGATGAACCGCGAAGTGCTCTAATTAGAATCGGAATTGAATTTATCTAAGTGCTATGTGAAAATTGTTTGTTGCAGTGAGTTATTAGTTTCATGTCATATATGCTTTAAAGTGATTTCGTGCTATGTGTTTGTTGGAGAAGTTGATCACTTGTATATATTTAATTTAGATTTTATTTTAGGCAATAGTTTTAGATAAAAATCTCCAAACCCCCATGATTTCGTTGTGTATATGTGAATATTTGTTAACACTTGAGTGATTCGATTACCTTTCAATATCCCCGGACTGAACGATCCCTACTTATCCATACTAACGATGACATTTTGCAGGGTTTTAAATTAGTGTGAGTTTCAACTCTCATCACCACCACTAACATCTAACATGTAGATCAGAGAGAGAGGAGTTTGAGGATAAGTGAAAAGCCTCTGGATTAGGTCGGAAGACAGTCGGAAACGCCGCCTTAAACTTCTCCATCGACTCAGCTGCTGTCGCCTTGGGTTGCAGCCTCCAACGCACTCCAAGATCGACACAGACGTGCCTAGAGGAAGGAGAACAGCCGAAAAGAGCGAGCCTTGAGCTTCAGTCTCGCCGGTGGAGCTCGCAGTCTCGACGTCGACGGCAGCCGTCGCTGCGCCGTGCATGGCGGTCGTCTCGGCGCGAGTCCTATCTTGAAAGAAAGAGGAGGTCGAGCTGATCATTCTGGTGGGTGGCACGACGTGAGGCGTGGCCGGATGGCGGAGAACAACAGAGGAGAAGCTCCGGCGTCGTGAGAGAGGAGGATGAACAGTGTATCCAAATATTTCTGGAAACTTTTAACTTTTTTCGGAAAGTTTGACTTTTTCAGATATTTTCTTACTATTTATAGAAATTTCAGATTTTGGAAATAACTTCAACATGTCGTTACTTCTTCATACGACGTTCATTTCACGTGTGCCGCGTGTCTACGAACTCGTATCGTCAAGCTCTACGAATTTCGTGAAGGAAACTTTTCAAAATTCACAACAGATAAAAAGTCAACTTTTAACCCATCGGAACTTAAACGTTTTTCGGATTTTAACTCTCGGAATCACTTCCGACGTCGAGTAAAGACTAATTAAAAGAGTATGAAATACGAATTTCTATAAATCACCATTCCAGTAATCTTGAGAAATTTACAGAAAATTGAATTAAAATTGAGGTTATTACATTAATAATTTCAAATAAACCTTCAGAATTAATAACGAATTTTCGGGATATTACATAATTAGTGTATTCAAATTGGGCAGTTGCACTTCACATTTTTTATGAGGTGAAGGACCTGTTGCTGGTGTGGCATGAGGAGTTCAAGCAATTCCATGGCAACATAAAAACGAAACGGAAACGCCGTATCACAAAATGTGTGTGTCCACCCTAAGGGAGACTCAAGATAAATGTGGATGGCAGTTACAGAGATGCAAATGGTAGTGGTGGAGTGGGTGTGATAGTCCGGGTTGCTTATGGTACGTTTGTGGCAGCATTGGCTCGACCCATCGATTATGCACAGTCGGTGTCACATACAGAGCTGGCTTATTGGTTGCTATACACCAAGGCTGGGACTTGGTGGAGTCAGAGTCGGATTGCACTATACTCGTCGATGCTCTTAAGGGAGTTGGTGAGGATTCTATAGTAGGTCGCATCATCGAAGATTGTAGGAGGTATGCTCAATCCTTTTCATTC
Source organism: Potentilla sterilis (assembly GCA_963682095.1). Lineage (NCBI taxonomy): Eukaryota > Viridiplantae > Streptophyta > Magnoliopsida > Rosales > Rosaceae > Potentilla > Potentilla sterilis. The sequence continues at coordinate 20,966,787 of OY821763.1, read as the reverse complement.
TTTGAACACATATCTATCGTGAAACAAATGATGTTGCTAACAGACTAGTTCACCTTGTTAGTGGAAGTAATGTAGAGGAGTTTTGGATTGAAGAGGCACCTATTATTATTCAGAATGCTCTTTTCGAAGATAGTTATAATATTGATAGGAGTTTAGGTGCAACGTCCCCAATGTTTAGCTCAGTCCCGTTCACCTGGTCAGGGAACTGCTTTTAAATCAGGCCAATCTAAATCCAAGGACTGAGAAAATTGAACTGAAATTTATTTTATTTTAATTTTTTTAACAGTTTTCAATTTTCAATTTTCAATTTTCAATTTTTATTTTCAATTAACATATCCTCTTTCTTCTGCCCAGATTTCTTCTCCATATCTCCTCTTCTCACAAAATTCATACCAAGATTAACACCACAAATTCCGTTCCACTCTCATTCATTTAGTTGTTATCACTAATCAACATGAATCCAGTAAATATTGTTTTGTTCAACACTATCAACACAAGTATTTCTTGCTTGCTTCTCACATTCGAGCATGGTGAGATTATCAAATCACAAGAAGACTATCACATGCAGGGTCGGCCATGGGGCTGTGCGGCTGGTGCGCCGGCACAAGGCCCCCATTCCGGCGAGGCCCCCTATCTGACTTCTTAAATTATTTAAGTATTATATAGCTTTAAAAAGGAAAGAGCTAACATAAATCCCAGCAGCTCAGTTGGATAGTGGGGGTTGTTTTAAGTTATTGACCGGTGAGATCACGGGTTCCAGTCCCAAGTGTGGCTTTTTTTTTGTGTTTTTTTCCAACAACCCTTGCCCACTTATATTTCATCCCACAAAAACATGGGCACTTAATCACTTATGCCCATTGCTAAAGTGCAGTCTAACTCTCTGACCCTCAATCCCTCATTCTCAATTTCTCACGAACTCAATCTCAAGCACGCCAAAGCTCAACTTTCCTTCTCCTTCATCAAAATTAGGGATTATGCTAACCATTTAGGTACTTCTTATCTCCTAAATTCCTAATTGTGTTTCTTAAAAAAAAAAAAATTCTTTGTAAGTTTGTATTCAATTATGGGTTTTCTGAGTTTCCCCATAAGTTTCTTATTTCATCAATTTTCTGGGTTTTCTAGATCATTGTTAGTTTGTTACTTTGTTTGAATCAGTTAGATTTATTGTTCATCTCATTATGTTGGTTTCTTGTTTTGAATTCGAATAGTTGTTGCATTGTTGAGTTTGAATGATTATTAAATTCTTACTTTCTTAGTTCATTTCGTATTGCTGAGATTTTGATTGACTTTGATCCTCTTGTTTTCATTGAGATGAGCAGAGTAGGTACTTTGAGCTGCTGAAATATTAAGTGCATTTAGTTAATGGCTCCAACAAGAAAATATCCAAGTGGTCATTCTAAGGTTTGAAAGGCAAGAAGTATAGAGAAATTGAGAAACTCTCAAAAGGGGGCTATGCATAAATTTCTTGCTAAGCCACTAAATTCAGCTGTTGAAGATGCAACTAATGTCAATGAAGAGCAAAGTACTGATGAGGAATTGAAAGATGCTGAAGTTGAGGTAGATCAAGAGTTGGAGGAAGCAGCAGAAGGTGCAGACCATGCAACCAAACAGAAGATGAATGAAAAAGAATTGGAGGATGTTGAAGAAGATGTACAACAGGTTGAGGATGAGGTGGTGGAAGAACCCGTTGAAGATTTTGAGGAGGAAGCGGTGGAAGAACCCATTGAAGAACCTGTGGAGGAAGTGGTGGAAGAACTTGTTGATTTTGTAAGTTCAATTCCTTTCAATATCTCTGATCCTAGAAATTGGGATAAGCTTGATTCTAAATGGAAAGATTTACTAGTAGAGAAAGGTCCGGTTAGAGATCTTTTGTCTGGAAACGGGCCTAAAGATAAATGAAGTAGACATTTTTCTTCTGAGTTTTACAGTCAGTCTTTACCAAACGGAGAGAAGCATCATAGGGATTGGTTGGTATATTGTAAAGATCTTGATAGAGTTTTCTGTTTCTGCTGCAAGTTGTTCAAGACGAGACCTCAACCAAGTCAGTTAGCATATGAAGGTTCGAATGATTGGCAGCATATGAGTGAAAAATTGAAAATGCACGAGAAAAGTGCAAATCATATTTGTCATATGATCATTTGGGCAGATTTGAGTGAGAGGCTGAGAATGAGTGAAACAATAGACAAAGCTGTGCAAGAGCAAATCAAAAAAGAAAAGGAGCATTGGAGGAAAGTGTTAGAGAGATTATTCTCAATTGTGAAATACTTGGCTAGGCAGAGTTTAGCGTTTCGGGAAACTAATGAGAAGATGTATGAAATGAGCAATGGGAATTTTATGGCCACAGTACAAATGATTGCAGAATGGGATTCAACAATGATAGAGCATCTTCGAAGAAAAGAAAATCATGAGATTCGTAATCATTATCTAAGTCACAAGGTACAGAATGAGCTGATATTAGTGCTAGGTTCAGAAATCAGATGTGCGATCTTGAAAAAAATAAAAGAAGCCAAGTACTTTGCAGTGATACTAGATTGTACCCCTGATATCAGCCATCAAGAGCAGATGACGTTGATTTTGAGATGTGTGGATGTCACTAAACTTCCGGTAAAAGTTGAGGAGTACTTTTTGGGATTCCTAACTGTGAATGATACCACTGGTCGAGGTCTTTTTGAGGAGCTGCAAGATGTATTAAAACGTCTTGATCTTGATATTGATAAAGTTAGAGGCCAAGGATATGACAATGGGTCAAATATGAAAGGGAAGCACCAAGGTGTACAAAAGAGACTCTTAGACATAAATCCCAAGGCATTTTACACCCCTTGTGGCTGCCATTCACTCAATTTAACACTCTCTGATATAGCAAATTCTTGTGAGAGAGCAAGAGATTTTTTTGGAGTGGTGCAGCGAATTTATACATTGTTTGCTGATTCTACAAAGAGGTGGAAGATATTGAAAGACAACATAACAGAGAAAGGATTAACTCTCAAGTCATTGTCAGTGACCCGATGGGAAAGTCGTATTGAAAGCATAAAACCAATTGTGCTCCAAGCTTCAGCAATAAGGGAAGCTTTACTTCAACTTGCAGAAAGTGAGACAGATTACAAAGTTATAAGTCAGGCTAATTGTCTTGCGTACCATGAATTGGGGAAGTTTGAGTTTATAGTTGGCATGGTTATTTGGTTTCAAATATTGGCTAAAGTTAATAAGAGATGCTTATTGATGTTGCAATGGACAATGTGAAAGGCCTGATTTCTTTTTTTGAGGAATATCGGCAAAATGGGTTCCAAAAAGTTGTGACTTGTGCTACAGAAATAGCTGCTGAAATGGAGATTGATGTGGTGTTTCATGAGAAGAAAAAAATAAGGAGGAAAAAAACAATTTGATGAGGTGCTTAGTGAGTCAATTGAACCAACACTATCAACTGAAGAATCTTTTAGAGTTAAGTACTTTGTCTACATAGTGGATCATGCCATTAGTTCTTTGAAGAAGAGGTTTGAGGAGTATGAACAGTATGACAATATCTTTGGGTTCTTATTTACAGCAGAGAGGTTGAACTCTTTGGATGAAGATGAGCTGAAGACAAGCTGCAACAATCTTCAACAAAAGCTGCAACATGACCAGGTATTAGATGTAGATAGTGAAGATTTATTTCATGAATTGCAACTCTTATTGCAAAACCATTTGCCTAATGAGAAAAACACAGCCATTGCAATATTAAATTATTTAAAAAGAGCAAATTGTTATCCATCTGCGTGTCTTGCATATAGAATATTGTTGACAGTCCCTGTCACTGTGGCTTCGGTAGAAAGGAGCTTTTCAAAATTGAAGTTATTGAAAACCTACTTGCGATCAACCATGACGCAAGATAGATTAAATGCATTAGCTATGATTTCAATTGAAAGTGATTTTCTAGACAAACTTGATTACGAAAGATTGATTGATGATTTTGCTGCTAAAAATGCTAGAGAAGATCCATCTTTATTAAGTAATATTGCAACGGTTGTGTTATTCTCTTTTGGTAAGGCCTAGTGATTGTTAAAGTTCTTGAATTTTTGATGGGATTGCTGGGGAAGTTGATAGGGAAGATGTAAGATTTTTTTTGTTTCTCTTCTCTTTTGATATCATTGTTCATATGATTCAAGATATATATAATATTGGAGGTACTTCTTCTCCTTTGATTTTTCTACTTCTTCCAATTTCCAATTAGATGCGATATTGTAAAAAGTTACTGGCAGAGCAACTTGACAGTAGTAACTCTGATCACACGCGCGCGCATACAGATTTTTTCTTAACATATGTAACAATAGTCCCATTTTGTGATCTTAGATACAGAAAGAGTTGCTGCTTGTTATATGCCTAATGCATTATTCCTTGGTGATTTTGGTTTCAAGCGGTCTGCTTGCTTTCTCCTGGTCGTTGATTTGCTGTTAGTTTCCTCTAATTCAATTGCAGGTTATGCTATAAGCCTATAACCCTTCCCTTATTGGATTTGTATAATTTGCTCATGTTGTCCAATTTTTTTCGTACATTTCCTTATGATCTAGTCTAGTACTTCATTTTTTAAGGTTATTATTCCCGACAATTGGTAATCAACTCTAGCCCCCTAGTTTCTTAACTAGTAACTGTGCTTTTAGATTTCCATTTATTGACAGAGCAATTTACAGTTAGATTTTTCTACTTCTTTTGATTAAGTAACTTGACAGTAGTAATTGTGCTTTTATTACTTGGCTTTCATCTATGTAAAAACTGTTGATTGTAGGACTAACTCTTATTTCAGGATCTGCTACCAAAGGAGCAGCCGAATAGGTACACTCATGCTCTTATAATTGGTTAATCCATTAACTTTGCTTTTATCTTTATTTTTTATCTTTTTAGACTTTTTGCTTGATCTTGTAACTGAATATTGTACATTTTCTCTGTTTGGTATTAATATTGGGTTTAGTTGAGCTAATAGGACTTAGGCCCAGTTTGGGATTGATTCTCAAGCTGCTTTTGGGGTCAAAAGTGATTTTGGGCCTAATTTTAAGTGTTTGGTAACAACCCATAAAACTGATTTTAGAAGAATTGATTCTCTTAAAAGTGAATTTTGGAGAAGCAGGGTAAGAGATGCTTTTGCAGGAATCAGTTATTTTTGTAACAAATGATAATATTTGTTTTTTCTTAGATTGTGATATACTAATGTAATTAAATAATAATCAATCATTTACTATGGCGTTAAGAAATCTTATGTAATATTGTGGATTAACTTTATAATTATATACAAAAGAAACAATTATTTATTTTAATATCAATTTATAACAATTCATATTTTTGTCATTATACCATCCAAAACAATTTTTACTTATAACTCACCAAACCCACGAAATTGCTTTTTGGTTCTCACAACACTTTTAAAAACAGTTTACCAAACACCTCAGCTGATTCTACTCACAACAGATTCAAAAGCAATTCTGCTCACAGCACAGCAATCCCAAACTGGGCCTTATTGTAGTTAGTGCCTTAGTGGTAATTTAAACATCACAAGGGCCTTTTTTAGATTTCGCACAGGCCCCGAATTCTCAGGACGGGCCCTGATCACATGATTTGAGATTGAAAAGAGACTGGAATGAGAAAGATAGAAAGCGAGGAAGGTGGGTTTAGGATTTTCGAATTGGAATAAGATTTGGGATTGAAAAGGGGCTGGAATGAAAACTGGGTCAGATGGTTAGATCGGCAACGACGGGGAGGTAAGTTCTTGGCCTCCTTGGGATGAGAACGAGTATGTCTCTTGGCCTCCTTGGTTGTTTTTAAGAATGTAATAGAATGATTAAATATAAATAAAAGATAATAAACTTTACATAATATCTCAGCCATGCGATCAATCTCAATAAAATCAGACGGTTGTTGTGCAGATGTTCCCGAACGGGACTGATGTTTAGCTATCTTAATGATATTTGAAAAAACTAACAGATGTGGGCTTATGGTGCAGCCAGGTGCCAATACAAGGTAGAGTCGTGCTATGATAGGTCTTTCCTTGCCTTTTGGTTCGTCGACTCGAAAGAGGCTAGAATTATAAACTAGGGGAAATGAAAATTCCGATCGTCTCCGACCTCCGTTAATTGATAGCTCAAATGAATGCTCACTCTCCCTAGATTTTGATTCCTCTAATGCATGTTACTTTACCAGAGAGACATCCAAGGAAATCGTCAAGCACCCGAAGCTATTATGGACAAGGTTGTCTCTAACTCCATTGATTCTTAATTTCTTGTTTTTATCTTGTGTTTGAGTAGCGATATGTGTTTAGGTCTCCTTGATGCTTCTAGTTTGAATGGTGTTCTTTTCATATGAGCCCTTAATCAACGTTTATATCTTGTTTGTATTGTATACGTTTCATTGTTTTGAAGAAGATGGAAGACTGTTAAATTAGTGTTGGTTGTTGTAATGTATGAGATATTTCCACTTTTCTATGAATCTTATTCTGATAGTATCAGTGCCTTTAATTCACTCATCTAGTTGTCTTGGTCATCTTTTTAGTAATTACTAGGAAAATGCTATCTCAAAAGTACTGGTGTAATGTATCATATAAATTGCCGTCTTAGGTAATCTAATTGTTACCATATGATGATTCTTAGATTGTCTTGACCTTATAATAGCAGTACTGTGAGTTATAAGGTTTAAGTGATGTCGGTTCGACTCGAGAGCAAAAGATCAGAAATGAAGATATAATGAAAATTGATGATCAAGAATTGTACCCTGTTTGTGACATTAAATCACATTTGCCTGAGGCATATTTGTATCATTACTGGAATTGGTTTGTTTCTGTTTTGCTTTTTTAAAGTACAAGGAAAACATTTGTGATCTGTTTCATTCTTCTTGATAAATTAATTTGCATTACTTTGAGAATGGAAGTGACACATTACATCTGAGCTGTTGGATCAGACTATGCATTCTGATCTCATGTTGCTAGGTTAGTAGACTCAACGGCGGTAGGATGTTGATGATTGACCGCAATTAGTGTTGTGAATACTCTCTAGTTGATTTTGCAGTTGAATGGAAGCTAATGTTTCATTTGTTAAAATTCAGCAAGATACATCTAGAACAGGTGGAGCTACTTTATCCATAACTGGGCTTCCACATGATGGGGAGGTGGCTAAGCTGTTTCAGGCCTTACTGCGAATGGCTTCCTTCGAGCTTGAGAGCACAAATGGGTTCAATAGGAGGCTGAAATTTTTTAAGGTTTACATTAGTCTGTCACCCCCAGAGTACGCAGGAAATCTTAATAGTTCATCTGAAGGGCTGGATTGGCTACAAAGGGTAAAGCAATGTTTCGATGTTATTGATGTACCTGGAGACCTAAGAGTTGGGTTTGCAGCCTATACTCTTACTGGAGCGGCTGGCTATTGGTGGGATTTTGTTAAAAGGAGCTGTGATGTGGAATCCATGACTTGGGATCACTTTGAGCAGAGTTTTTTGAATAGGTATGTTCCGCAGACTATAAGGCTAGCTAAAGTAAGTGAATTATACCTTTTGACTCAGGGGGAAATGACAGTGTTCCAGTACGATTCTAAGTTCATTGAATTATCACGGTATGCACTTAATCTTCTGACTTCGGATAAAGAGAGGACAGAGAGGTTTGTATGTGGGTTGAGGCCTTCCAGCCGTATGGAGTTAATATATTGTAAATATGATACTTATGAGCAGGCGGTGGCAGCAGCACTGCAAGTAGAACAATCTGAAAGTATCAGCACTCAGAGAGAGCAAGAGTCATTTGAGGGAGATTCTGGTCGAGGGAGAAAAAGGCAAAGGAAGCAGTATACTTGCCACAACTGTGGGGAGCCTGGTCATATTCGGCCTCACTGCCCAAATTAATCTGTCATCCGCCTTGCTGTATTATTGAAGCGAAACGAACGTCATCTTTTTTGGAGAGATTTACTTGTCAAAATCTCATCATCATGATAAACAGAAAGCACCAATATGAGACGACGTGTGCTGGTGCTAGCTAGTGATTTTAGTTTTGTCTCTGTTTTGATATGTTAGTTTTGTCTCTGTTAGATATATGAAATGGGGAAAAGTGGAAGTGTGAGTTATGCCTTATAATGGGGGACTATTTCCCTTGTGCCTTCTTTTCCTTTATTATTTTTGCTTTACCTGCATTATGTGACCATAAATACAAGACTAGAGTTTCTGCGTTTATGTCTGCAGTACATGATCATAATTTGAATTATTAGATGAGTTTTTGCGGATCTTACTCGGTAGAGTTTATGTAAATTCAGAATCTGAAACCCTGAAATGTGTCCAACTTCTGGAAATGGAAAACGCATGAATCAAAATCATTGATAAAAATCAACCGTTTGGCTTTAGCATCATCTGCAACTTCTTAAATGAATGAGTAACCGTGAAAGTTCTCCCATTTTGAAGGACTACAGTAAATTGGAAATCCCTATCAAAGTTCTCCCAACGGTGTAAGGATTAGGGCTATCACTTCCTCCAGAGCCTCCCTTTGCTATAGCTTGAGGCAACCCTTACTAACTAGCATTGGGAAACTCACCGATATGAGTTCTGCAATTAGCCCTAGTCTGCCCAATTTGTTTATAGCTTCGCAATTGCATTGACTTAATTAGAATTATTTCGTTAGTCACTTACCTTACAAATAAAAATAAAAAAAACAAAAGACTTGTTACATTCTAAATTTTATTTTAAAAAACAGTTTTGTTCCTCAGTTTTCAAATTAAACTGAATAGTTCTTAATCTTTTATTTCTCGACAGTTTAGTCCATTCCGTCCAACAGATCTGTTATATGGCTGACATGTCAAACTTTATGACACGTCATCCGGTCCACATCAGCTATTGGACGTAAAAATGACAAAAATAACCCCATTTGAAATCAAGGCTTTTTTTTTCATTTACTGGGATGTTTTTTCCTCAGCTCGTTTTTTCCTTTTTTTTCCCCCCCTTTTTCTCTCTCTCTCTCTCACACTCTAACCAACTAGCTCTAGATCCTAATTCATTATAACGAGACCCAGCACATCATCCTCATCCTCCCTGATTAAACCAAACACTAACAAATAAATATATACAAAAAACAAGTATATATCAAATAGAGATGAACAAAAGGTGATTGAACTTAATTTTTTTTCCCATTCACTTCTTGCTTTGCATTCCCAATTGAGCATGATCCCAGAAAACTCATGTTGGAAAAATGAGTTAAAAACCCTTTTTGAAACCAAATTTAAATGGATTAATTAAAGTGTGTTACACTTATAATTAATGAGAATTGAACTTGGATTTGTATTCTTCATAATGAAAACTACAATATTATGTGTTCATATGACCAATTTGGTTTTGGGATGAATGAAAAATTGTCATCCAAAGTTGGCTATTGAAAAAGGGAAATGGTAAGAGTCAAGTGACTCTTCAGTTGCTACTGGAAAATTTTTGATATTCTAGTAACATATGATGTAATGTGTATTATGAACATTGAGTGGGATGTTCATGACCATTGAGTGAGATGTTCATGACCATTGAGTTCCTTATAATGATGATTGATTTTAATAGCCTTCGCCATTCCTCACACTATAAAAAGGGCCTCTTTTTCCATAGTTTTAGACCTACACCAATACCAACACCAACACAAAGCATTGAGCTCTTCTCCTTTGAAAATCATTCTCTCTTCTGCACTTGTGCTCTTGTTTTATTCTGGTGATAGATAGAAAGTACTAGCAGTTCGTAGGTGTTCTTGTAGTAGTGCAGCCACAAGAACTCGAAAGGTCGTTGTATCCTGGGAGACGAACGCTAAGAAGTCATTTTGCACCGATAGAGGCAGCGTAATTGTCTTAAGGAAAGTGTGTGATACACACGACTCGACTTCAACGGATTCTACTTTGTTTATCTATTTAACATCCGTCGGAAACCCATTGGTATTCTTTATTTATAATTATTATTTTCATTATAAATTAATTTTGGGTAATCATATTTGCAAAATCATAAACCCCTCTTCTGTTTACAACTCATTGTCACACTAAGCTGGTGGTGCTTCTTCTTCTGCACATCAAACACAACCAAAATACATCAACATTATAATGCTTTCACTACATTTCTTTACCATGCAGCATGTTCCAACCTATGCAATTACAGAAGAAATGACAGGATTTGGAGCCTCAGTTTTGGATGGTTTTCTAACATTTGGTCTAGTCTACACTGTTTATGCTGCTGGTGATCCAAGACATGGTGCATTGGGGGCTATGGGGCCTTTAGCAATCGGGTTCATGGCTGGGGCAAACGTCCTGGCAACCGGACCATTTTCTGGCGGATCCATGATTCCGGCTTGTGCATTTGGGTCTGCCGTCATTGCTGGTACCTTCAAGAACCAAGCGGTTTACTGGGTAGGACCTTTGATTGGTGCTGCAGTTGCTGGTCTTCTATATGACAATGTGGTGTTCCCTGCTCAAGATTCTCTTGCTGGGAATGCTTATGGGATTGCAGTGTAATTTAATGCCGAGTTTAGATTGTGGCTTAGACAGTAATTAATGCTTGTTTTGTAACATTTGTAATTGTTCATTCAGACTCTTCCTTTGACTTGTGAGTTGTGTGTAATTAGCTAGTGGCCTAGTACTAATGAACTCTTTTAGCTTTGTGTTCATTTAACGAAAAACAAGTGCTATATCACATGATGTTTCAAAACCAGTTCGATCATACACTATGGTTTGGAATTCAACTAGGGACTATAATTCAACTAGGGACCAAGATATAGTAGAGAGAAAAAACATAAAGTAGAAAAAAAAAATTTCCACTGCCGGGAGTCGAACCCGGGTTTGTCATAAGCTTATACCAAATTGTGTTGTGCTACAGTGGACTTATTGTTTGTTTAAAGAAGATACAGCTATTTATATGATATCATACTCTTTCTAGTGGAGTAGAATATTTTATATCTGCTTCAAAATTATGATTATTTATTTTTTTAGTCTTATGAATATAATCTTGAAGTAAATACAAAATATTATTCCACTACCAAGTGTAATCGAGTTTCATTTTAAGCTCTCGTGCTTTGTGTTGTACTATAAAGAATCCACTTAAAATTCATTGTACTACAATAGAAATTGGTTATCAATTCACGTTCGACAACTATAACAATATTTCAAATCAAAATTTTATATACAATACTATAGTACCAATAATTAAAATACAAAATACCGATCTAATTCCTTCAACTATTTGAGGAGTTTCATGCTCCCTCCTCGCTCTTATACTTTTTCTTTAAATTTTCGATAAATCTTATAGTCTGCTTACATCTCCTTATTAACAACAAGTCCGCTGTAGCACAACACTACTTAGACAAGCTATGATCAATACCTGGGTTCGACTCCTGGCAACGGAACAACTTTTTTTGCTTAATTTTCCTCTTTCTCCCCATTCTATCTTGGTCCTTGTTGAAATCCACATCATCACCAAATCCTCCAAAACCCAATAACGGCCATGGCGCCCAAAACCCTCTCCTCCTTCCTCTCTCCCTTCACTCTCTCTATCCCCACCACCAAGCTCCCCAACCTCCGCCACCACCCCACCACTCTCATCCTCTGCCGATTCTCTCCTCCCCACCCTAAACCGCCTCTCTCGGAGCGCCGCTTACCCGAACCCGAAGGCACTGGCGCCGCCGCCCCCACCCCCGGTGACCGCCTCCTCGAAAGTCGCCGCTCCTTCGACGCCGCTAAGCTCCTCCTCAAGGAAAAGAAGAAGAAACGCCTCAAGGAGAAGTTGCTGAAACTCTCCACCGCCGTCACTTGCTGTTACGGCTGCGGAGCTCCGTTACAGACTTCGGATCCGGATTCTCCGGGTTATTCCGACCCAGAAACTTATGCATTGGTATAAATTCTATTCAATTTTAAGCTAATGTTAGGTAATGAAATTAAATGAAATTTGAAAGTATTTTACCCCTTTTTTTCCTTTAACTTTATAAATGGGTAAAGTAGGAAATTGTTTTAGGAGAAAAAGATAGAATGCAAATCGATATTTTATTCATTGATAAGGAGGTCTTTATATAGGCATTACATCAAGTATCCCGAATAATCAGAGATTCCCTATCAACTAAATCTACTAGGAATCTAGTCTAATTAAGTTAAGACACACATCGAAATTTACAGAATTAACCTTCCTTGAACATTCCCCCTTGTGTCGCGTACCTATTGTGATACGGTGCATAACATGTTGCCTCGCTAAAACCTTGTCAAGCAAAATAAAAACTACTTGGGTAAAATAAAAGGCTTGGTCGAAGGGAAAAGAACACAACGCACCGACTACAATTGAAGATTACATATGAGGTAGACCCCCCTGATGTCTACAAGACAACTCCCCCTGATTGGTAACGCAATCTCGGAGTTTAGATTAATGGCGTATACAAACGCTCCACACAAGGTTCAAAAGTAGGCATGGCCAATGATCTAGTCATTGGTTACGGCCACATTATCTTTGTATTAGACCGGCTACACTTAGCTTTACTTGGTCTTAAGGAAGAAGACTGCTTAACAACTCAAAACTAGAATTCGCGTTGAAAATCAGATTCACGCGCATCATGACCTTTGTGTACTTAAATAGTCATAACTTCTTCGATACAGTAGGTATGAACGAACCGTAAATTGTTCTGGAAACTAAACACCGATATCTTTCCAGTGATATAAAGTACACAATGTGATTCGTCCTGAGCTGATTTCAAAGCTCTGTCGAAAGTGACTGATATGCAAATTATCAGACAGATTCGTTCTACTTTTCCAAAACAGCCATAACTTACTTAGTATGATAGCTATAATCGAATGATTGGTGTTCTTGGAAAGTAGACACATAGACCTTTCCAACGGTACTAATTTCACCATTTTTCAACGAGTGGGCTGTCCTGTAGGTCTCGTGGAAATCGACTTACAAAATTAGACAGATTCTGGAATTGCTTTTTTATGTGTCTTTCATGATGGGATTGAATGAGCCTAAACTTTTCACACTTGAAAGAAAGTATCGTCATATATCATGACATTGCATGGACGCGTCTAGCCATTACCTTGACTTTATAAGTTTATAGCGAATGAGATGTCGAGTCGAGCATATTATGACAAGTACATGATTGCGCACATGGTACTTAGATGGAGAGCTTCATCTCCCAAGACTTCTAGTCATATAGACGTAACGAGTCTTCTCAAGGATTCGACTGATCATGAGATATATATAGGCTTTAGTTTAACGTCCTTTGAATAACCATAAGCCGATAGATGAATAAATTCATCATTAACGGTTCTCACTCTCGAGACAAAATATATTCCCAAGATCCTTTCATTCTTAACGTCGGATTAGTGATACCTCAATCACAATTCATCCGGATTTCACACGCAAATAGGCATGATTCTTTATATCTCATCTCCAATCAAGTAGTCATTCAACCGTGTGTACAATATCTAACCAGAAAATCTAAGACCATATAGGAAACGTCCTAAACTGATAGCATAAGCACTTTGTGGTTTTTGCTTACTTGACTTGGGTGAAAACTAATCCGTTCAGGATGTTTATGTACATCTCTTTACTTAGTCCCAATAGAGATGATACAAGCTACATGTTTAGTTTTTCGGAACTACCTAACTGACAATGTAGTGGAGTGCAATATGACTCCATTACGAGAGCATTTGTCATCGTAGTCGATTCCAGGGCGTTTGTGAGAGACCTTGCGCCATAAGGTGAGTGTAGACTCTTTTTCTCACTACACTTTCCATAAAAGATTATCGATAGAATTTACACTTGCGGTGTCGGCATCATCTGACCAAGGACCTATCTCTTTGTTTAAACTGGATCACATATCTTTCCGTGTAGGCCAATTCACAACGTTGGTATTTGCTTCAACGAAGTGTGTGTTCGATATCAAACTCATATACCACATTACCACGTCCTCATGTACACTAGTGTAATTCGCATTTGTAGAGATTTCCATATAGATTGGCTTTTCATTGAGGCGTCCCTTAATGATGACCATAATCCAGAAAATCCATAAGACGAATGAGTTGTCATTGATCAAAAGATCAAGTTGTGCCATACTCGCATTCGACGAGTGTATATCGAACTAAGTGTCATCTCTACACTTCTGTGAGAGTCACGGCCTAATGACACCATCTACCACTTTTGTGGAGTCACCATGCCACCATCTATGGGTGACAACATGTCCATTTATTCAGACATCAATCCTTACAGGCATGTTTGAAACAAGAGTACTATTCCAATCTTTTCCTCGAAAGACCAATAGCTTGCTCTTTGCAGGATGTATATCAAATCTCGTCACTTTGATTTATGAGACTTTAGGGAACATGATAAGGCACAGTGGGGACAAACCACGGTAAAGCCAAGTCGTTCTACTTGAACATACTTGTTCTTATCTCCCTCTAACGATGGGAATACTGACTCATCAAAAAGTGACAAAAACGAGATCGCCTGTGAATGTTTCTATATTGCGGGTTATAGGTGGAAGCTTATGTCTTATTCAAAGACATTATTCATAATCAAATAATCTATCATTAAGCGTTTGTGGTGGCGCAATATGACACATAAAGTATGTGAACGATAAAATGTATTAATCGGTAGCACTTATACATTAACAAGATGCATTCTATTACAAAATGTAACATGCATATGCGCTTCCTGAAACATTTCACTAAGTTCTGGAATGCCAAATGCTACCAAATTTTATCAGTAGGCAGACATGTGTGTCAGAATTCAAAGGCCGCCGGCCTCATTGCCAGAACCAGTGGGAAACATACCGAACCGGCCGGAAAGGTCGCCAGAGATCAGTGAACGTTTGTGTCGAGTGGTTCACTACCTTCCAGGTGTCCAATGACCCTCAAATTTCATGAGTAGGTAGCTTTGGATGTTAGAAATCGGTGGCCATAAGTCTCACCTAAAAAACCAGCCTAAAAGTAGGTAAACCGGTCCGTCCAATGACGAGTCCGCAAGTTGGAAAAAAGGAATTTCTAGGTTTCTTCAAATTTTTCAATCATTGTCAAGGTGCTTTATAACATCTAAGTGTTATGGCTTGAGTTTAACCATTAGCATTGTATCTCAAAATTGAACCATGATAAGGCATTAAGGCCATCATCTTATGTATTATTATCTTTAGCGTTGGAGGGCGTTACTCCAAAATTTTACTAAAGATTAGGCTTCCAAATAATGAGCATAGCTAATGAAAGATCATAAGGGGAATCATATGCACTTTTAAATGCATAACTAGGGTTTCTATTGACTTAGAGGAAGACTTGGGTGACGTTAATGTCATCTTTAAGCCTTGAGCATTGCTCATGGCACTACCAAATATTCTTTTGGTCAGCTTTGATCCCAATAGCTTCTTTGCTAAAAAGAAACGATGTCCATGACTTTCTTGCATATATGGATCATCAAAACATGTCCAAAATTCCAGACGATGTATATTATAGTCTATATGAGTCGCCGATTCAAAGAATCTGAATCATATTATACTTGAAATACATTCACAATATTGACTCTTAAGTTGTGCGCATTCATTAGAAGCGATACATAAGAAATTTCTTCAATTTTCACAATGAGTTTCAAGGTGATAAATGTTGACACAAATATCTTTAAGTAGTGAGCAAGGTTCGATTGCTTCTTCTATGCATATGTGACTTTGAATCATAATGTCAAAAGACATGGAAACTTTGAGCATAAGAATGCTCTATGATTATATGTGATGATCTAGTCATCATAGTCACAATGGATTTACAAGATCCATGAAGATTAGCTATGCACTCAATGTCTCTATGATACATTCATATTTAAGAGTGTAGAGACAAGGTTTTATTCCAAGTCATATGAACCGAAATATATACTCAATTCCTATAGAGTGTTACATGGCGTGTAACATCACAAGATAAAACATATGCATGCTTTAAAGCGTAGTGAATACATCCGTTAGCGCTAAAAAATAGAGTCGGAAAACAATCAAATAATCCAACATCGATACCATATAGACATAACTGTCTAAAAACCAAGTATTAAGGACCGAGGCCAGGAGCTAGCTATCTGGGGCCGAAGCCAAGCAAAGCCGAGGCCGAAGCCAAGGACACGCCGAGGCCGGGGCCGAGCTAGGATGGAAGCCAAACCGAAGCAAGGCAAGAGAGAGGTTGGTCATGTATAGGCGGGTGCAAGTCTTGCCAAGGCCGAAGCCGAGGTAGTGCACGGGCGGGCCGATGCCGAGGTAGTGCACGGGCGGGCCGATGCCGAGCAAGTGCCAAGGCACGCCAAGGCCGAAACCAAGGTGTGTCGAGGCAAAGGCAAAGGCCTATGGGGTCGAGGCTTGAATGCTGGAGTCGAGGTCATGCGGGTGGCCGATGGCTAGCCGAGGCCGAGGCATGAAGCAAGTACCTGACGAGGCCGAGACCGTGCAAAGGGCCGGAGGCATGCCGAGGCCGAAGCCAAGACGTGCCAGGGCTAGTGCATGGGCTTATAGGGCCGAGAGGGGCTGCGAGCCGTGTGCGGGCCAAGGTCCGGAGACCGAGGCGGCGGAGAGTCGTGTGGCTGTGGCGAAGCCGTGGGCAGAGCAGCACCCAAGTGTGGTCGTGGTGGAGCCGTGGGCCAAGCCGCTCGCAAGCCAAGGCAAGGCCGAAACCGAGACCGGGAAAGGCGGGCTTTGGCGGCGCAAGAGTGTCGAGGTCGAGGCCTGGCAATGCGCATGCATTCGCGCATGTGTGCGAGCATGTCTTTTTGTTTCTTGACGAGCATAGACTCGTTTATCTTTGTGATTTTCGAGTTAACATCACCAATTAGATTGGTGAACTCAAATCAACATGTCATGTAAATGTGTAATGCGATACATTGCATTCACACATAGCTATTTAGGAACCGAACCATGTATGCATCATAAAATTCTCGTTCGTTCATTTACTTGAACAATATGAGAGAATTAAGATTAAATGTCAACGGTTACATCGAGGTCTGGACCATAAAGAGTGTAACGACTAAGTATCATTAGTCACACATGTAAGGTCTATGCCTTCACAAAATAGACGGATTTGTAGTCAGTTCGACTATGAAATCGAAGTCATATACTTCATATTTATCGCAAATTATTTTTGCGTTCAAAATCCGTAATCATGAGGATATACTCTCATCTTCTTCTATATATCTCTTGTATATATTGACCATATGATTGCATTATTTGCAATTAGTGAACCGATGTAGAACCATATCCATGACATGATTCTCTCTTTTTTTTTTTTTTCAATGGCCCTTTTTTTCTTTATGACATAGGGGTTTCGACGCGTAGCCTCACCCTTTTTTTTTTAAGGTGTGACATGAATTTCGTCACTTGTATTTTCAATGTCATTTTAAGGCGCATTTTGCGGTTAATTTTTCTTTTTCTCAAAAGAACAAGAGGGAATGTATTGAATTTAGGTCGAGACCAAAATTATGGTAACTCAATTCAATATTTATTGTGACAATTTTCGTCATATATCGATGTTACAATGATAATTTCCCGTCACACATCATGAGTTTATCCTTTTTTATATAATGTGACTCCCTTAGGATCGTCACAAGCATCGACAATATTCTGTCGGAATCGTGATAAAATAGTCACGAAAAGTTGTGGTTCACAGTGATATCACAGCCACAAGCACAACTTTGGACGGTAACAATCCCTTTGTATCGTCCCGAGAAGCAGAAGAATCGGGATGATGTAGCAAGGAGTTTGAAAGTCCCGGAAAAAACAAAAGTCCGAACAATTTAAATTGCAGAAAACAGGAACTTTAATAAAACCTTACTTGCTAATTCACTGAGTGAACTGCGTTGTAAATTGCGTTTGAGGACTCGGTTCTGATCCTTGTGCAAATTGCAATAATCGCTTTGATGCTTGAACGAAATGCGTAAAATTGCTTCTTTTCATCGCGTACGTCGTCAACATATGTTGATGATGACGGATTTTCGCCCGAAAGGGCTGCTGAGCTCGGCAGGAGGCCGAAACCCGACACGGGTCGGGTTGTTGGTGCAGGTCCGGGTCGGATATGACATGCTCACAGTACAACTAGAGAAATTTTTAGAAATAAAACACTCTTTATATTTAACAAAACCACATAACCAAAAGACAAATTAGTGAAATTACCCAATTCAAAGTATAATCAGACCAAAACTTAATTAAAAAAATAAATAAATCAAGCAGCCTATTAAGGAAAATCTAGATCGTCACATAGGCAGTGGGCAATTAGGTGGCCTCCTAGACGGGTCAGGCGGCGCTTAAGCAGCTAGGCGCTCTACCTCCTATTTTTATTTGGTTAAAAAAAAATTGGTTGTTTGTTGCATTATGGGAGCATGAGACTCCAAGAGTTAAAAGCGTGTTTTGAACTAGAAGTGGATATGTTGGTTGTTGATTACAAGTTGGATTGCTCAGTCTTAGAGACAAGCAACAGTTAACCAATGAGCTTAAGATTGATGAATATCAAAGTAGACATACTTTAAACTTCCTTGAGACACTAAACTCGGCAAAACCGTTCTTTGAAGACAAGGTCACCTATCTCATGGATACTGACACAATTATCACACCACCTCTGGCAGGCTTAAGATTTACATAATTATAATACTGCTGCCATCCGAAGAGCACTGCTTACCAACGCTATCACTTCCAATTAGAAGAATCAAAACTTTATATGCTTATATTAACTGTTAACGGTTAACGGTTAGATTGACTACTTATTCTTCCTCGCCATTAGGATTAGCTTCTTATCGTCACTTTAATGACACTTGTGCGGAAAATTATTCAGCGCACCGAGGTGCATATCAACTGACACTCAAATATGCAATTTCAACAATTTATTTAATCACTAACTATTTATATAAGTCTAATATTTGAAGAGTGAGCGAAGATGAAGTAGAAAAATACTATAACTAAAGCAAATTGGATAGAAGCTATTATGTCAACATGGTTAGCAACAATAGAAAGCGGCGCCACAATACCCAGCAATTGAGGCGTTAACAGACACTAATGGAGTTGAAGAAATGGCTGCGTAAATGACTTCCACACTATTGGCGCAAGTGCACCTTGGTGCGCTGAATCCGCTCCCCACTCGTGACCCAGTCAGTTTGATATCTAACTTTTAAAATTGATCAAATTGATACATGAACTCGTATTTTGCAATTAACGACATTCCTTAATCCAATTTTCTCACAAATCTGTCTATTTAGTGACTCGGACGTGGGTTCCATAAAAATGAGCAAATGACTTTTTTAACCCTTGGTCTCATCATAACCAACTTCTGACCAAATTTGGAGTGGACCAAACACATTTACCAATTCTTTAATAACTCGAAACCAATTAAAAATTTTAGATTAAACTAATCTTCATGAGTGATTTGGAAAATTCAAAACTTTAGAGATGTTTCTATAGAACCCTAGAACTCGATACCAGAGGATTTGAAAAAGGAAAATAACGATTCGAATCGAAACCTATTGTTGCAATCCTGATTCACTAAATATTCTTAATGTTCACCATCTCAGTGGGTTATTGATGTCAAAGATTCGAGAACCAACTCGTAGTCCTACAAAGCTTTTGTGAAGAACAAGTCAGTCTCGGTTTTGATCAAGTTTGGAGATTGCGTTTAACTTGATTATGTTTCAGTTTTGAGAAAATGACTCACTCGTATTTTTTCGTGGAATCGAGCCACGTAAAAAAAAAACAATAATTGTGATAGAAATTAGATGGAGGCATGTCATTGATCGGAAAATACGAATTCATGTATTAGTTTGATCAATTTTTAAAGTTAGGTATCAAATTAACCGGGACACAAGAGTCCAGATACCGTTGCTAAATTTTCCTCATTTTATTAATACACATATTTTTTTTGGCTGTGATTAATACATTTTATTAAAAAAAGAAGAAAATGGAAATACAGTAGATAGTAATTCCGGAAATTAAAGAGGAAATTTGATAGACCCAGCCTTATAAATATCTTCCATAAATTAAAAAATAAAAACAATAGAGATTTGAAAAGACGAACAAAGTGAGGAGACGGAGACGAACGACCAAGAAAGAGAGAGCGCGCGCAAAGTTGGTCTGAGATCTGAACCCTACCTCTATCTCCGGTAAGTCTTCGCTGCCTAGCTTGGTTCGTGATTGCTGCAATTTTCAATCTCACGAATCCTTTTCTTAATCAAAGTTAAATTTCCCGAGCAATTTATCCTCGGTGGTTTACTATCAGAATTGGATTTGTCTCTGATTTTCGTTGAGGCTCAACGCAATTGTTTGCTTAATTTTAAATTCATTCAAGCCTGAAGTGATTCTGAGAGTTTCGATTGTAGTTTAGTTTTAGGTTTTTTGCTGATTTAGAATTTGAATTAGGGATTATGGAGCTGTGAAAAGGAGTCAATGACTCGGTAATGCTTCGTTATCTAACAATTTCAAGGCTGTTTATTATTATTATTATTATTATTTTGGTTGAATGCTATTCATTTTAAGCTTGATGATGATGCTGCAAGGAGGATTAGGATTTTGGTTATTCAGGTTGTCAGTTGTGAAAGGGGAGACCGAGAAGGTCATAGTCATGGGAATGATTGGTTATTGGGTTCATCAAGGCCGTAACTGTGTATGTGTGTTTGTGAATTATATTACAGGAAAGGTATCCCAAATTCTGAGCGATACCATCGTTGGGGGAGCATTGACTGGTTTTGCTTGGTTGCTTGTGAGAAATGGATTCCGGTCGCTATGGTCTTCAGCAAGGATGGGATAATAACAGCGTAATTGTGGTTTCCTCCTTAATAAAATCACCTATATGGGATGAAATGATGATATATACAAGAATTTATTAGGGTCCAATCTGACTGTCCATTTTTTTTGGGAGAAAAATGAGAGAGCTCTGGGGCAATAAGGATATGGACTCACTGGATTTGCCTATCCTCATATCATCATTGATCTCTTGCTGACATAACCTTATTCTCTTGAATCCACAGGCTCCGGAGGGTTATGGTGCAGTTCATGAGCCAAAATTTCGGTGAGTGCTATTGAGTGTTTGCCTTTTCATTTTCACCAAGACAATTTAGAGCTCACAATAAGAATAGCTCCAAAATTTTTATGTAATGCTTATTAGGGAATATCATGTTTAACGATATTTTTATTGACATTCTCAAAGCGTGCTTCAATAGTGTGATGTATCTTGCTATATAGAGTGCATATTACATTTTGGCTTTTCCTCTTGTCCCATTGTAATCTTTTATTTTTACCCTTATGTCAGGGTCGGTGGTTCATATAATGAGAGAAGGTTTATAGACGAAAGATACTCAAGGGACAATGTTTATCCAAGAAACACATTCCACCGTGATGTTCTGGATAGGGATAACTACCCACCACCACCTCATGCTGTTGGTATATGGCCACATTCAAGAAGGAGAAGTTACGAAGAAGAATTTCCCATTGACAGGGAACCTAGGAGACATGATAAACAGTACTTGGATTCATATCATGAGATGGATAACCTTCGTGATCACGAGATCGATACATTTCAGGAATTTGATAAATTACGGGATGGCTATCACAGTGTTGACAGCTATGGTGATCCTGGGTTTGAAAGGACTTCAAGGCTTGGGGGGCGTGATCGTGATGAATATGCATATGATGATTTTGACTATAGGTCTGGTATTAACCATAAGACCAGGGGGGACAGTCGTGAGAGGGATTATGACTATGATCGGCATAGTTACGATTCTGATTATGACAGAAGTAGTAGGAGAGAGAGCAATCATAAGCGTCGTGAATCTCGTGACCGTGAGCGTGATAAGAAGTGTTTAAGTAGGGAAAGAGAAACAAGTCCATATAGGAGGCACGAGCGTTCTAGATCTCGGTCGCGATCTCGTGGTCATGATGATCGTCCCAGATCGAGATCACCTAGAAGTCGAAGCCATGGCCGAAGTCATCGAGAGGACAGTTATGATGATGGAAGATATGAGAGGACGGATAAGCGAAGAGACAGGGATGATAAGCGCCATAGAGAGCATAATTCTGTGGTATGTTTTGATGTGTGCTTTAAACTTATTTACCTCTAGTTTTTGTTATCTTTGGCAACTTCTTAAGTATGGTATTCTTTTGCAGGCTCCATCTGCAACTATTGTTGTGAAGGGGCTTTCACAGAAGACCACTGAGGAAGATCTATACCAGATCCTTGTAATGTGTCATTTGAAATTTTGGCTATGAAATATTCATTTCAAGTTTGATGTATTTTTTTTGATAACACTGCAAGTTAAATTATCTATCAGGCTGAGTGGGGACCTCTTCGTCATGTCCGTGTGATCAAAGAACGTAATTCCGGCATTTCCCGTGGATTTGCATTTATTGATTTCCCTTCTGTGGTATCTATCTCTCTTTATCTGTAGATGCTCTATATCTTCTCTGAACTAATAACTGACTATGGAGTGTTCCTTAAACAGGGAGCAGCACAGATTATGATGGACAAACTTGGGGACAATGGCCATGTGGTGGATGGCAGGAAACTTATTTTTGAGTACAGGTATTATTTCTTGACTGTACTTCATATGTTAATCTACTTTGAAGTTTAGTTCTCATAAAGGTAGAAAGTTCCGTGTTTATATATTTACCTTTTAGATATATTGAGGAATATCCTGTTGTTAGTTGTTTTACAACTATCATCAACAGCTGGTGATGTTTATTCTATATTAACCATGTTATGTGTACGTGTGTATGTATATTGTCTATGTATATACATATATGTCTTGTTTTGCTGCTATTGGACTTAATTCTGTCTCAACTCTTTTGTTGCAGTAGTAAGCCAACTGGGGGTGCAGGCGGATCTTTTGGTCAGGAGAATGCTGGAAAATCTGGCCATGTTAACCATAGAAGCATCACAGTGCCATCTGATTGGATGTGTATTAGCTGTGGATATGTTAATTTTGCACGACGAACATCCTGCTTTCAGGTACTTATTTATTTTCTTGTGAGTTATGCTGATCAAGTCCCTGCCCACTGCTTCTTATGGGACTCCTGAGATGTTAATCGGTTATGTTATAATTATAACAAAGGTTTGTTGTTTATTTATTTACTTATTCTCTCTTTGATTGCAGTGTAATGAGGCACGAACTGAGGATGCTCCTGCAGCAGATATTTCTTCATCTAATCAATTGACAGGAAAGAAAGGAGCAGAGGCTGGTTGGTTGACCTATTTATTTTTACCTTGCGTAGTTGTGTTTATCTGTTATCCACTCCACTAAGTATGTATGCAATCAGGTCCTACTCATGTTTTGGTTGTTCGTGGACTGGATGAAAATGCTGATGAGGAAATGCTGCGCTATGAATTTTCAAAACATGCTCCTATCAAGGTACAAATGCTGAAACACATATTTACTTGTTAAACTTGCATTCTGGAGAAGTTAAATCAAGGAATACTTTATTTTTCTGTGAAGCTTGTGCATGGAAAGAATATTGATGGGTATTATCCTGCAGGATCTTCGTCTTGTCAGAGACAAATTTACTCATGTTTCCCGGGGATTTGCATTTGTACATTTCCATTCGGTATGTCCAACTTTTAGTATGCTGAACAACTCTGTTGTTCAGCTGTAATATTTTGTACACAGTCTCAAATCTCTGTCAGCCCCAAGGGACCTGTTCCTCTGTCCTGTTGAATTCCAATATGCGAAGAAACGAAGATTTCCTTAGAAAAATTTATAAAGATCATGTTGCTTAAGCTACAATCCTTTATTTTTCAGGTGGAAGATGCTACAAAAGCTCTTGAAGCAACAAATGGAACACCACTTGAAAGGAATGGACAGATTTTAAGAGTAGCATATGCAAAAAGCATTCTTGGTCCAGGATCTGGCATGTCAGGATCTTCACAGTCAAGCAGCCTGGCAGCTGCTGCAATTGAGGCAGCAACATTTGCTCAACAGGTTAGTTTATACAGTTGCCTGTGCTTTCGCGTTTGCCACTTCTTGGCCTATATATTGGCATTTCATTTTATTTATAATGTTATTGGATCACAAGATAGCGTAACTCTTGAGATTAATAGTACGGCAAATATATGTTTAGCCTTACATATAAGGGTGTAAAATTTATTATTATTATTATTATTATTATTATTATTATTATTATTTTCATCACATGTATTGTATGTGTGTACTCTGCTTAGATTTCCAGAATATAAGATAAAAAGTAATTATATCAGTAATTCAGTATATACGAAAGTTCTGTGGATATTTGCAATTTGCCTTCTTTTAGCTAATTTGGATAATGCCAGAAATTGAAGATAATAAGGAAGAGGAGGAGGTAGTTTAGGGGCTTCCATTTCTGATATACGTTTTGAGAATTTTTCTCTATATTCTTTCTGATTGGGAAACTGTTTGTAGCTTGGTTGTTTTTCTATTGAACTTTTGTGGTAGGAAGTCATCTGGACTTGTAGACTATTCAGAGGCTATTTTAACTCTGTTGCATTTGTGGACTTTGATGTACGTTTCATTTGTACTTTCGAATAAAGTCACCCTATCCAATAAATAAATTCATGTAGAGTAGTTGTTGAACTACTGAAAGATAATTATCGTTCAACTGGTACAGGGAATACATATCACCCCATTATTTGAACAACGTGATTACTTTATTCCGACGTTGGACACTTTGCTTTAGTGTGGCAATCAGATGTATATTTTGACCTCATATGAAGCTCAACATTAAATTTGTTACACACTTTGATAATTAATTAACGTGTTGTAAGTCTCTGAAAGTGCAGGGTTGAGTTCAAATCCTCTAAAAATAAACCAAAAAGAAGTGTTTAGTATAATTTGCTTTATCTTAACAAAGAAAACAAATATTTAGGGAGTATTCTCACGTGATTGAAGTAATCGAGAAGCCTGATAGGTACTGTATTTGTGCAAACATATTGTTCCTCCGAGGCTAATAATCAGCCCAGTAATGTACATGTTTAAAGGATTGCCTACATGTTAACTTTGCTGAGAGCGTCAGTTTGCTATCTTTTGTTTCTGTTGTTGTATAATTCACTTTGTAATTAGTTGAAGGCTTATTCTTTTCTTTCTAGTATGATGCTGTTGGATGGGCACCGAAGGAATATAATCCAGATGACAAACAATCCACTGGAGGGAAGGAGCAAAGTGGTGGGGACTTAGTACAAAGTGATGGTTTGGCTCCACAATCTGGTTTTGTATGGGACGAGGCATCCGGCTACTACTATGATGCTTCTTCTGGGTTCTACTATGATGGAAATACAGGTTAATTTAATTTACATTTATTGAATTCCACTTGCTTCATTACGTTTCTTTCTGAATAATGCTCCATTACATGTCATTCAACTGTTTGAAAATCAAACGGTGTTTTGTAGTCTATTTATGTGCAAAGGCTGTTAAGTTACAAAAACACTGTAGAACTAAATTTTGGTTTTTTTTTGTTTTCCTCTATTTTATTTTATGCAAAACATTGGAGGATTTATTTGTTCATTGAATACTCCTGTTAAAAATTCGCATAAAAATTTTCCGAGGAAACAATGCCGTTAGTGGCCTTGAAGCAGGATTATATTTATATGGTCCTTAAGGCAGTGGAGAATTAGATGATAAGCTACAGTTTTGTGCTTCCTGGTCGACAAGCTAAAGACACATATCCTTTTGTTTCTGTTTATCTCTGTTAGTGAGCTTAAACAGTTTCTTTTTATCCATTATTTATTAAATCTTATGGAATCTTTTTATTGTAGGTCTTTATTATGATGGTAACAATGGGATTTGGTATTCTTATGATCACCAAACTCTGCAATACATTCCTTGCACTGATCAGAATGGCACCAAAGAATCTGCTAACCAATCTCAGCTTTCGAAGGCATCAGATGGTTCAAGTGTAAAAAAAGTAGTCATCTCGGCACCAGCTACAACATCAGCTTCATCGTTACCCGATGCAGTCCAGGCTGCTGCTACAGCAGCAATAGCTGCAGAGAGGAAAGAAAAGGAAAAGTCCAAAGAGATCAAGTTGGCTTCAAAAACCAGTATTTTGGCTAACAAGAAGAAAATGAATAATGTATTGACTATGTGGAAGCAGCGGAGTCATGAAGGGCAAGTAACCCGTGTAGCTCTGGATGATAACCAGCAAAGTGCACCTGCTAATGATAGACATGTTTCATCTGTTCCCTCTACAAAGACAAAGTCTAAGATTGACGTACCAACCAAAAATGAGAATACTATGTCTAGTTCAGGGGTTCCTGCCACTGTTTCTACTGCAGATACTCTCGGTTTAGAGTCTTCAGTCATGCCAAGGCCTGTGAGCAACAGTATAGGGGGGACTCTGATGGGAGTGATAAGGGGATCTGGAAGAACTGTGGTTAAATCAGATACATCGTTTTCAGCATCTTCCGGGGTTTCCACACCTTCAAGTTCTGCTGCAGGCATAGCAGGTTCTTCTGCACCAACAGAAGCAGATATGTCCACAGTTTTGACACCCTTCAGAACTGATGCGTCTGCTTTAGGTTCTTATACACCACCAGTGGCTGCTGGGAGTGGCAGGAGAAGATTTTCCGAAATGCCAGCTTCTGCTCATAAAGAACCTCATACTGGATACAGGGATCGTGCTGCTGAACGGAGGAACTTGTATGGCTCGTCATCTTCTTTTGGAGGTGATTTGCCTGAACATGGTTTTGGGGAGTCAAGTAAGCGCTTTTAAGGTTAATTTTAATGGTTCCCTGTTTATTGTGCACTTCCTTGTTATAAATAATGCAAAAGAATTGAGAATTCTGAATGTCTCTTATTTTTTTATGTCAAGATCGAGACTTGACATTGAGGAAAGGTTCTTTTGATTCAATGCCCTTTCCTCCTGGTGTTGGTGGGGGACGTGTTACCGGAGATGCTACCATTGACAGTTATGAGGTGATTACATCTGAGAAAGCAATTGATGAAAGCAATGTGGGCAACAAGATGCTTCGCAGCATGGGCTGGCACGAAGGCTTGGTATCAACTTCTTCTTTTGCACTTTTATAACATTACTAGATATAACTCTGACATTAAAGAAGATCTCCCATATCTCCACATTGCTGTAGATTGATGAAGGTGGAGTTCTTTTTTTTTCTTTTTTTTTTTGTCTAAATGGTTCGAAGAAGGGATTGTTGTCGAGTCCAATTGAATGATTCAGACTGCTGTCTAATTTCTTTTACTGGCCAAAGAAGGGATTTGCTTATATTGATACAATACTACATATATTATATATATTTAGTATGATGGTGATCAATTTCGCGGAACTACCAACCTTTTTCTTCCAACAGAAAATATGACACGAATTAAATCTACTTTTGTTGTTATACAATTCACTGGTTATTTCTTTTGGTATTTTTTTTTCTCTTTGGTTATTTCTAAATATAACTGCTTTGTTATTGATCTGATTACAGGGTTTAGGAAGGGATGGGAGTGGAATGGTAGAACCTGTGCAGGCTCAGAGTGTGGAAAGGAGAGCCGGACTTGGGAGTCAGCAGAAGAAGTTAGATCCCGCTCTTGAGGCTCAGGCTGGAGATAGTTATAAAACTATCATTCACAAGAAGGCTCTGGCTAGGTTCCGCGAGATGTCTTAAGTAAGAATGATAAAGGGGAGATCTTACTAGAAGTAAGCTATGGGATGGGAGCAAGTTGTAATTGTTGTCCACGCTTCACCTTTACCTCAGGTCCATTGGGTGTTGTCCTCTCTTGTAAAAAAGATACCTTCAGCGGTTGTTAAACTTCACTATTTTTAACAAGTTATTTAGTTTCAAACCTTGAAATATGCACCCAAATTCTATTTAGCCCTGGAAAATTTAATGTTTCTCAGCTCTCACACCAATACATTCCAGTTCATTTAAGAAATAGAGACAGGCAAGTATTCTGTAATAATCTAGTAGCCGGCCCCTGCTAGGTTGTGATCTCCAACGCCCATTGAGTTGGTTTTTGATTGCTTTTACCATCACGGTTGTTGTGCTCCTTGACATTGGTTCTTCCCTGTCTCCCTCTTTTGGTGTTGTGCGTTGAGTCTCTTCTTAATGCAACTTCGTAGCGTCTGTGGTCCGGCATGAAGTTGTGGGTGACAGTGGATTGCATCACTTGACAACCTTCCCATTAGTGCTCAACCGTACTCAACTTCCTCAATCTGCTCTTGTGGATGTGAATTGAAGTTTGCAATGCGGCAGTCTTATAAGGACACTCATTTGCCCTTTGAGGTCCTTTGCATAAGAAGCAAGATATGTTTAGGAATATACTATGATCAAAATGTCTGGTTGAAGCAGTTGGCCTGGACGATGATGTATCCCTTTTACATTCCCACTCCTTAGTTGCTATGTTTGGGACTTTTGAGTCCTGTTGGTATTCACATTCAAAAACATCTCAAAAATTTGAGGAGTGTGTTCTCTTCGAATTTGATCAAGACCCACTCCTCTAGGTTAGGCGGTTAATGACGTCGTCCAGTGGTTCAATACTTTTAGGCCTCGTTTGGTTGTTGGAAGGGAACTCACTTCCCTTTCCCTTTCCCTTGGAAAGGGAAGTTGGAATTCCTTTCAAGTTTCCTTTCCGGTGTTTGGTAAAACAAGGAAATGAATGTTGAAATGCCATTTGAGTTCCTTTCCAGTGTTTGGTTAATACAGGAAAGGAAAGAAAACAACTATCAAATGTTCAATAATACCCTTGAGTTTTAATATTTATTTATGGTTTTTTAAAACATAACAATTGGATGAATTGTGAATATGTTTCTGCTAACAACTCTTGATATCATTTCAAAGGCTGAATTATTTCAAATAATAATATTCTCTCCACATTTCTAATGTTCCGGCACTAGTCTCAAATTGGCTAGCCATGTCATAGAAGATATACTGATATATTATCTAAAATAAAATCGATATAGTCAGTAGCATAAGTTCATAATATATGTTAACCTTACATTAATATGGAATAGATAAGAGCCAATTCCATTACATAAAGTTCAAAATAGATCATAGCTTGAGACAATAGCCACTACCATAATACAAAGTTCAAAATATATCATAGCTTGAGCTATCATGTTGTTCTGGAAGCAAAGCAAAAGAAAGCTCTAAGCCAACATTTATATTCAACTCCATCTCTCTAACGACGAAGAATTTTATGAATCCATTGACTTTTTAGGTTGTCTGGCAAGCTAAACAGTAGATCAATTTTGGAGTCATCACCAATAATTGCAGCAGCCGCATCTATAACATCTTGGTCATTTATGCCATCAATTTTCATAAGCTCATTAACAAGCTTACCTCTTCTTTCAGATGTTGCATGCTCATTCAAGAGTACTCCTTGCATTGTCTCCAAGTGTGCCTTGGTCACGTCCACAAAGGAGCGTAGTGTGCTAGCCATGTCTCCCAAACATTGAGAATATGCATCTCGTGCTCGCTTCCTAGTTCGAGTTGACGGTGGGTTTGTAGGAGTGCGGACAACAGGTGAAGGAGCAATAGGTGGTGAAGGAGTTGTCATTTCATCCAAATCATTTTCTACAATGTCAACAAAATCATTGCCATTTAGATCTTCATCTGCTTCAGCTGGTCCTTCAGCTCCTAATCCATTTGCACGATCTCTTCCAAAGTCTTCAATCAAGCTATCATAATGAATGAATGGTTTCAATCTTAACCCTGCTGCATCCTTATGGACCTATTACATACAATAGGTTATTACTTCAATCAAATCACTATATAGGTGCAATCATGAGAAATAAATGTACATTTGGCAAATGAAAAGCTTTAAACGATTCTCTTAAAAATTGGAATTATAGGTTCTGGAACAAATCCCAGAATGCATAAACAAAACTATTATTTCTGTTTTATCTTCTGTTAACTACTGTTTTATCACTTTAACTACTGTTCACCACTCACCTTCAAATCACTTTAACTACTGTTTTATCTTCTGTTAACTATTGTTTTATCTATCATGTCTGTTTAGTCTGATGGCAGTGTCCATGCAGGAAAACAAATTAAATGAATTCTTGTTAATTATTCATGTGCTGCATATGATAAGATTGCTTTCAACGTACTCTCATTACATGGCTAGAAAGCTTAGCCTATAATGAACAGCCTAATTAGTTATGGTTTTACTTTGAATGATATACTCTGGATCTGTGCTTTTTCTAGAGTTTAGTGGAATGACATCCTTATAAAAAATTTGCCTGAACTTGTGACACATTGACACTGAGAATGACATCATATCCATGGGGTGGGGGGTTTGGTAGATCAACGGATGATCATATATATATATACACACTTAGAACAGAAAAGAAAAATATAAATCCGTATCATTTAGGGGTTCAATCATGTCTTGTCTACTTATGGTTATCTTTCTACCTAGCAATAGATCACGGCGTATATAGTTTCTTCTAGCGATTCTTTTTCACCATTAATGGAAGACATAGAGGAGAAAAAACTGTGAAAAGGCAGGCATATATGTAAGAGAGACCAAAACCAACTGCAATAAACAAAAAATGAAACTCCATATTTACTGCAATACCTAAAAGTTATTTACTTCGAATACAGGCTTAGAAAGACACAGACATGTTGTCATTCAATCTATAAAGGATCATGTATATAATGCAATACCTAAAATGTATTATGAAACACAGTACTTACCTTAACCCAATCATCAAATACTTGTTTTTCACAGACCACCATTTTTTCTTCATGGTTCCAAGAGAAGCCACTTGAGTTAGCAAGCATGTCATGAATAGCAAGTGTTTGTTTCTTTAATGTCTTCAAACGAGACTCAATGTGAGGATCTGCCTTAATTTCACAACCTGGTAGCTTTTGCTTTATAATGTGTTCAAGCTGACCCAAGTATCCTGCCCTGAAGCCATTGTCGACCTTCCAATAGCCACTGACACAAAGTTCTGTCAATGCTTCAACTAGAGCCACATCTTCACGAGGGGTCCATTTGTGTTGATCTGCTTTTTTTCTTATAGGCCTACGAGTAGATTCTGTAGAATTCATCCTATATACATATATAAAATGATCAGCAATGATTTAAGTTGCAGTAAACCATAATGATCAACAATGATTTAACACAAGTATAGACATCTGTATAGCATTTATAACTGTACACACAATAGTCGATGATAAGGTATAACTAGCTTCAGAATATTAAATCACATGTAATTGAAATCATGCAAAAAAAAATTAAAAAAAAGACACTAGTCAGAATATTAGATATCCATTCCAATAAACAAGTTTGTTACAAATCAGTCAACACAAAGTCGTACTACAAAACTATTCAGATACAGTTCAACCATTTCAATGTTTAATACAAAACAACCAACACTAAATCTGTAAATAATAGTAAAAAAGCAAAATGAAACAGACTTAGTTCCTGCTACTGCTCAGTTCGATTGTTCCTACTTGTTGTCCATTCTTCAAACATTGTTGTTGCTAAATCACTCCTCCAATTATTCCAATATTCAGAAGAGTCAATACTAGTGATAATGTTGTCATCATCATCATGATCATCATCTGTAAACTGATTAGGTAACTCATTTTCTAATGGATCTACAGACATTTCTCTTCTTATAAGATTGTGAAGTAGGCAACATGCAATGATGATTCTACATTGTGTCTTGATAGGAAAAAATGAAGGACTCCTTAAAATTGCCCAACGCAATTTTAGTAACCCAAAACACCTCTCTATCACATTCCTAGCAGATGAGTGCTTCATATTAAAATATTTTTCAGCTGAGATAGGCTGGTATCCTGGTCTCCAATCATTCAAATGATATCGTTGTCCTCTATATGGGGCAAGAAATCCTTCCCCATTTGGATATCCAGCATCAACAAGATAATAATGTCCTAAAGAATACATTTAATTTATAATATTAGTATGTAAAAAGAGATATAAAATAGAAAGCTAAGAACTTCACTTTTTCAATAAACAAGTTTCACTTTTTCTCACCGTGAGGGACTCTTAAACCGTGTCTCCGACTAATGGCATCACGAAGCACTCTCGAATCTGCAGCGGAACCCTCCCAACCCGGTAAGACATAAATGAATTGCATATCTTGAGAGCACACACCTAAGACATTTGTAGCAATTTCATTCTTCCTAGTTCGATACCTAGGCTTGTCAACTTCTGGTACATGTACTCTAATGTACGTCCCATCTAACGCTCCAAGACAATTCTACAAGATTAACACCCTTAGAAACTGTTTTTTGTTTTAAGTTTAAGTTAATAAGAAAACTCATAATTTGTGTACCTTAAAGAACTTCCGCCTCTCATCAGTTGAATTATCAGCCACTGGTTCTGGTCTTTTTAATAATTGTCCTTGTAGACATAAGACTGCCTCTAAAACTGCATTGAAGTATCTGCTAATAGTTTCCCCAGAACGTAAAAACTTGTCTTGAATCACTCTATTTTTTTCATGGTGTGCAAGTACATTCAAGAACATAGCAACAATTTCATCAATAGACACATTTTTAGTATCTCGAAGTCTTCCAGATGTGCGGATCATGGTACACAATTTGGTAAATGTATACCTATCCATCCGGAGCTCATTAATGCATCTTACATCACTCACATACACCATGCGTTGAAAATTTCCAACTCTTGAAAAAGCATCGTAAATAGATTTTGATTTCAATCTGTACTTACGATAATGTCGTTCAGCAATGATATACATGACAACGTATATCATGACGACAAAATTAAGTAAATCCTTAACATTTTCCAACATTGGAAAAATCTTTTTAGTCTTTGCCAAGATTCTACGAGCCATAGCTGCAGAGTATGGACAATATGTTATTTATTATTGCTTAACAAAGTAAGGACTCTTGAAGTCTGATTCGTCTGTCCTTGTATAAACATTTTGTATATAGAGTCTAATTATTGGGTTTACATATTTGGTTGCAAGCTAAAGCAACAAGACTGATCTCGTAATATTATCTATGCTATATGGCAAAGTAAATCAAGCTTTTACTTAACAACTAAGCATCTAATTAATTAAACCAAATTCAAGCTCATCAAAACCTCAGCTTTCTAATGAACTAACTACATATAGGGCAGTTTAAAGAAAACACATATATCACTCCGTAAAGCAAGTATACCACCATTAAATGAAAAAACAAAACAAATTTACTTGTTTCGTGGTACAAAAACCTCAAAAGCTGCACAAGAATACACATCTATGCCATTCTGGTGACAGTGTCCACAAGAACAGCATTCAAAGAAAAAAAAGGTATCATTTTTGTTTCTACATCCATCTTATTAGACACTAACCCAAGAACAATAATTGTATTATAATATCCCTCTTATTACAACTCATACATGTAATACAATACATAGAATATGGAACATTGATATATCCACAATGTTGTAACATATTATGTTTTGACGGCATGCATTGATATATCCATGGCCTTAAATCCCCATTCTATGCTGGCATGTATTTCTTGTTTCCTTAAAATTCAACTGCAATATTGAATGTTCATCTGGCATATTTATGGCAACAGCCTAACAAAGTTTTAAAGGTTCATACCCGAGCAAACTTCCCGACACAACAAACATGAATTATTGTCTAATATTACTAGATATGAGTATTCAAAGATCGCACACAGATGTGAACGAAGAAACAAAATTTACATTCTTTTCTATATGCATGTCTCAACAATGACCAGCAACAATGCTATTTTAACGCAGACCAAGTAGAGGAAGATGAAGAAGCAACAATCTCATCCAAAAAATCCACAGATGCAACTGACAACTCTAAACCTTCACAAGATGAGTAGAACAGCAAAGAATAAAACGTACAAAGGGGATATATATATATATATACACACACACACACCAATCACAAACAAAGGGAAAAAATTACCCAGAAAGAGCTCAAATCATATACCAATCACAAACAAAGGGAAACAAATTACTCAGAAAGAGCTTAAACAAACAAAGGAAAAGAAATTACCCAGAAAGAACTCAAATCATATACCAATCACAAACAAAGAGAAATGAATTACCCAGAAAAAGCTCAAATCACACAAAGAAAAAACATAGGTGATGGGTATTATATATACCTGAATGAAAGGTGTTGCGCAAAAACAATAGCCAATGAATTCTTTGCAACTTGTGAGTCTTTGTGAGTGAAGAACTGTGATGAAAGGTGCGAAAAAGAGGGGCGGATGTTTTTTTTCTTGGAGAATTGGGCGCGAATTTGGTCTGTCAGATGAGAAGAGGCGGGCAGATGTGAGGATATATATGGGTATAGTTGGCAATATCATATTTGAGTGGGGATATTATAGTCCTAAAATTTTGTAATAAATGCTGGGAACATAGACCGGAACATCAATCCCCCCAAGTCTCAAAGGAATGAACTTCCTCTTTACTTTCTCCTACATCAGGAAGCTACTTCCAAAACTTATGTCAGCCAAACAAAGGAAATGGAAAGGCTTTCCTTTCCAGACCCCTCAAATCGGGGAAACAAACATGGCCTTATACTTTCTCTTATTCTCTATCTGTCCTCGTGAACCCGATCGTAGCTACTTAATACATACTATAGCCTTCTTGAAGGACAGAAAGTAGGTCCATCAGCCTTAGTTTGTTATCTGCCTCCTACACCACAACAATTAGCTGCTCATAAGCTTTTCGAACCCAAGAATCACAGGATATTGACAATGCAGCTTAAGTGCTTCTGCTTATTAAATTTACTCTCTTCTTCATCCGGAAATGAATAGTCAATCTTAAGTGAGGTCGAGTGCAAGTTTCTGCTACCTTCGTATCGACTCAATCCACACAAAAGTTAGATTCACTAGTAGACACAACAAATGGTTTTCATATTAGAAGGAAAAAATAGTGACAGCGATCAATGATTACAAACAACACTGAGTCCATTATTTACTTGCTCACATGAGAACCAGTATAAGGCTAAACATTGTAATATTAAATTAGGCATAAAATACTCTTAGTTAGGGTTGTGCATTTGGTCCCGTAATTCCGATCTCGTTCCGATCCCGTTCCTAAAGGAGACGGGACGGGACGGGATTGAAGTTTGAAAAATGTTAATCCCGTCCCTTCCCAATCCAGTTCTAATACGACGGGACGGGATCAGAATTAGCTAAATAAATCTCATCCCGTCCCGTCCCGCAGAAATAAATAAAAAAATAATTATATTATATCTATGATCTCAGCCGTCCAAACTCTCAGCCAAACTCTCAGCCGTTGATCCGAGCCCTAATCCAACCTCTCAGCCTCTCACTCTCTCAGGACTCAGGAGTCAAGTCTCAAGTCTCAAGTCTCAACTCTCGTATCCTCTCCACCAGATCACCGCCGCCTCTCCACCAGATCGCAGCCGCCGTTCAGGGTCTCAGCCCCAGCAAGCCCTACTGCCCAGCCTCTCACTCTCTCAGCTCTCGTATCCTCTCCCTCTCTCTATCATTCCGCCAGATCGCCGCCGCCGCTCAGACTCTCGACAAGGATCATCCTCTCCCTCTCTCGTCAAGTCTTTAACTCCGAGCACTTCAAGTCCTCGTCCTCCACTCCTTCCTCCCATTCCCAAATCCCAAATCCATTCTCTCCTCCATAGCTTCAACCGTGTCGGTCTGATGAACCATGTCCTCCAATTCCTCCTCCAATTCGCCTCATCTACCTCTGCTTCACTTCCTTTTCCCTCCTCCGCCGCCGCATCACTAGTCTCCAAGGTCTAATGAATCATGTCTTTCACATTGAAATCGGACTCCGCCGCCTCAGCCTCAGCCTCAGTCTCCATGGTCTCAACCACCGTATGTCCCTGCTCCTCGGCCTCCTTGGCCTCCTCTTTGATCTCTTCTCTCTCTAATTCACGAGGTCTGTTTTTTTTTTTTTGATTATTTTTTTTTTTTGGGATTGTGGTTTTGATTCTTGCTTATGATTAATTCTGTGTTCTGAATTTTGGATTCTGGGGATGCTTGACTGACAGTAATGGTGGATTGTATTTTGCTAACTGAGTTGCTACCAAATGCTACAGCTTGTTGCTACTCTTTCACTCTGTTTCAGTGTTCTTGTTAAAGATTAAACTTATGCATGAGATCAAGTGCCATAATCTCTTCATAATCTCTTGTTGATGTGCATATTGATGCCCGGGATCCCGTTTTGGTCCCGGTCCCGTACGGGATCCCGGGCCTGCGGGATTATTTTTCAAAATGTCTAATCCCGTCGTCCCATTTAAAATCTCACGAAACAGGACTGGGATCAGGTAAATCCCGACCCGTCCCGGTCCATGCCTAGCCCTACTCCCAATAGTCAGCAAAGGAAAAGAATACAAAAATATGAAAAACAGATGATGGAATCAATTACGGGACACTTTTTATGACGGGTACTTTCATGATTTAGGGGAAGATAAAAAGGTGGTTTCACAGGCCATTGTTAATTAATTCAGGTTAGCTTAGGAATGATATAACACAGAGTTTTACACAATTCATGGTGATAAAATGCTTTTTGACTATCACTAGAATTATACCCTAAGAAGCTCCAATACGTGAAGAAGGTATCGTATTGCGTATCATATACGGATACGCGTACGATACGACCAAATATGATGAAATACGGTCGGACACACGTGGCCGAAATTGGATACGATTTGGACACGGCGTATTTTTGTTGGAAACGTACGTCTCTGGGTGGACACGAAAATAAGAAGGATACGTGGGGTAGAATGGACATTTAGCAAAAATTCTCACAAAATACCTGTTCGGCTGTTCTTCATTCGATCGAAACCTTCTTCCTTCGCTCTAGGTCAGCAGAGACGCCAGAGAGTCAGAGACCATCGCATCGCCTTGCCTCGCCGTCGCGCCATTGCTTCGCCTTCCTGCCATCGCGCCATCGCCTCGCCGTCGCGCCAGCGCCATCGTCGTCCTGCCATCGCTCCATCGCCTCGCCGTCGCCGTCCTGCCATCGCTCCATTGCCTCGCCGTCGCGCCATCGCCGTCTCATCACTCATCAGGTATGACCCCTGCTTCTCTCTAGCTAACTGTTCTATTACTTCTTTATCCATCAGCAAAGTGAACTTGCTGTATAAGTTAGTATAATGCTGTCCCTGTTGATGATCAATTGATCATGTTATCCCTGTTTAAGAGTTTGTTTTTTTTATTTTAGGAATCATGAGTACTGGAGGATTCACTCCTATTAGTTCTAGCACCGGCTCTGTTAATGCTGGTTCTAGTAGTGGAGGTGGAGCTACTGAATGTGATCCTAGTCTAGGAGATGATAAAACTCCGTTATGGATATATGTGAAGAAGATTAGCAAACCTCCACGGGGAGATAACTGGAGGTGGTGCGACGGCAATCAAGGAGATGATAGAAGAAATGTTAACATAGAATTTGCCAATTTTTCTATGTGTATGGCTCATTTTGGAAATGGAGATGCAATCAAGGATAGGTCTTTATTGGAGCCACTTACGTGGGGGGCGGTTCATGGATCTTCGGCACCAATTCTTCAAGGTATAGCCTTCAAGCTTCTAGGCCAACCGTGTTCTTCCTCATGTTGTGAAAGAAATTGGAGTACTTACAATTTCATTTACTCTTTGAAGAGGAACAAGATAACACCACAAAGGGTGGAAGATTTGGTATTTGTGCATACCAATCTTCGTCTCTTAGCAAGGCAAAGCCCCAAGTACAATGAAGGTGGAACTAAAATGTGGGATGCTGGAGGTGATGAATTTGATTCATTGGAGGACTCTAATGTTGGACGACTTGAGATTGCCGAACTTTCACTTGATGAACCACAATTGGAGGGAGTTTTGTTTGATGATGATGATATTGAAGTGGAAGAGCTTGGAGAGGATGATATGGATGAAGATGAATGAAATCATTTAGTTCTTTTTATTTGCATTGTAATTTGATTATGAAACTTTGTTTGGATTTGGATTGACTAGGTTTTAATTTTATAAACTATTTTGTTTGCATTTCACATATTTTTGTTATGCATATATATAATATTTAAAATAAAATTTAGTTAACGTGTCCACCACGTATTCATATTCAAAAAAAAAAATTTAGCGTATCCATATATCGTATTGTGTCGAATACGGACACACGTACTCATATTGGAACTTCATAGATTATACCCCTCAAGACTAAAAGTAAGAAGCATATTATTGCTCCAATTGGGGGAATTCAAAAAGCTTGTGATATATATATATATATATATATATATATATATATATATATATATATAGAGAGGGAAAATGACCGTTTGCACAAAAAGGGGGAAAAATTGCCCATTCCAATGTTACTTATCTACTCCAATGATTCTTAGATAAAAGACTTTCATACCCTTCTATATCAACAAACCACTCCACCTCTCCTTTCTAAACCCTAAATATCTCTCTCTATCTCTCTCTCCCTCTCTCTCCGATCCTAATCTCATACCCACTCCTATATCAACCATATCTTGCCTCACCGCCGTCGCCGCCGCCGGAAACGATCCTCCCTCCTTCGCCGCCACGGCCTCGCCTTCCTCCTCCTTCACCGCAACCATAACCACCACAAGTCGATTCAAATATCGACGCCGACCCTTCCTCAAATCCATCGGTGCTACAAATTCCCGACCTCCGTCATTCTTAAACGAACAAAGCCACCAACCACCACCAGTGCTACAAATTCCCGACCAACGTCCGCCATAACCACCACAATAGGCCGTGCAAACAACGTTCCAGGTCTCAATTTCAGCAATTGAAATGGCCTGAACCAGGCCATGACCACCATCGACAACAAGTGACGAACCATACTGCGCCTGCATCTTCTTGTCTATGCTACGATGGCCACCTAGATCTGGACAAAATACCCAGATCGGTCCAAGGCCACCGCACACTTGATTCGAACAGAGACCAAGCAAAGGGAAGATTGGAAGATTCACAGTGCATCACTAGGAAGCCATCTAGGAGCCGCACCCAAAGAAGTGAAAGCCAAGACGAGGCCGTGGTGGCGAAGGAGGGTAGTCAGTGGCTAAACTTGGTGGTAGTGCAAGCAAGGGTAGTCAGTAATTGGGAGTCAGTAAGTTGCTTACTGAGAGTCAGTAATTAAGTATTTTGGTGTCGATAATGTCCACGTGATATTTACTTACATAATTGTGTATGAAATATGCAGAAACATCACAAAGAATATGGAATAGTTTCGATGTAATAGATGAGTAGT
This sequence comes from Potentilla sterilis, assembly GCA_963682095.1. Lineage (NCBI taxonomy): Eukaryota > Viridiplantae > Streptophyta > Magnoliopsida > Rosales > Rosaceae > Potentilla > Potentilla sterilis. The sequence goes on along the minus strand of OY821763.1, from coordinate 20,927,691 downwards.
ACAAGTTGTAGGATATGTCTGTTAAGTAAAAAGTAGGACAAAATACTGGTCACTCCTTATACTTTTGGAGTCTCGACAGTTTAGTCCTCGTGTTTTTAATTTCAACTGATCACTCCTTATAGTCTCAATTTTCGACCAATTGGTCCAATCTGTCCAAAATGGTTGTTCACTATTTTCTAATTTCCTCAAATGCCCTCAAGTGTTGTTTTATTTTTTTTTCTTTTTATTTTCTTTCCCTGTTTCTTCAAAACCATAACCGAAGAACACACAACTAACCATGGAAGGCTAAATAGCCCAATTATGTTTGAGCCTTATTGATCCACAAAAAAAACCTAGTGTAGTAGTGCTGTTTGTAAGCTTAATTATATGAAACGGTAATTATTTATATAGTTTTTTTTTCGTCAGAGCTTAGAGAGTGCTTAATACTAAGGATGATGAGAATTATTTTAATCTCATTTTGGTGTAAATTGATATGATTTGATATAATTTTATTTCATCGTGACTATGGTAATGCTATTTAATTTTGTTAACAGTATGTTTCAAATCAATTTGCATATATTTTTTTTCTTGATTGCAATTAGTTTGCAACTGTAAAGTTTTTGGATTGAAGATCGACAATCATAAACCCAGATATTTTGGGTCTTCTTTCGGTTTTGGTTTTGAGGGGAAAGTAAAAAAGAAGAAAAATAATAAGAAAACACATAAGAGCATTTGAGGAAGTTGGAAAATGGTAAACAATCAATTTGGATGAAATTGACTAATTGGTCGATTTTGAGGAGTGATCAGTTGAAATTGAAAGTACGAGTACTAAACTGTTGAGAGTCCAAAAGTATAAGGAGTGACCAGTAATTTGTCCTAAAAAGCAATGTTCTAAAAATCCCTGCCTAGCTCCGCCTAGGCGCCGCCCAGGCTGCAGGCGGAGCTCGGCCGCCCGGATTTCATGCTGCAGGCGTTCACCAGGCGGCAAGCCGCCCAGGCGGGCGGGTCGGGCCGAGGCGGTGGGCTAGACTTTGGGCCGGGTCGGGTCAGTCTGAACCCAAAAAAAAAAAAACCCAAAAACCAAACCTAATTTCTTCTGTACTCTCACTCTCGTCTTCGCCTCCTCCCGATTCTCTCTTCTCTTTCGTTCGGCAGGCGACGGCAGCGGCGGTTCGGCAGCGGCGGAGGCAGGCTGCCGTTCGGCAGTCTTCTGCTGCCCTGCAGCTGCAGGCCTGCACAGCTGCACCTCTCGGCCCTCTCTCTCTCTCAGCCTTCCTCTCTCAGGTTCTGCTCTTTTACTCATTAGCACGTCATGTTTTGTTGCCAAGATTTCATAATTTAGCCTATGTTTTACTCATTTGCCTCACTTCATTATTAGTTCAAAGTTCAAACTAGAGTTTTCTGTGACCCATTATGTTGTTTAGTTGTCATCTGATCACTTATGTATTTTGTATGTATTCTATCTACTTTCCTGTGCCATTTGAAGTGAATTGAATGTTGATTTCCATGCATTTTATGTCCTCAGCTAATTGTCTGTTCTACATTCATATTATGATTCTAGGATTCTGGATTTGTGTGTTACTGTGTTAGACTGTTAGTTGTCATTTGTGTGTTACTGGGTTAGTGTAAATCTTTGCTTTCTTTCAGGCTTTCAAACTTGATATCTTGTATTCGTTAAGACTTAGAAAAATGGCGGGTACTGCATCTTCGGGAGGGTCATGCTCGATACCAGAGATGGAGGGGTCTTTGAATAGTTTGAAGCGCAATTCCGGTGATGTTGGATGGGAATATGGGGTATTGGTGAACCCTTTAAATGTAGACAAAGTGAAATGCAAGCTATGTGGGAAAGTAGTTAGTGGTGGAATATATCGGCTTAAGCAACATATTGCCCACGTGAAAGGGAATACATCTCCATGCAAAAAGTCGTCAGATGAGGATAAGACGAAGTGTAAGAAGGCTATTGATGATGCGCAAAGCAAGAAGAGACAAAAGTATCAACGTGAAGAAGAAGTGAGGCAAGAGGTTATTTTGGAAGAGGTTGAAGAAGTTGAAGGAAGTATAGGGCCTCGAAAAAAAACCCCCCGCACTCTTGGGTCTATGGATAAATTTGCATCTGCAATCGATCCTGGTTCTTCATTGAGTGGACGTAAGACAACAAGACAACAAAATATTCATGATGCACTTTGGAAGGAGAGAACACATCAAGTGCATCAATATTTGGCTCGATGGGTGTATGAATCAGGTATTCCTTTTAATGCTATTGATAATGATAGCTTCAAAAGGTTAATGGAAGCTGTTGGTCAATTTGGCCCGGGTTACAAACCTCCAACCCAATACCAATTGAGAGAGCCATTGTTGAAAGAAGAGGTAGATAGAACTAAAAGCCTATTGAAGAAACAAGAAGAAGAGTGGGCTTTGAATGGTTGCTCTATTATGACAGATGCTTGGACCAATAGGAAAAGAAGGAGTGTAATGAATTTGTGTGTGAATTGCAAAGAAGGCACTACTTTTCTTTCTTCCAAGGAAGTATCAGATGAAGCACATACCGGTTCTTTTATATTTGAGTATGTGGATAAGTGCATTGAAAAAGTTGGGCCGGAAAAGGTAGTTCAAGTGGTAACGGATAATGCTTCAAACAATATGGCGGCGGGTGACTTATTAAAGGTGAAGAGGCCAAACATATTTTGGACTTCCTGTGCCACCCATAACTTGAACCTTATGCTTCAAGGCATTGGGAACCAACCTAGATTCAAAGTGGTGATTGATAAGGCTAAAGCATTCACCATCTACATTTATGCACACCACAAGACATTATCATTGATGAGGAGGTATACTAAGAAGAAAGATATAGTGAGGCCAGGAGTCACAAGATTTGCAACTGCTTTTCTAACTTTGCAAAGTTTGATGGAGAAGAAAAGTGAGTTGAGGGCTATGGTTGCTAGTAGTGAATGGAGTGAAAGCAAGCATTCAAAGAGTGCAAAAGGGAAAGCAGCATTCAGTACCGCCTTAAGTGCTAGTTTTTGGAATGGGATAAGTCTTTGCTTGAAGGTATTTGCTCCATTAGTTAAGGTGCTTCGCCTTGTTGATGGAGATAAGAAGCCCTCCATGGGTTTTGTGTATGGAGAGTTAAACAGAGCAAAGGAGGATATTAAAGAAGCATTTAAGAATCAAGAACTTCACTTTCGCCCAATTTTGGATATAATTGATGGGAAAAGGCGTGATCGATTAGATGCTCCACTTCATTTGTCGGCCTACCTATTGAACCCTTATTATACCTATCATAATTCAAGCATAGAAAGTGATAATGTGGTGATGAATGGGTTTTTCACTTGTGTGGAAGCATTTTTTCCCAATGATCTTACAAGCCAAAATGAGGTGACAAATATAGAGTTATTGAAGTTCTTGAAGAAAGAGGATGATTTCGGAAGAGCATTGGCTCTGATGGTGTTTCTGCTCAAACCCTGGGGCCTGGCAGAACCATAATAACACAGCTATACTGAACACAGCGAGTATAGTGCACTACCAGAAAAGGGGTTATAGCCGACGACGCCATCTCGTCGGCCGTGTTCATTAAATCGTCGGCTATACTCATAGTCGACGAAATATCGTCGGCTATTCTCTCGTCGGGAATGCTCCGTCGGCTATAGTATAGCCGACGACACTGAGGGTAAGTCGTCGGCTTATAAAACACGCGGTATAGCCGACGAATAAAGCGTCGTCGGCTATACTTCGACCATTGCCGACGACAGGATCGTCGGCTTCAACAATTACGTAATTGCCCCTAACCCGGAAGTATAGCCGAAGACACTATCGTCGGCTATACCACCGGCATAGCCGACGACACAATCGTCGGCTATACTTCCGGCATAGCCGACGAATTAATCGTCGGCCATAACAATCGCCGGTACCAGGAACGGCTTTTTTTTGCCGGAAGCCGGGAGGTTATAGCCGACGAAATATGGCCCATTTCGTCGGCTATAACCCCTAAATATTTTAAAAAAAATTTAAAATTTAACTCGGGCCCAATTTCACTTCGTCTTCGGTTTGGCTACAAAAAATCCACAAACAAACATCCAAATATCCAACAAATATCCACATCAATCCATCCCTAATATCCTACATACTGTACAAATTAACCCCCTAGCTAACTAGTCATCTACTCATCATCAGCCCCTAAACGCGTAGCGTCGTCGACCGGATCGTTCGAGTTCCGGTGGCTATGGCTATCCTGATCGCCTGGCGTACTCCGATGCGGGTGGGGAGTGGGGACGACGAACTGGGGCATCGGTGGCGGAGGCGGGGGCTGGAGTCCAGCCTGCTAGGCCTCCCAAGATAGCTGCATCCATCGGTACATCTCCGCCACAGATGCGTCTCTGGCCTGCTGCGCCGAAGCCTCCGCGGCCCTCGCCAACTCCGCCTGCTCGAGCGCCTCCACCGCCCTCGCCAACTCCACCTGAGTCCTCTGCAGCTGCGTCTGCAAATCTCCTCTCGTCAAAGTCGCACGCTGCGTGCTGGGGTTGGCCGGCGTGTACTTGAGAACCCCATCTCCCGCCGCGCCTAGGCCTCTCTGGTAGAAATAGTTGTTGTCCGTCCCCACCGCCGCGTGCATGATCTGAGAGGCCAAGCGCGGCTCAAGAGTGTCGATCGTGGAGGCAAACTCCGCGATAGCCTCTTCGGACGCCCCTTCCCCCAGGGTGTCTCGCGCGATCCCGAAGGTGATCGCGTCGGTCTCCGCATCTATTTCCGCCTAATTGACAAGAAAATATAATAAACGAATTAATAAAAAAATATATAAATTAATTTAATGAAACACTTTTATTGAATATGGGCGAATACTTACCACTTGGTCACGACGCCCCGGATACATCTGCGCATGAATCCACGACAACGGCCTCAGCGGTCGGTCCCTCCTCGCCATCTCTGCCCACTGCCTCCAGGAGCGGGCGCCGCCGTGGTGGGGGTGCTCGTTCCTCTTGCGGTTGTCGCTGTTCGTCTTCGAGATTTTCTGTATTATAAGAACGAACATATAAACGCAAATATAAATTAGTAACTAAATTAAAATATTAGGAACTAACCAAAATAAAATTATTAACTAATTTAGTTACTAACTAATTTAATTTAATTAGTAACTACTTAACTAACTAATTTAATTTAGTAACTAACTAACTTACTAACTACCTAATTTAATTTAATTTAATTTAGTAACGAACTAACTAACTATGTAACTAACTAACTAACTTAATTTAATAACTAATAACTAACTAACTAATTAATTTAATTAAGTAACTACATAATTTAATTATTAAATAACATTAAAAAGTTATATACTAGGAGGCTAAATTTTCTTACCGAGACCCTGTCGCTCCCGAAGTAGGCTACCAGCCATAGCCACTCATACTCCCTGTACCGGAACTCGTGGGGGGTTGCACCTCGCCCCAAGCGCTACTCCACATGGTACGTCCTGTAGTGCGTCGCCAGCTCGTTCTTCCACTCGGAGTACCTATATTAACAAAACACAACTGTTAGATATATTCGTACACTGCCAGTAAATATATTTATACAAAAAAATGTGAAACACATAACCTGTTCTTCAGCTGCTCGTCTCTCCACCAGTCCAAGGTAGGATGGACTCTAAACCATTGCTGCAATATTATAAATTAATTAGAAAATATTTTTATATAGTTATAAGGACTGAATTCATAAATGTTTATTTTCTATAATAAAAATACGATTTAACTCACCGACAGTGCATTGTACACTCGCGCCTTGATGTCATCGGGCACCGAGCCCCAGTCGGGCCACAACAGTGGGACCCTGTCCCGCACGAGCATGCCCGTCGCGTTGATATACTTGGTGGTGGTGTCTCTCCTCTCAATCGGGCGTCCATCCGCACCGGGACCGGGCAGGATCTCCCTGATCCCACCGGCGAGCTCCCTCTACAGGGTCGACCTGTTCGCTGGCCCTCTGGTCCGTCTCGTCCCCGCAGGTTTATTGACGAGGACACCTGTTTCATAATTAAAATGAATACATAGTTAAATAATTATTTAAACTAACTAATTAAATAATTAATTAAACAATCTAAATAATTAATTAAACTAACCAATTACCTGCGTCGTTGTACTGCTTGTCCTTCTCACGAACACACCACAGGCCGCGGCAGTCCTCTGAGTCGAAAGGCGCGTAGACGTAGGCCTCCTCCCAGGGAATCTCGTGGGGCCGGTCGTGCCTCCAAATCTGCCTCCCCCTGGCGTCATACTCAGGGATGGCAGGGAGGAACTGGACCATGTACATCCCCGATGGCGGAGACATACGGGGCGTGGACCATGAGGGGTCTGCTCCCCCTGACGGTGGGCCCCGTAGCTGTGGACGCTGTCGCTGTGGGGGGACAGGGAGCATCTCTGGAGGGTCCAGATCGGCGCGCGGTGGAGTCTGCTGCCGATCCTGGAACAGTGCTGAAGTGCACTGGGGTCTGGTGGCTCTGCGTCCTCCTCCGACACTCGAGTCAGGGCCCGCTCCTGTCGACTCATACGAGGAGCCCCCACGGAGATCGCTCGGGGTCAATCCCATCAACGTCTCTTCTCGTCGACTCATAGGCCGGCCTAGGCCCCGACGACCGCTGGATCCGCTCCCCCCACGGCTGGCTCCTGCCTGAGCGTCGGGGTCGCTCTCGGTCGGTCTGCCAAGCCATCGGTCTACAGCGCGGCGGGCTCCTGCACAATTAGTATATAAATTCCATAAATTGCACAAAAATTCCACAAAAAAATTAAAAACTTCATTCAATGTACGTATATATACCTAATTATATATATACCTAAATATATTTATACCTAATTATATATATATATATATATATTCTGAAATATATCTATATATATATATATATATACATATATATGTATATCCTCCTAAAAAATCTTGTTAATTCCACAAAATTAAAAAAAATTCCACAAAATTCCTTAAATTTCACAAAAAAATAAAAAACTTCATTAAATATATATATATACCTAATTATATATATACCTAAATATATTTATACCTAATTATATATATATATATTCTGAAATATATCTATATATATATATATATACGTATATATGTATATTCTCCTAAAAAATCTTGTTAATTCCACAAAATTAAAAAAATTTCCACAAAATTCCTTAAATTTCACAAAAAAATAAAAAACTTCATTAAATATATATATATACCTAATTATATATATACCTAAATATATTTATACCTAATTATATATATATATATATTCCGAAATATATATATATATATATATATCCTCCTAAAAATTACACAAAATTAACAAAAAGTCCACAACATTAACAAAATTTTCACAAAATTCCATAAATTTCACAACAAAATAAAAAACTTCATTAAATATATATATACCTAATTATATATATACATAAATATATTTATACCTAATTATATATATATATATATATTCCGAAATATATATATATATATATCCTCCTAAAAATTCCACAAAATTCCACAAAATCAACAAAAATTCCACAACATTCCATAAATTGCACAACAACCCTAAATTTCACATAATTTCACAAAAACCATAAAATTTCACAAAATCCCTAAATTCCACAAAACCACAAAATTCCACAAAATTAACAAAAACCCTAAATGAGGGAGAGAGGGACTACCTGACATGGTGGTGCGGCTAGGGGACGAGGAGCGGTGGTGCGGTGCGGCGGCGACGGCGGCTAGGGAGGACGGCGGCGTTTGGGGAGGCTTCGGGTCGGGGAGGGCTCGGGAAGGACGGGGACGGGGTGGGAGGGGTCGGGTAGGGCCGGGGAGGCTTGGTCGGCGTCGGGGAGGCTCGGGGAGGGGTGGGCGGCGATTTTGGGGTTTAGGGTTTCTGCAGAAATGGGGGAGAGGCGCCTCTGTTTCAGTTTAAATCGAAGGACTATAGCCGACGATCTAATTTTAATTCGTCGGCTATAGTCATAGCCGACGAATATACTTTGACCCGACATCCGGGCCGGGCCGAAGTTGGGCTTTGCGGGCCGGTTATAGCCGACGAAGTATGGATTTCGTCGCCTATAGTGTGGACTATAGCCGACGAATTTCGTCGGCTATACTCGTCCGGGCCGGGCCGAAGTTGGGCTTTGCGGGCCGGTTATAGCCGACGAAATAGTTATGTCGTCGCCTATAATATGAATCTCGTCGGCTATATTATGAATCTCGTCGGCTATACTTCACGCTCTCAGCAGCCGTCAGATCTCGCCCATCCAACGGCGGACAATGAAACGGCGCGGATCGCAAGAGTTTAGCCGACGAAGTTAAGTATATCGTCGGCTATTCTTTGGTCACTACAAAGTCAAACCTCTAAACGCTTTAAAACGGAAATTGGCCCGTCTAGATGACGTTTTTTTGCCTGACCTTCAACAGAGAATAGTTTCAGATCGATGAGACGCAACTAATCGTATAAAAATTTTCCTCAAAATATTTACCGACCGTCAGGCTACCCATAGGAAAACGGGAGTAAAAAATAGCTAACCGCAACATTCGGCACACAGATTTTGTCGGAATCTTCCCATTTTTCAACCGTAGACGTATTTCAATATTTCGGTCGTATCTTATTTCACGACACTTTTGCATTTGAAGGGTCTACGTATAGCAACTATTTGAAACTATACATTCACTTAAACACTTAGTAAACAAGTTAAGGAACATTAGTGCATATGTTCCGATTTTGAATCTAAAAGTTTAGAAAATCTATTCCAACCGTCAGATATCACCGTTAAGATTAAATACATGTATGAAAAAAAATCCAACTACATCTGACAACGTTAAAAGCTCGATCGGTACGGTCAAACTGCAAAGTCAAACCTCTAAACGCTTTAAAACGGAAATTGGCCCGTCTAGATGACGTTTTTTGGCCTGACCTTCAATAGAGAATAGTTTCAGATCGATGAGACGCAACTAATCGTATAAAAATTTTCCTCAACATTTTTACCGAACGTCAGGCTACTCATAGGAAAACGGGAGTAAAAAACAGCTAACCGCAACATTCGGCACACAGATTTTGTCGGAATCTTCCCATTTTTCAACCGTAGACGTATTTCAATAGTTCGGTCGTATCTTATTTCACGACACTTTTGCATTTGACGGGTCTACGTATAGCAACTATTTGAAACTATACATTCACTTAAACACTTATTAGTAAACAAGTTAAGGAACATTAGTGCATATGTTCCGATTTCGAATCTAAAAGTTTGGAAAATCTATTCCAACCGTCAGATATCACCGTTAAGATTAAATACATGTATGAAAAAAATTCCAACTACATCTGACAACGTTAAAGGCTCGATCGGTACGGTCAAACGAAGTATGGTCCATTTCGTCGGCTATAATGCTTATCTTTCCGAAAATTTGCCATTTAGGGCCTGAAATAAATTCCTGAACATCGCACAAACAATTCAATACAATTTCCCATAAACTCGGAAAACGGTAATTAAGGACGAAAAAAGTATTCATACATGCATGCACCATCGTACACAAATTCCACATAAAGAGTATACTAAGGATGGTAATCAGAATCATCCTCATCACTTGAGTCAGACGTAGTATAGTAGTTCATATCTGGCAACCGGTGCTCGTACTCGTCGTCTGAGTCATCGTCTGCCTGATATAGACGATTCGGATTAACATCATACATGGGCACCTGACCCCTAGGAAGTCGAACCACTCTGCCCGGCGTCACATTATTATCGCGGATGGTGGAGGATTCCGGAATGTCGCCGGCGTCCGGCTCTTGGTATGCGGTCGCTTCTTGACACTCTGTGCTCACACCAAGTGTGGTAGCACTGTATATGTCTCGCTGAGACACATGGTTAACTACCTTCCACGTGCCTTTGTTCAATGGATCGTCAAGATAAAAGACCTTTTTGGCCGCTGTGGCGAAAACAAAGGGGTCGTCTTCATACACACTAGTGGCGGTATTCACTGAAAGTATGCCGTACTGATCGATCCGTATGCGGTGCGGCCTAGTATCAAACCATCGACACTTGAACAAGTGGACTTTCATGCGGTTCCCATAAATGAGTTCAACAACTGACTGTAGGACACCGTAAAAATCCATGCCCCCCTCTGCACCATCGACCATCACCCCACAATTCTGTGTTTTGCGTTCCCCGTCTCTAGCTTCACATATATACTTAACGCCGTTGACATCACACATTGGGCGGACTGTGGAAGATATCGGCTTCATCGACAACAGCCTCAATTCCTCTGAGTAATTTGTATGACCACCCCTCTCAGCCACTTGCATTAGCTGAAAAATATAACTCAAATCAGTTGGTGTGTTTATGATTAAAGAATAGGGAACTGTAAAAGAAAGCCATCTAATATATATATTTATACACTTACCCATTGTGGAAAATAGTCTGCAAACGTCGTGTTGTGGTACTCGACATCACCGCGAACTTCCTTGCAGTGAAGATGGGTTCGTTTCCAATATAGGACCGGTACGGCTGAATCCGGGGTGTCCCGCTGGAGGGGGTGACCCACCGGATAGGACTGGTCGGAGAGCACGGCGATTCCGTCCGGGAGTTCCGCCATCGGACGGATCGGTGTGCTCGGCGATTCCGTCCGGGCGTTCCACCGTCGGACGGATCGGAGAGCTGGCGATTCCGTCCGGGCGTTCCGCCATCGGACGGATCGGAGAGCACGGCGATGCCGTCCGGGCGTTCTGCCGTCGGACGGATCGGAGAGCACGGCGATGCCGTCCTGGCGTTCCGCCATCGGACGGATCGGAGAGCTGGCGATTCCGTCCGGGCGCTCCGCCATCGGACGGATCGGTGTGCTCGGCGATTCCGTCCGGGCGTTCCGCCATCGGACGGATCGGAGAGCTGGCGATTCCGTCCGGGCGCTCCGCCATCGGACGGATCGGAGAGCACGGCGATGCCGTCCGGGGGTTCCGCCATCGGACGGATAGGTGAGCTGGCGATCCCGTCCGGGAGTTCCGCCATCGGACGGATCGGTGTGCTCGGCGATTCCGTCCGGGCGTTCCGCCGTCGGACGGATCGGAGAGCTGGCGATTCCGTCCGGGCGTTCCGCCATCGGACGGATCGGAGAGCACGGCGATGCCGTCCGGGCGTTCTGCCGTCGGACGGATCGGAGAGCACGGCGATGCCGTCCTGGCGTTCCGCCGTCGGACGGATCGGAGAGCACGGCGATGCCGTCCTGGCGTTCCGCCATCGGACGGATCGGAGAGCTGGCGATTCCGTCCGGGCGCTCCGCCATCGGACGGATCGGTGTGCTCGGCGATTCCGTCCGGGCGTTCCGCCATCGGAAGGATCGGAGAGCTGGCGATTCCGTCCGGGCGCTCCGCCATCGGACGGATCGGAGAGCACGGCGATGCCGTCCGGGGGTTCCGCCATCGGACGGATAGGTGAGCTGGCGATCCCGTCCGGGCGCTCCGCCATCGGACGGATCGGAGAGCACGGCGATCCCGTCCGGGCGCTCCGCCATCGGACGGATCGGTGAGCACGGCGATCCCGTCCGGGCGCTCCGCCATCGGACGGATCGGTGAGCTGGCGATTCCGTCCGGGCGTTCCGCCGTCGGACGGATCAGAGAGCTGGCGATTCCGTCCGGGCGTTCCGCCGTCGGACAAATCGGAGAGCTGGCGATTCCGTCCGGGCGTTCCGCCGTCGGACGGATCGGAGAGCTGGCGATTCTGTCCGGGCGCTCCGCCGTCGGACGGATCGGAGAGCACGGCGATCCCGTCCGGGCGCTCCGCCATCGGACGGATCGGTGAGCACGGCGATCCCGTCCGGGCGCTCCGCCATCGGACGGATCGGTGAGCTGGCGATCCCGTCCGGGCGCTCCTCCATCGGACGGATCGGTGAGCACGGTGATGCCGTCCGGGCGTTCCGCCATTGGACGGATCGGAGAGTTGGCGATTCCGTCCGGGCGTTCCGCCGTCAGACGGATCGGAGAGCTGGCGATTCCGTCCGAGCGTTCCGCCATCGGACGGATCGGAAAGTTGGCGATTCCGTCCGGGCGTTCCGCCGTCGGACGGATCGGTGTGCTCGGCGATTCCGTCCGGGCGTTCCGCCATCGGACGGATCGGAGAGTTGGCGATTCCGTCCGGGCGTTCCGCCATCGGACGTGTCACACCCCAATTTTTTTTGGGAAAACTCATATTTCAATATTAGACATAAAAGTCTAAAAACTGAAATATGAAGAAAAAAAATTGAAATAGAACAGTGATAGGCTACTAATCTGAGGGGAAAACTTCTTTATTAACAACACACCTATTTACAAGATGAATTACCATCTATAATGGCAATCCACATCTTATTTCAAACAAAGCTGAAAATGCACATAACAGAAAGTAAAACTATAAACACGGCTTTGTCTTCACCTTCACTTCTTGCCTTCAAGATCTTGACCTGCAAAATTTCTAAAGGGGTGAGCATAAACAGCCCAGTAGGGAGCAAAAGTCTCACAAAACAATGCATATCAACAAATCCAAATGCATTCTACAACTAGTTAATTCATGAAGCAAAATCTAAAGAGCATACACGTCCCATACCGTGTATTTACCAGAAGGGTGACTCTAAACATTTTACGACATGAACTAACTCTCAACCCATTATTCCTATCCTCCTTTTGCTAGTCGTCTTGTCCATTCCCCTGTCGCCAGCCCCGAATTACCCTTTTTCCTACACTAATTGCGCATTATTTTGGGCATACATGGTGGCGTGGTACCTGCCGAGGTTATGGACTCAACTACGCAAAAGTATCTATTCATCTTCACTACTATCCCTCAATGAATGTCTAATTAGAAAAATGAACTTTCAGCAAACTAAGCACACAACCATATAGCCACTGCCACACAAAACAGCAACCAAACACAAAACCAAACCATCAAAGATTCTTGGTAAATATACGCTGAGACACCCCATATATTCCCCCTACCTTTACCACAACTTTGAGTGCTTCAGCAAGCTGGAGTCCCTAATATAACACACAAGATATATGATTTAATAGTATGTAATGAAAACTCTAACATATAACAAAGAAAAACTATTTAGGAAAGCTGAACAATCCTGTAACTTTTCTGACCCAGCAGTACAAAACATGAAAACTGTACCAAATGGTACATGATCTGAAATCAGTGTCTTCTAATGAAATACAGAAGACAAACTAAGGAAAATCTGAGAGTTGGAATTTCAGAAAAACAAGTTTTCTACAATTAGTTATGATTTTTCAAAGTTCTGTTTCTGTTTCAGAAAAAACTGCACTAAGAACCAGTTTTGCAAGTTTTTTTTTCTGTATTACTACACCATTTCGAAATCTGAAAAAGCTTATATCGATAGAAACTAAAAACTTCAATGTTTCAAACACAGTAAACCATACAAAGTAATGAGTTACAATAGTTGAACTAAGTACTTCAAATAACACCTTTTTGTTGATTTAGAAAACTAACATACAAAATTCTTTTATAAGATTTGGTTGCCTCAAAACAAATAATCTGAAGTACAAGATAGACACTAAACAAAGTTTGAATGTCTTTGTAACCAAGTAGTAATTTCAAACAACACCTTAAAGACACCATGACAATGAATCACATCAATCAACGCAAATCAAAACAGAAATTATAACCAGAGGACCAACCTCTAAATCTCTCTCCTTACAGCACCCCTTCTGCTTCTTAACTCTCTAACTTTATACTAGGAAAAAGACTCACGAAATTATATCTAGCATGCTTCTAATCTCAACTATTTATAGTGATCATCTAAGCAAGTAAACATCCAATTTCTGATAAGCATGAAGAGAACAATTTGGATTCAAATAACTCAGGGAACTTACACCTGGATAGTAGGTTTAACACCTCCCTAGTTTAGGGTTCCACCTCTGGTTCTAGGGTTCATCTTCCAAGGATGTAGCTTGCGTGAGTCACCTCGTTTCAATCTGGAATTTACACCTCCTGCTTGAGTAAAGTGAATTAGGGATTTGGATGCAGCTTTTTCTGAGATTTGGGTTGAATTTCTAAACTTCCGGGCTAAGGAAAGAATATGAGAAAGGTGATAACGACGAAGGGATGAGACAAAGGTTCGAGCTAGAAGATTTTGGGGATTTCTAGCTATTTTTTTTTCTTCTGGGTTCATCTCTCTTCCCCTTTCTTTTCTCTCTCGCCCTCTCTTCTTCTTCTCTTTTTGCTTTCTGTTTTTCTTTCTCTCCCGATTATGGCTTCTTCCTATTAGGCTAACATAAGCCACTACAAGAAAAAAGGGCTTTGCCGACGAAAAAAAAAAAAACGGCCGACGAAACACTTTTTTCGTCGGCTATTCCCAAGAATGGCCGACGAAAATTTTTGTCGTCGGTAAAAAAAAAATTTCGTCGGCCATTCCCATAAAATGGCCGACGATTTTTTTTTTCGTCGGTAAAAATGAAAAATCGTCGGCTATACTCCTATAATGGCCGACGATTTAAAGTTTTCGTCGGCTATAAACTTTTGGAAGAATGGCCGACGAAAATTTTTTATTTCGTCGGCCATAAGTTTTTTTAAAAATAATTATTTTACGAATAATGGCCGACGAAAATTAATTATTCCGTCGGCCATAAATTATTTAAAAATAATTATTTTACGAACAATGGCCGACGAAAATTAATTATTTCGTCGGCCATACGTTTTTTAAAAATAATTATTTTACTAACAATGGCCGACGAAAATTAAGTATTTCGTCGGCCATAAGTTTTTAAAAAAATAATTATACGATTATTTTTGACAGAAAACGACAAAAGAATAGCCGACGAATACTATGTTTGATTTCGTCGGCTATGATTAAAAAAAAAACAAAAAAAGAGCAGTTTCCATTTTCTATCACTATCGACAAACCATTGCTTCATCCTTCAAATGCAAATGTGTCGTGAAATAAGACATGACCAAAATATTGAAATACGGCTACGGTTGAAAAATGGGAAGATTCCGACAAAATCTGTGTGCCGAATGTTGCGGTTAACTGTTTTTTACTCCCGTTTTCCTATGGGTAGCCTTACGGTCGGTAAATATTTTGTGGAAAATTTTTATACGATTAGTCGCGTCTCATCAATCTGAAACTATTCTCTATTGAAGATCAGGCCAAAAAACGTCATTTAGACGGGCCAATTTCCGTTTTAAAGCGTTTAGAGGTTTGACTCACCCGGTTGACCGTCCCGATCGAGCCTTTAACGTTGTCAGATGTAGTTGGATTTTTTTTCATACATGTATTTAATCTTAACGGTGATATCTGACGGTTGGAATAGATTTTCCAAACTTTTAGATTCAAAATCGGAACATATGTACTAATGTTCCTTAACTTGTTTACTAAGTGTTTAAGTGAATGTATAGTTTCAAATAGTTACTATACGTACACTCTTCAAATGCAAATATGTCGTCAAATAAGATATGACCGAAATAATGAAATACGTCTACGGTTGAAAAATGACAAGATTCCGATAAAATCCGTGTGCCGAAATAATGAAATCAGTCAAAACCCGGTTTACTGCAGATTTGGCGTCCGGCGTCCGAATGACGATTGTGATACCATTCCGGAAAGGGAACGACGTGTGGGCTTTTTCGGGCTTTCGAGTTCGTTTAGGGCCTCAAAACCGCAGTTTAGTAAGTTTTCATAGAATAGCCGACGAAACATTCAAATTTCGTCGGCTATTCTCTACGTATAGCCGACGAAACATTCAAATTTCGTCGGCTATTCTCTAAGTATAGCCGACGAAACATTCAAATTTCGTCGGCTATTCTCTAAGTATAGCCGACGAAACATTGTATTTCGTCGGCTATTCTCTAAGTATAGCCGACGAAACATTGTATTTCGTCGGCTAAACTCTTGATCCGCGCCTTTTTATTGTCCGCCGTTGGATGGCTCAGATCCAACGGCTGTTGATTTTCCAAAGTATAGCCGACGAAATATATTAATTTCGTCGGCTATTCTCTAAGTATAGCCGACGAAACATTGTATTTCGTCGGCTATTCTCCTTCTAAATCTTTTAAATCTTCCTCCCGCCTTTTTTCTCTCATCCTTCCCCCCCTTCCTCCGACCTCCTCCTCCTCCTCCTCCGGCCTCCTCCTCCTTCCCCTCCTCCGGCCTCCTCCTCCTTCCCCTCCTCCGGCCACCTCCTTCTCCTCCTCCTCCTCCTCCGGCCACCTCCTTCCCCTCCTCCTCCTCCTCCTCCGGCCTCCTCCTCCTCCTCCTCCTCCTTCCCCTCCTCCTTCTCCTCCTCCTCCTCCTCCTCCTCCTCCTCCCCCTCCTCCGGCCTCCTCCTCCTTCCCCTTCTCCGGCCTCCTCCTCCTCCTTCCCCTCCTCCTCCTCCCCCTCCTCCGGCCTCCTCCTCCTTCCCCTCCTCCGGCCACCTCCTTCTCCTCCTCCTCCTCCTCCGGCCACCTCCGGCCACCTCCTTCCCCTCCTCCTTCTCCTCCTCCTCCTCCTCCCCCTCCTCCGGCCTCCTCCTCCTCCTCCTCCTTCCCCTCCTCCTCCTCCTCCTCCTCCGGCCTCCTCCTTCTCCTCCTCCTCCTCCTCCTCCTCCTTCTCCTCCTCCGATCCGGTATTTTTTTTTGCCCAAAATGCAGTTATAGCCGACGAAATTGACATTATTTCGTCGGCTATAACTTTAAAATATTAATATATTCTGACGAAATAGCCGACGAAATAGCCCAATTCGTCGGCTATACTTCAGAACAAATAGCCGACGAAACCAAATTTCGTCGGCCATACTCGAACAAATAGCCGACGAAACTAAATTTCGTCGGCCATACTCGAACAAATAGCCGACGAAATCATTTTCGTCGGCCATAATTCGTCGGCCAAGGTTGGAATGGCCGACGAAATTTTTTTTTTCGTCGGCCATTGGTATTACCGACGGCGTATTACCGACGACTTATGGCCGACGAAATTTTCGTCGGCAGAGGGTATAGCCGACGAAAAAATGGAATGGCCGACGAAAAAATTTTCGTCGGCTATTCTTCCGTATCTGGTAGTGAGCCCACTTACACAACACACAAGTATATATATATATGTATATTAAAGCCCACTTATACTTATATATATATATATATAGTAAAAGAGATATATTTAAATATAAAGAAATTAAAATCTTTTCTATTTTAAAATAAAATAAAACCTAGGTCGTTACAGGACGGATCAGAGAGCACGGCGATCCCGTCCGGGCGCTCCGCCATCAGACGGATCGGTGATCACGGCGATGCCGTCCGGGCGTTCCGCCATAGGACGGATCAGAGAGCTGGCGATTCTGTCCGGTCGTTCCGCCATCGGACGGATCGGAGAGCTGGCGATTCTGTCCGGGCGTTCCGCCGTCGGACGGATCGGTGTGCTCGGCGATTCCGTCCGGGCGTTCCGCCATCGGACGGATCGGAGAGCTGGCGATTCCGTCCGGGCGTTCCGCCATCGGACGGATCGGAGAGCTGGCGATTCCGTCCGGGCGTTCCGCCGTCGGACGGATCGGTGTGCTCGGCGATTCCGTCCGGGCGTTCCGCCATCGGACGGATCGGAGAGCTGGCGATTCCGTCCGGGCGTTCCGCCGTCGGACGGATCGGTGTGCTCGGCGATTCCGTCCGGGCGTTCTGCCGTCAGACGGATCGGTGAGATGGCGATCCCGTCCGGGCGCTCCGCCATTGGACGGATCGGTGAGCACGGCGATTCCGTCCGGGCGTTCCGCCATCGGACGGATCGGAGAGCACGGCGATCCCGTCCGGGCGCTCCGCCATCGGACGGATCGGTGAGCTGGCGATCCCGTCCGGGCGCTCCGCCATCGGATAGATCGGTGAGCACGGCGATTCTGTCCGGGCGCTCCGCCATCGGACGGATCTACCGTAAATCGATGCATTGGAATGCGTGCACCGTAGTGCGATGCATTGTAATGCGATGCATAATGATGGCGATGCATGGGATGATGATGTGAGGACTCGACCGGTGGATTGCTATGTTGGAACGAGTCCCCCAGTACAGTTGCTGCCAACGGCAGGCCAGGAGTAGCCCGGTACTAGCCTGCGGGGAGGCCTGTTGGTGCGTGGAATAAGCCAACAGGTACCCCGGAGAGTGTTGCGGCTATGTTGAAGCGCCGGTTTAACACTTGCTAGTTCTTCGCAGCTTTTGTTGGATAAGCGTTGAGGTAAATGTGCAAGTTTGTTACCCTGCGGGGAGACTTGTTCTGTGTTAGAGAAACAATCTGCCCGGTGGGGTGGCGTTGAGATAACGAGTCTCGCCAAGTATCCCCAAATGTATCGCAGTTCAGTGCGATGCAGGGTTTTTATCCTGCTGGACAAGAGTACATGTGTTAGATGTAAACTCGCCCGGGTTTATAAAGCCCATGCGTTTGCCATGGAGCCTGCGGGACTCGACCGGGCGTCCTGCCATATCGAGACGAGTCCCCCAGTGAAATGCCATGGGCCCGGGTGGATCCCGTTCCCGGAAAAAAAACTCTCGAGCCGGTTGGATGCGACGTAACTGGTGGGCGGATCTCGACCGGGCGTTCTGCCATATCGAGACGAGTCCCCCAAGTGAGATGTAGCTGGGTGGACCTCGACCGGGCGTTCTGCCATATCGAGACGAGGTCCCCAGTGAAATTGATAGGAGCACAATGTGCGACGATTTTATATGCTTATGCCCTCGTTTATGCTTTGTTTAACCCTTATTTGTTTAAGATAGAGTCGTAATATAGTTAGTGTCATTTTGGTAGAGTTTTGATGAAATGTGTTTAATTATCCGAAAAATGACTAAGTTTAAGAAATCTGGAAAATAGTGCAAAACATGTATTTTTCGCGATTTTGTGCCGAGTACAATTATGATCTATCCTTGTCCGAATTCTATGAAATTTGGTGTGCTTAATATTCATATACTGAGGAATGTTGTGTTAAAATTTCAGATCAATCGGAGTTCGGGAAGTCACCCAAAAGATGGCTGCAAAACGGCAGTCCGAGCATTTCAATCCAGGGACTTCCAGGATTTTCCTGGGACTTTGTCCAAACTTCGAAAAATCATTCCCGTCGATTCACAAGGAATTTGATCGAACTGTTTTATGGAGAGATGACCTTATGTGTCTAGTTTACGTGAGACTTGGAATCGCATCAATCGGAGCTCCGAAGGTGGAGATATGCCGGAATTACTGCGACAAGGTCAAAGCTGCCGATTCCAGGAACCTACTGCCCCCTTTTTGTGTTTTCTGTTTTTAATGGACCAAATGGTGCACAAATGCATTTTTGAAGATGGTTCAAGCTTTATGAAGGGAAGAGGAAGACACTAGGCCATGGCATTGAAGAAAAATTGAAGAAAGAAGTTCTCCTAGTCACACTAGGAAAAGCTGCCGATTCTGGCAGATTTGATGTCTTTGATTCCGGAGAATGAGCATCGATCCATCCTTGCTTTTTGTCATAATGAGGCGTGTGGGGGGCATTTTGGAGCTAAGAAAACGGCATTGAAGGTACTTAATTGTGGTTTCTTTTGGCCTACGATTTTCAAAGATGCATTCATGTTTTGTAAGTCATGTGATCGATGCCAAAGAATGGGGAATATTGGACCACGAGATCAAATGCCGCTCACTTCTATCAACGCCATTGAGATTCATGATTTATGGGGGATTGACTTCATGGGGCCGTTTCCTTCAAGTAAGGGCTTTCTCTACATATTGCTTGCGGTGGATTATGTGTCAAAGTGGATTGAAGCCAAAGCCACACGCACCAATGATGCTAAGGTGGTAGCCAAGTTTCTCAAGACCAACATCTTTTCACGTTTTGGAGTTCCTAGAGTCTTGATTAGCGATGGAGGATCCCATTTTTGTAACCGCACCATTGAAGCCTTGTTGAAAAAGTATGGAGTCACACATAAGGTATCTACACCTTATCACCCCCAAACAAGTGGTATGGCCGAGGTAAGTAATCGAGAGATCAAGCAAATACTTGAGAAGACCGTTGGACCTTCAAGGAAGGATTGGAGTGATCGTCTCGATGATGCTTTGTGGGCTTATAGGACGGCATACAAGACACCGATAGGTATGTCACCTTTTCGGTTAACATATGGCAAAGCATGTCACTTACCGGTTGAATTTGAGCATAAAGCATGGTGGGTGGTTAAGGCTTTCAACATGAGCATTGATGAGGCCGGTCTTCATAGGAAGCTTCAACTCAACGAACTTGAAGAAATACGGAATGAAGCTTATGAAGCCGCATGGATTTACAAGCAAAAGACCAAAGTTGCTCATGACAAGATGCTTCGTGGAAAGAGGTTTGAAGTTGGCCAACAAGTGCTTCTCTTTAATGCTCGGCTTAGACTTTTTCCTGGAAAACTTCGCTCAAGATGGATGGGGCCATTCACCATTACTCGCATTTTCCCCCATGGAGCAATTGAAATTCGGAATGAAGGCACGGGGAATATATTCAAGGTAAATGGACATAGGCTCAAGATCTATTACAAGCCATTCGAGCCTCTAAACGATGAAACTTTTGTCCACGATCCGCCACCCCAAGTCCCTGCCGAGCTGCAGCCTTTTCAGGCACCCCAATGCCAAGACCAAGAAGCTGCCGGACCTGCCATTGCCGGCAGCTTAATTAGCTTCCTGTCGAACACACCGGATACAAGCAACCTTGCCGAGCAACCAATGCCGCACCCCTTCATTCCTGCTGCAACCAAACTGCCTGCCGGACCTGCCATCGCCGGCAGGCTTGATGATATGACACTTGAGGTACAGCACAACCTAGCTGGACTCCAGGACACGCCGGATACGCTTGACTTAGTACCGGACACAGAGGCGACACAATCGGACACGCCGGATGCAACACAATCGGATACAACTTGCAACGAGCTTCTCATCGAACTTCTTTTTGCCGATTTGAGTTGTTTTGGAGCACGATGAACACATGCAAAACACGGTGAAAAGTCTAGGCTATGGACTATAAACACAAAGCGCTACTTGGGAGGCAACCCATGTCGATCAAAGAAAAACGAAGGAGCCATCACCGAGAGTTTGCAATTTCTTAACCCTTCTCTTGTTCTTTGATTTATGATGATATGTTGGAATATGTTAGACTATTGCATGCTTAGGAAATTCGTTGATATTGTTTTGTGCTTACATTGAGGGCAATGTAATTTTCTAAGTGTGGGGTGGGATAACATATTCCGTTTTTGTTTTATGTTTTTGTGTGCTTAGTTTAGAAAAGAAAATTCAGAAAATTGTTCCACAAAAATAGAGTGTTTAAATTTGTTTGTTTTGAGTCTTAGGATGCCCCTAATATGTCAATGATGTTTTTCTCCTCTTTGCATACATAGATGATGGTTGTGCATACTTTTAAAATTGTGAGTTTCATGGATTTTGTGCATTGGTAGGAGCATGTAGGATTTGTTGATTATGAAGCATGCATGTTTTAGCTAGTTTATTTCGATTATAACCTATGTGAGCTTTTGTGCCAATTTCCTTTCTTCTTGAGTGATAAAAAGATAAAATTCGATAGATTCGTAGGAAGCATGAAACCTCATAATTCTTTGCATATTCGATGACTATATGCCATAGCTTTTTAATGAACTCTAGTATGCTAGAACTTACTCTTGTTGATTTTCAAAACGTTTTTAGTCATAAAATACCTTGATTTTGAATGTGATTGAATAAAGATCATTTAGGTTTACCACCAAAGCCAAATAAAGCATGTGCCCTATTGGAGCCCGTCGTGGGACACCTTAGTAAACCCCCTTTGAGCCTACGTTGAGCCTTTTCTTTCATCACCCTTAAACACTTTCCATGAGCTTAGTATAGTGATGCCTTTACCTTGTGTGTCGGCAAAGCTTGATTTTTGAAAGCATTTTCGCGTGTGTGATGAAGAAGAACAAGTGTGGGGTAGACTTAGCCATAAAAGTATATGAAAAATGTATGTATGCCGTGCCTTAGAAAATTGAAAAGAGAAAAGAAGAATGCTCGGACCAAAAGAAAGAAAAACATGCCGAGAGAAAGAAAGAAAGTATGAGATTGAAGGGCACGGCATAGGCATAGAAAAAGAAAAATTTTGTACATGGCTATTGTCTTGATTATTGTTGTAATGTGGAAAGAAAAGAATGAAGTATGGGTCCAACAAGATGAAATTTGACCCTTTCGGCGAGAAGACATAAGGAGATTCGAGCTTTGCTAAAAGGCCTTAGTGACGTTTTTGAGCCTCCTTATCCAAATATCGAATACCTCTTAGCCTATCCCCATTACAACCCTTTGATTGATCTTTTTCATGATTCTTAAGATGGTTAAATTTGATTGTGGAGACTATCTCAAGAGTAAGCATATGGTTTTGGTTCATTGGTGCATATAGTTATCATATGAGCTTTTTCCATAAAAATTCACAAAGTGCTTTCGTTTCTTGGATATATGCAAGTCACTCTTTGTAATTCATGATCTTTCGCTTGCATATACTTATGAGTGAATAACCATGCTTCGAGAGAAAAGAAGAGAGTATGCCTAGTGAGGTGATTTGAATTAGCTTTTACATGTTTACATGCTTACCTTTTTGCTCTTATATGCTCATATTGATGTTACATATTCATGAAACTTGGAATTTTCGTGCTTAGCATTCTCATGCATTAACTTGAAAGCTATGTGTACATACGAGCCTGAGACAAATTGTTAGGGGCAATAGTTTGTTTAGAGTCTAGTTTAATTTAGTTTGCTAAGGGACTAGCAAAGGATAAGTGTGGGGTAGTTGATAGGAGCACAATGTGCGACGATTTTATATGCTTATGCCCTCGTTTATGCTTTGTTTAACCCTTATTTGTTTAAGATAGAGTCGTAATATAGTTAGTGTCATTTTGGTAGAGTTTTGATGAAATGTGTTTAATTATCCGAAAAATGACTAAGTTTAAGAAATCTGGAAAATAGTGCAAAACATGTCTTTTTCGCGATTTTGTGCCGAGTACAATTATGATCTATCCTTGTCCGAATTCTATGAAATTTGGTGTGCTTAATATTCATATACTGAGGAATGTTGTGTTAAAATTTCAGATCAATCGGAGTTCGGGAAGTCACCCAAAAGATGGCTGCAAAACGGCAGTCCGAGCATTTCAATCCAGGGACTTCCAGGATTTTCCTGGGACTTTGTCCAAACTTCGAAAAATCATTCCCGTCGATTCACAAGGAATTTGATCGAACTGTTTTATGGGGAGATGGCCTTATGTGTCTAGTTTACGTGAGACTTAGAATCGCATCAATCGGAGCTCCGAAGGTGGAGATATGCCGGAATTACTGCGACAAGGTCAAAGCTGCCGATTCCAGGAACCTACTGCCCCCTTTTTGTGTTTTCTGTTTTTAATGGACCAAATGGTGCACAAATGCATTTTTGAAGATGGTTCAAGCTTTATGAAGGGAAGAGGAAGACACTAGGCCATGGCATTGAAGAAAAATTGAAGAAAGAAGTTCTCCTAGTCACACTAGGAAAAGCTGCCGATTCTGGCAGATTTGATGTCTTTGGTTGCTGCCGGCATATGGGGCATTTTCGATGGATCAAGGCCTATTAATTGAAGTCCAAGACCATACAAGAAGTCCATGAAGATGTGAAGCCCAAGCCTTGAAGAAAAATTCAGAAAAACAAAACCTAATTGAAGTAGAAAAAGGAAGGTTTCAAACCATATCCCATTAGGTTTTGTTTTTCCTTGTACAAGAAGGGCTGCCGGCAACACCTAGCATTCTCCCTATAAATACCCAACTTTTACACAGAAAAACTTGTCACATTCCAAAGCAAAAATCTAGCCAAAGCTCTACCTAAATTTCCCCAAGAATCCTACACAAAAACCCTAGCCAAAACCACCTCCACCTCACCAAAGTTTCCTGCCGAAATTTTGTTCCCTTGCTGCCGATACCTTCACTGCCGAGCAGCAGCCATCCGAACACCATCATCCACGGATCCATACACGACGAAGTCTTCAAGGTTTCTAATGTGTGATCCACTCCCTACTCTTGGCTTTGTAAATTTTTGTGTAGTTATGTTAAACTTTGTCTATAAAGTTAGCATGAATTCTTGGTTTCAATTTTTATGTCTATGTATGAATTGGATTGAAATTTGGTTTTATGATTTGCATGTCAATTTATTTTCTTTATCTTCAAGTGAGGTTTTAGATGTAAGATTATGGATTGCATGTTAAAAAGTAAGGAAAATACATGATGAATTAGTAATTAGGATAATCGGCAATAACATGTGTTAAATTGATTTTAGGGTTTTCTTGACTTGTTCTTTAAATTCGTGTGCTTAAAGATTGGTAACCTATGTAATTGCAATACTTAGATTATTAATCTCATTAGCCGAAATTTAATATGGATTAAAGTAATCAACGAGTTACTTTGTTTGTGTTGTTTTTCACTAGGGCTAGGGTAATTTAAAGAACATGCTTGTTGATGAGATGATTGACAACCTTACTCTATTGACTTGTTTCCGACTAAAAAGATTTCGTGCTCAATTACTATGCATGTTTGTTTTCATCTATAGGAGTTCTCAAATATGTTTAGTACAATTTTAGGGTTAGACGTAAAGTTAATCTTGAATACTTATGAAATCTATCGGTTAGTAATACCTATAGGGAGCTAACTAGGTCGGAGTTAAGTTGAGTCTAGAACGCTTTAATGCTTTGCCGAGAGTCTTACTTGCTTGTTTGTTACGTGTTTTGATTGCTTTTGTGTTAGTGCTTTGTGGAAGAATGTCGACCAACCTTGTAAATATTAGACTTAGGATTTATTTTAGCATTTAATTTCGTTATACCTAGCTCTAGGGCAGCATTGCTGCCGAACCTATTCCCCCATATTTTGTGACGTGTTTTTGTATATATGTATATGTTTGAGTCTAACAAGTTCATATCTCAGGTACCCTTAATCCCCGGCTAGAACGATCCCTACTTGCTTATACTACTAACGATCTTTTGTAGGGTTATTATTGCATGCGAGCTTCGGCTCTCGTTCAGAAATGCAGCGAAGAGCAAGGCGATTCCGTCCGGGCGTTCTGCCATCGAACGGATCTACCGTAAATCAATGCATTGATGCGATGCATTAGAATGCGTGCACCGTAGTGCGATGCATTGTAATGCGATGCATAATGGCGGCGATGCATTGATGCGATGCATTGCAATGCTGATATGATCAACCGATGCATAATGATATGAGCAGCACTGATAAGCGCATAACGACATGCGTGCAATGATGCGTACTGATATGCGATGCATTACAATGCTGAGATGATCAATCGATGCATAATGATATGAGCAGCACTGATAAGCGCATAACGACATGCGTGCAATGATGCGTACTGATATGCGATGCATTGCAATGCTGAGATGATCAATCGATGCATAATGATATGAGCTCGTGCTTTGATCACATGTCTAATTATCAATATTTCCCAACAGATTATGCACAGGTGAAGCATGTGTTGAGTAATAATAAATAAGTTAGAATACTTAGCTTTGGAGAAAGCTGCCGGGTGTTCGAATAGCATGCGAGAATGATTCCCGGGTTGCCCGGTGAATGTCCACGGGTGTAGAGAGCAGCTTGATCTTGCTGTTTGGAGCAGTGGATGTCCAGAGAAGATTGCTGGGTGTCCAAGCCAGTCCAGCCTGCCCAATCCGCTGCTACTGCCCAAGCCCGGCCCGGCCCATCTTGCATGGGGTGATATGTTGACCGGTGGACCATGCAACTTTGAATTTCTGATTTCCCGCCAATTTCTCTCTTCTCTACTCTGTTTTCTTCGTCTGGTTTCTGCTTTCTCGGCCGGCGTCTCTCTCGGCCGGGGTTCCCTCTCGCCCGGTGGCTTACTCGGCCGGCATCCTCCTCGGCCGGCGTCGCCTTTCCCGTCCGGGTTTCCCTCTCTCCTCGGCCGGACTCTCTCCCGCTCGGGGTTCTCTCTCGGCCGGTGGCTCGCTCGGCCGGTGGCTCGCTCATCCGGGGTTCCCTCTCGTCCGGTGGCCTTCGTCCGGTGTCCCTGCTGCACTAGAGACGAGCTCGTGCTTGACCAGATGATCCTGGCTGACCCGGGCTGGGCCTCGAAGTGGCCTGCTGGCTGGAGCGGGAGGCGACCGGAGAGGGGGGAGCACGGCCGCGCGAGCGCCCGGCGATCCTGCTGAAGACTGACCCGGGTGGGGTTGACCCGGTCCGGCGTGCATGCAAGAATGCTCGTGCTGACGAAGCTTCATTGGCCGGTCGGGACCGCACCGGAGAGATGACTGCTCGGCAGCCGGAGGTGAGCCGCACCGGACCGGAGGAGCCTGCCGCACCGGGGACGAAGCCGGGCTGGCCGGGAGGGGTGGACCTTGCTGACCGGGCTGCACGTTGGGCCGGGGGTGCTGTCCAGCAGACTTGCTGGATGGAGGATGCTGGCCGGGAGATGCTGCCACCGGTGAGGAGACCCTTCGGCTGGAGAGGGAGACGAGCGGCGAGGAGCCGGACCGGAGGAGGAGCCGGAGCCGGGGAGAGGACGAAGCCGGGCTGGATTGCGACGTACGGCAGTGGGTGCCCAAAAGTTTCAACCGTTGACCCGCACGGGGTTGTTGACCTTGACCGGGCCATGATTGGGCTGCTGGCCGGTTGTCCCCTGCCGACCCGCTGGGCTGGGCTGGCTAAACTTCTCTTGCTAGCCCGGAGAGCTGGGCAGTTGTCTTGGGCTGCTTGCTGGCCAGGATGAAAATTGCTGAACCCGGGTGGAACAAAGGGTGGCCAGTTAATTATCCTGAACTGCTGCCTGGATAACACGACCAGTAGAGCACAATGAACTCTTTGTACGGGTTCCCACAGACGGCGCCAATTGTTTCTGCTCAAACCCTGGGGCCTGACAGAACCATAATAACACAGCTATACTGAACACAGCGAGTATAGTGGTTCACCGTGCCATCAGAGGGCACGGCTACGTCCACTTGGAATCCAGTAGGCATGGCCAATAAGCCATCGGGTTACAAGGATGGAGTGCCTTGGATCCCAGATCCTTTATACTAAGGGGGAAGCCTCCTATTTATAGGGAAGGAAGGCTCCCTCCTTTACCATGTTTCCAATGTGGGATGCTCACTACACTATTACATATTTCCCTACTCACGAAGCTACTTCAGGCGCTCGGTGGCACTGCTTCCGAGTGCGGCACCGGTGATGTGGAACAATGGAGATGTAGCCGGGGTGCTGGACTACTCGCTAGATGCCGGAAGTAGGACCCCCGATGCCGGTTGCACGGTCCACGAGGTCGCCGTGTGTTCTTGGCGGTGCACTATATGTACTGTCAACAGATGGGATGCAAAATAAATGATGATACTTATGATCCCGGTAAGAACCATATCTAAGAACTTATTGTGTATTTGTTATTGTTTGGTAATTGTTAGTGTATTTGTGTTATTGACTTATTGGTTGATTTGTTTCTTGTTAATTTTCTTTAGTTGGGTGGTGGTAATTATATGGAAATGGTGTGCCTAAATTGTAAAAAATGGCTAAAAGAATCCTTTCCTTGACAATAAGTTCATCCGGTTGTGAGAGGAATTGGAGTACCTTTGAAGGGGTGAGTACTACTTCTTAATTCTTATTAAGTTATTTTGTACTTATTGTCTTAATTAGCTTTTGTCTAAATAAATGTCTAACTATTATTTTTCTATTTAGATCCATACAAAGAAAAGGAATAGACTAGACACCGGAAGGTTGAACAATTTAGTTTATGTCCAATTCAATTCAAAGATCATCAACAAGAAGAGAAGACAAAAGGAGAAAGAAGTGGATGTGCTACTTGCTAGTGAGGCTACTATGGCACAAGAATGGATTGTTGAGGATGGTGATGAAGATTTTGGTCTTATCAATGACATGGTTGGAGATGAATTAAGAATTGATAGTAGTCCTACACCTAGGAGAAGTGCTAGGCTACACCAAGAAGTAAGAGAACTTGATGAAGAACTTGAACAATCGGATGAAGAAGATGGTGTTGAGATGGATTTTGAGTTTGAGTCCGACACCGAAGGAATATTAGAGGGATATGGAGAAGAAGAAGATGTGGATTCTTAGGTTTGCAAGTTATTTTGGTTATATTTGCTATGTTGAGACTTGAGACTATTGCTATGTTGAATTGCTATGTTGATTGCTATGTTTAATTGCTATGTTGAGACTTTAGACTATTGCTATGTTGAGACAATGAGACTTGAGAGTTGAGACTATTTGCAATGTTTGTAAATTTACAGGTTGGATTGTTTTTTTTTAGAGAAATGTTATGCTAAATTTTTCCAAATTATTCATATTAAACTATTTTTAAATTTAATATTTATTAAATAAATGTGAAAATTGTAAATCGCCTAGTCCCCGCCTAGTCCGTCCAGGCGCTAGGCTATGGGTCGCCGCCCGCCTAGCGCCTTTTAGAACCTTGCTAAAAAGTATGTAAGACCTCTATATATGGATTTGGAATACGTTTTGGAATTGTGATTTATGTTATATGATGTTACTTAGTTTCATATGAAAAAAAATCAGTAATTGTTTACAGGAAGTCAGCAAAGTTGCATGCTGGGGGCGAGTAATCATCTTAATGGGGGTGAGTAATCTGATTACTGAGAGTCAGTAACATGCTTATTGGAATCTGTAACTGCTTACTGGGGGTCAGTAACTTGATTACTGAGAGTCAGTAACATGCTTAAAGTCAGAATCAGTAATTTAATATTAGAAAGAAAAAAATTCCGAAAAAAAAAAAAATTATTCCGGTGAAAAAAATTTGGTGACTGGAATCCGGCTACCGGAGTCCGGTGAATGGAATCCGGCTACCGGAGTCCGGTGAATGGAATCCGGCGACCGGCCATCGGACGCCGGCGACCTTCCAGCAAAGTCTTATCTATCTTCCACTTTCTCAGCACAGTATAATTCAAAAATCTGTTAGATAGGACAGAAGGACAAAAAATGAAAAAAAATAATTAAAATTGTACTAGAGTTGAAAAGATTTGTTAAAATGGGCAATATGAGTTGTTACCTTATGTTTAATTGTTAAAAAAAAAAAGGAAGATAGTGAAAAGGGAGTTTCTATTCATACCTCCCAAATGGACACTTAGACCTCTCTTCTTTTTAAACTTTCAGTTGACTTTGTTAACTCATGTGCAATTACCAATAAAATCACATAAAGTTAATTAAATTATTTGGAATACATAAATACTTAAATATACTCTAACATAATTTATATTCTAAAAATTGAGTTACATGGTATAATTTTTGTCTTATTTCGTGCTACTCTGTTTGTTCAAAAATTTATCTTCTAGGTTCGATAGCCGATTATTATTAAAGAACAAGTGTATCAATTATATGTTCTGCAACATTTTACATAAGACTTATCACGAGGTTGTTCGTAATAAACTGAGGGTTTGATAATTTATTTATTTTTTAATTAAATCAAATTGAGTGTTTCGTTTTTTTTATTTTTCAGAAATTAGAAGTGAAATTATCTAAAATTAATGGAGGCCTAATTATTTATTTTGGAGGTATTAGTATAATCTTCTAAAAAAGGCTTTTATTAATTTAATTGTCCAATGAGTATTTTGGAAAGAGTAAGGAGGTGTAAATAGTATTTTAGCTTTTTATAAAAGTAGATTGGAGGTATATTGAGTAAGGAGGTGTAAATAGTATTTTAGCTTTTTATAAAAGTAGATTGGAGGTATATTGAGTAAGGAGGTTTAAGTGCTAATTTGAGAAGTATGAATAGAAGGTTCTTAGTGAAAATACAAAACAAAACAAAAAAACAAAAAAAAAGTGAAATATGTGGAGTCTAGCCGTAGCCACTTAAGGCCGTCAAGTGTTTGAGTTTGATAATGATTAATATGTGGCAGCTCTCTTGATAGAGATCACAGCTTTCTTCCCGTATCACAAGTGGTATCAAATACCGAGGTTATCTTGGACTCAATCACATCATCTAATCACTATATAAGAGACCATATGCCTTGCAAAAGAAAAACACAGAGGCATAAACAGGAGAAGAGAGCAACGTGAAAGGAGGAGACGCACAAGGAGAATACAACAGCACAAGAAGAGTTCGTCCCCTGCTAGGTGCGAACGACGTCCTCTTTTTCTCAATAATATATATGTTCTGGTTACGTTCATAATCCCTCGCGGATGGCTCTGGTTCTCTTGGTTACTATGTTCTTGGTTACTGGTTCTTGGTTACTATGTTCTCTTGGCTATTATGTTCTTGGTTACTGGTTACTATGACTCTGGCTCTATGGTCACTCCGATCTATGGATACTTTGGTTACTGGTTGCCATGTTCTGGTTTTATAGTCACTGGCCTTCTATGGCTGACCCTGGTTCCTATGTTCTCTGGCTACCCTGGTTCTTTGATTCTGATTACAGATTACAGAGCCAAAAGCAAACACAAAAGCCCTACACATAGTTCCAAGACTACCAAAACCATAACTATTCATGTTTTCTGCTAACAGCCAAAACCAAGTATCTCCCCAAATACCATCTCCTTTTCTCAAACCACCACGGCCAAACAAACTTGAGCCTAAAACTTCATCGGTGGATGAAGATTAAAGATATAAACATAGGGTCTCACCCTTGAGACAAAAGTTCTGAAATTCCAAAAAGAAAAAGAGTCTGGACAAACTCAAGTTGCTACTGTCTTTGTCTTGAAGAGGTTTATCTATAAGCATGATGGCAGTGCAGAATAAAAAAATAAAGAGTAAGAAGCTCACCAATATGCTGCTGTAATCCCCTCAAGCACAAGTCTCTTCACAAAATCTCCACAAAGTTTACCTCAAATCAAAATCCGCAAGAGCCCAGTGCCAACAAAATTCAGAGGATTTCAAATTCGGGAATCAAAGAAAGAAAAAAGGAGAAGAGGTGAAAGCCTCAACAAATATATATATGCAGAGGTCCCAATTGTAGACCCAATCCTTTTGGGGAACAGCTTGTGATTCCAATTCCAAGTCGAGCTCTATCACGGAGGTCCATTTCAAAGCCTAGCATCAAGTAATCAATGTCCAAGTTTGTCCTTTCCATCGACATGATATCGGGAAAATGAAGCAAAATTGAACTTAAAAAAAATGGCAGAATTGGAGAAAGTGGCCTCTTTGAGTTCTTAGCTTCATGGTCCTCTTTGAGTTCTGGGCTGCATGAAGATTGGACTGCCGACAAATGCTATCTCCTCGGGTTTGGACGAAAGTCAATAAGCAGTTACCTGAATCAGCTCAGGGACAGGAGTGTCCAAATCAAAGACCTGAGGTCTGGTTTCGTAACAATATGGTACGAGACCTTAAAGAAAAATAATGTGTCTAAAATGTGATGACACAAAAAAATCTACCTTTGGTACAAAAACAAAAAAAATCCAATATAAAAAAAAAAAAAACTATAGTTTAATCCCTTCACAGGGTATGTAGGCAATCTAAATTTAAATCTGGGTGCAACCACATGTTAAATTGGATCGTTCTTCTAAAGTCAAATTCACTCAAATACCTCACCAAATGTTTCAGTAGGTCTTCCACTTGCTGAAACCCCCATGTCATAAAATTTGAACTACGAGTGGCTTGATCCCTCTCGGGGTACGTAGGCAACCTGTAAAAATGAGTCAGGTGCAGCCGCGATTTTCCACAAACACACACATCTCTTGGTGACTTTGTATATCGAATCAAAAGGTTTTCTCTTGAAGCATGAGATGTAATTAAGAGATTTACATTATCTTGAATGACTCGAATTGACATATCAAAAACTCTATTTTAGTCAATAAACTAGAGTGAGATTGTGTTAGGGCGAAAATTGTGTCTATTTGCATTGTTTACTCAAGATAATTTTTTTTTTTTTTTTTAAAAAAAGGAGGGTACTGGGAAGGACCACAAGGAGGCACGCAATGGCCTGTTTAACCCGAAGTCCAACACAGTGCCGCGCTAGAGACGCAGCGACACCCCACCTTCGGGCTTGGAGTAGACCTGTAGGTGGGCTTGCTCTCCCCATATGGCCTTTTACATTCACAAGGCTCGAACATCTATCTCAAGTCTCTCACTTGCTTAAGTAACTCAGCCAACTTGCCAACTAAGCTGGACCACATGGGTTGCTCAACATAATTTTTGACGACCACAGTGGGAGCCATTTCCCCTTTCATCTCTTTTTATAAAGTTACTAACTTGTGTGTGTCAATTTTTCAAAAAAAAAAAAACAAATCAATGGCACCTCAAGTAACAGTTTTCGTTCACAAGCTCCCAACAACTGATGACCACCCGAAGCGAGCTGGTCATCGCATGTCGTTCGTAATTGGCCATGCTTCTATCTCCCATAGCCACACAAGACCAAAGTTTGGAGGAAGGCAGGGTGCGGTTCCCATGAAGACTCTCAAGACCCAGATTGTCAAGACCTCTTCCAAGAATGCTTTGAGAAATCAGAGGAAGAGGGATGCTCAAGCCAAGACAATTGAAGCTATCTTAGCAGAAATCGGTCAGTTGACACCTACCATGATGGGAGAGAACCAACGTTCAAGAACCCCAAAAGCTGTGAAGGCTCCCATGCGCTCTTATGTCATGGTGTGGGAACTATACCTGTTTATCTACCAAGCACAGAGTCTGTTATGGTGATTTCTACTAGAGGGGAAGACGAAGAACCTAAAAGTGAGCAGGAAGCTCAATCTCCTCGAGAGCATTCAGGTGAACATAAAGCTCAACCTCTTCGAGGGCATTCAGGTGAACATGAAGCTCAACCTCTTAGAGGGCATAAAGGTGAGCAGGAAGCTCAATCTCCTCGAGGGCATGAAGCTCAACCTCTTCGAGGGCATTCAGGTGAATATGAAGCTCAACTTCCTCGAGGACATTCACAGGGGTCTTCCACTTTTTCGCATCAAGCGACATCACAAAGTTGCCAAGAGGTTGACCCAAAAATTCTAGCAAAGGAGATAGTGAAGGCCCTGGACACACCCAAAAAAGCTCAAGGGAGGCCAGAGGGAGCTACGAACAAGGAGTATCCGGTTTATGGAGGTGATTCTTATCCAGGACCAATTAGTCGTAATATGACAAAGAGGAGGACACTTAGCACATCAACAGACACTGAGTCAGCAAGTGTCACATCAGAGGAGGGATATCTATCAATGAAGGTTTGTAGCATGGAAGGGTAACCCTTTATATGAGGCCCCCTCACAAAGCGCAAAGTCTAGCATGAGCAGTGATTCTGAACATGCTCAAGTATTTGCGACAAGCCCGTTAGGTCCAGAAGAGCAAGCACAACAATTGCAAGAGTTAATGAAAAGGTGGCCCAACTTGAGAAAGATGCTCTCCATAGGCA
Source organism: Potentilla sterilis (assembly GCA_963682095.1). Taxonomy (NCBI): domain Eukaryota; kingdom Viridiplantae; phylum Streptophyta; class Magnoliopsida; order Rosales; family Rosaceae; genus Potentilla; species Potentilla sterilis. Next base: position 20,894,463 of record OY821763.1, on the reverse strand, counting down.
AGTCGAGAGGGAAGCGGAAGCCGAAAGGTTTGCTGACCTTGAAACTGAAATGAAAAAGAACCTTGAAGAAAAGGAGGCCGACATAGCTGACCTTGTAGGAAAGTGCACTAAGCTCATGAATAAGAAATACGACGATGGTGAGAGTGAAATTAAAGAAGATCCTCTCAATATCCATTCTGCTGGTCCTTCAAATTCTAAGCATGACGTAAATATAGTCACACCTGAAGACATCAAAAACATGATAGCCGAGCAAGCAATGTGGAAAAACAGCTGTCTCGCCAAAAGACAGCTTCGAAGTTCCAAATTATGGACAAGAAAGGAGAGTCTATGGCCACGTTTGTTAGGAGTGACAAGAAGAATGAAAGCAATAATGCTAACAATAACAACGTCAGAGAGAGGGATGAGCGACCTCGAACACTCTCGCTTAGACAAAGGAAGAATGTCAAATATTCATTTGACGATGATGATATTGACACAATCTTTGATACACTCCTTGCAGCCAAGGCCGTTAAGCTTCCTGAATCAAAGCGTCCTCATGATATATGATCCCAAGTATTGTCAGTATCATCGCCTCGTGGGTCATACACTAAAGGATTGTTACGTTCTTAAAGATATCGTCGAAGAGATCGATGATCAAAAACAACGAAATCGTGATTGAGTCATCTCCTAAGAAAACGATAACAGAAAATGTGATTACGACCGATGCCTCCATACCAGAAGACGTTATATTCGTCGCACTTACGGTTGATGACGAAGTCACGATTGTCGATGCACATCCAGATATGCCTCGCCCTGGAAATCCTAACATTCCATCCTTATATGAGCTCATGACAGCACCAAGCTTTGCATCTGGGAGGATTCAGATGGGTTGGAAGAATCGGATAATGAGTGGGGGATTGTGGAAAAGAAGTTTAAACACCAGCAGACCCACACTAGCGTCCCTACAACTTCAAACCGTAAGAGTCGTGCCAAGCCATTTCTTAAAAGTAAGGAAAAGGGGGAGAGCTGTAGCAAAGAAGAGCCAAATTCATAAAATTGATGAGTACGAGCAATCGCCAAGGGCTCCAATTACTCTCAGGGAATTCCTACCTAAAGAGCTCTTTGAGTACGACCAAAAGAAAAAGAAGAATGAGGACGTGTTCCAATGCTTTATGGTTACTATTAATTCACCATCTGACGTCGAAGCCGATGATACGAGAACGCGTAATATCCCACTAGAAGTTGATCACATTCAATTACGCTCCGGTTTAGCCATTCCATCAGCTAGCCTTAATAATGCAAAGTCCCAGCCTAAGAAGTATAGGGTGAAAGATGATACGAAGAAGATAGTGCACCACCTGAGCCTACACTTGAGCAATGAAAATCTGCGAAAGAAGCTCCAAAAAAGCCAAAAGAAGCTATACAAAAGTGCAAGTATGACGTCTTAGCGCACTTGCAACGGATCCCTTCACTTCTAAGCATATATGACGCTTTGCGTATGTATTTGACAGAAGCATTGATTGAGGCTCTATTAAGTCCAGACTTGTATAAGGACGAGATTGTGGAAGTTGATATAACCACGTCAAAGCTTTGCTCTAATTGTCATAGTTGTATAGCATTTGGGGAGGAAGATTTGCTAATGGGACGTGAGCCTCACAATAGACCCCTATATGCCACAGGACTTGTGGGTAATACAACAGTCAACAAAATTTTGCTCAACTGTGGCTCAGCTGTAAATTTGCTGCCTCTCAGGACGCTTCACAACATGGGGATGAGTGCCAAGTAGCTTTCACCTTCCATGATCACCATTCAAGGTTTCAATCAGGCTGGTCAAAAGGCAATGGGGACTATTCTCTTACAAATGGAGATTGGGGAACTCTTCTCCAGCGCTTTGTTTCATGTTATCGATGCTCCAACATCTTATAATGTTTTGTTGAGACGCCCATGGCTCCATAATTATGGCATTGTACCTTCGACTTTACACCAGTGTTTCAAGTGGTTGGAAAATGGAGAACTTAAAAGAGTTGTCGCAGACACCGACCCTTTTAGAGGTGAAGAGGTAAACTATTCAGACGCAAAGTTTTATAAGCCATTAAAGTTGCCCGTTGTTGATGAGATAGCTACAGACAGAATAGCCAAACATGTATTAGAAGCAGAAGAGTCAGAGGCTTCTAAGACACCCAAGCATCTCTCCATATCAAGCTAACTTCTTCAGCTTCGTCCTCCAATAATGAGAAGCCTTCAAGCTTAGAAGCTCCAAAACCAAAAGTAATCTTCAAATATGTCAAGAAAGATCAGCGCGAACCTGGGCAGAAGGTTATAACTCAAATCAAGGATACAATGGAGACACTCATGCCAAACAGTAGAAAGTAAGAATATGATTTGGGTTTAATACTTTAATAGTTTATTCTTCTCCATAGAGAATGTATATATGGGGATACAAAGCTATATATTTACAAAAAAGATATATCCTAAGATTATATAAAATAATCTACCTATAAATACAAGGAAAGTAAATATCCTAGAATATTATACACTCCCCCTCAAGTTGGTGCATAAATGTCAATCATGCCCAACTTGTCAATTGAATCGTCAAATGCTTTCTTTGACAATCCTTTTGTAAGAACATCTGCCAACTGATCTTTTCATTCTTTTGTATGTACGAAAGGAAATCGAATGACCTTTCTGTCTAAGTTCTCCTTGATAAATAATCGATCCACCTCCACATGCTTAGTTCGGTCATGCTGAACTGGGTTATGAGCAATTTCAATTGCTGATGTGTTATCACAATGTAAGTCCATAGGTTTCTTAAGTTTGACACATAAGCTCTTCAACACATTTCGGATCCATAACAATTCACATACACCATGTGCCATACCTCGAAATTCTGCTTCTGCACTTGATCTAGCGACAACTTTTTGTTTCTTACTACGCCAAGTCACTAGATTTCCTCCAACAAAAGTGAAGTATCCAGATGTAGATATTCTATCAGTCTTATTACCTGCCCAATCAGCATTTGTGTATCCCACGACTTCTAATTCATTCTTCTTTTCAAACAACAAATATTTTCCAGGTGCCTTCTTGAGATACTTCAAAATACGATATACTGCATCCATATGCTCTTCACTGGGACAATGCATAACTTGGCTAACCACACTCACAGCATAAGCAATATCAGGTCTAGTATGAGAAAGATAAATGAGTCTCCCTACTAGACGTTTGTACCTTCTTTTATCCGTTGGAACCTGATTCGGATAGATGGTAAGGTTGTGATTCATCTCAATCGGTGTCTCAGCTGGTTCACAGTCAAACATCCATGTCTCAGCTAACAAGTCGAGTACATACTTACGCTGTGATAAAGAAATTCCTTTCTTAGATCTTGCAACTTCAATACCAAGAAAGTATTTCAATTGCCCAAGATCTTTCATCTCAAACTCCTTCGAAAGATATTTCTGTAAGACCTCCATCTCTTTCTGGTCATCTCTTGTGACAATCATATCATCAACATATACTATCAAGGCAGTAATCTTACCCTGACTATGCTTAACGAACAAAATATGATATGAGTTGCTCTGTTTGTAACCAAACGCCTTCATTGATTTCGAAAATTTTCCAAATCAAGCTCTGGGTGATTGTTTTAAGCCATGTAATGACTTCTTCAATTTGCAAACCTTACCTGCATCGCAAGGCTTATTTTTGACTCCTGGTGGTACATCCATATAAACCTCTTCTTCTAAATTTCCATTGAGGAATGCATTCTTCACATCAAATTGGCGAAGAGGCCAATCTCTAGTTGCTACTAGTGAGATCAATATTCGAACTGTGTTGATCTTTGCTACAGGTGCAAATGTCTCTTCATAATCAATTCCATAGCGTTGGGTGTATCCCTTGGCAACCAACTTGGCTTTATATATGTCAATACTCCCATCTGCTTTGAGTTTCACTGTATACACCCAACGACATCCAACCGTCTTCTTTCCAAGTGCCATTGTCACAATATCCCAAATTGAGTCTTTCTGTAAGGCTTCAAGTTCTTCATTCATCGCTTTTTTCCACTTAGGATCTGCCAATGCATCTTGTACACTACTTGAAATAGATACAGAAGATAATTGATTGACAATAAGTGCATATGACCCAGACAACCTATGATTAGACATATAATTGGCTATAGGGTATTATACTTTGGCTTTGATGTCTGGCTCATAATGTTTTGGAGAAATACCCTTAGTAATTCTATGTGATTTTCTAGGTTCATTGGAAAGTAATGGTACCTGATGAGAAGTGTTGACAGTAGCCGCAGAGGCTACAGCAGGCCCACAGACCCGCAGCAAGTGCCCCAGCACCCGGCCCAAGGCTCGAGACCGGATCACCAGCACCCGGCCTCGGGGTCCAGCACTCTATCCTGCCTCCAGGGACCCTGGAGTCGGGGGCGCCAGCCTGCCAAAGAGGGCATAACCAGTCCCACATCGAAGAGTAAGGCCAGCCCTTACCCCCAACCACCTATATATGGGCCCCAACTACCCTCTTTATTAGGTAACTTATCTCTCTCCCTGCTTACATACGTGCCTTGGTTATATATATTCCAACTATACTAACTTAGGCATCGGAGAGGAGAAGGCCGGCCCGCCCGGTATTCCCCTTAGTGAGCAGGATTGCAGGAGATCGAGTTGGATTCATCAAGTATCTATTAGACCCCCGGGTTTAGGCAGAAACAATTGGCGCCGTCTGTGGGAACTCGTACGAAAAGTTGTGTTGCTCTATTAATCCTTTGGAGAAGTAGCTACATCCTTCAGTCCGGAAGCTATGGAAGGGAGGAAGATAAAGGCCAGCAGAGAAAAACCGAAAGCGCGAATTCAGTTCCCCGACCCGGCCTATAACATAAAGGCTGAGGTCGGTGCGAGGTTCGCCCTTTCTTCCATCCGAGACGGAGCTCATAATCACCGGGAACCAGAAAACACCGACCAGAAGGGTCCGGAAGAAATAAAAAAGATGAAGGCAAAGGTCGAGCGCTTGCGAGAAGAGGGCGATCAAGATCGACTAAGAGCGGAGGCCCGGTGCCAAGAATTGAAGGCAGTAAACATTGCCCTATTAGCGGCCCTGGAGCGAGAGGGTCAGCAGAGCACTCCTCAAACAGCACCGCGGTCAGCAGGCAAGGCTAGCGAATTCCCGCATCTTGAGGTAGGGCAGGCCACGGGAAGAAGAAAGACCGTGCATGTGGCCACGCCAATCTTTTCGGAAGCTCTAAAAAACTCCGGCCCGGCCGAGCCCCCGTACCGCACGGGCCAGGCGTCAACCGAACAGGAAGGCTCTACCGCTCAAACGCTAGAGGCGCTCTCCGCCTCGGTGGCGGACATGAAGGGCCGCATGGAGGCCAGCGAGAGGATGGCAGGGCGACCGCAGGGTGGCGCGCGGTTCAACGAGCGTATTGGACCTTTCCCTCGCCGAATTAGGGAATCGGGAAGATCTGGAAGCCAAAGGCCTCTAAAGTTGACCTATTCAGGGGCGGGCTGCCCGTACCAGCACCTGGACAGTTTCAAGTCACAAGCGGCGGTGAGGGGCTACTCGGACGCCATGTGCTGCAACGTATTCCAAGAAACGCTCTCGGGTGAGGCGTTGAATTGGTTCTACGAGCTACTGGTGAATTCAGTCGAAACCTTCGAGCGGTTGGCGGATAAGTTCGTCGGCCGGTTCATTCTCAGAGCCAGGACAGCCCAGGCATCCACAATCCTTTTTGACTGCATGTAAACTGACAACGAGCCGCTACGCGCCTTTGTTAACTGGTGGCAAATTGCCACGGCCGGGGTCAGGAACCTGGACAAGCAGATCGCAGGGATGGCCTTCAAGCAGGGTTTAAGACCCGGGGAACTTTCGTACGACTTACTAGTACAGGAACCGCTGGGGTACGACGAGCTGATGACCGTGGCCGTCAGGCACGCTCAGGCAGAGCACGAGACATATGGGGACAAGGCGCCCAAGCGAATAGCGGACGACCTACCACCATCCCGTGGAGGCAAAACCGGGTGGCTAGATCGCAGCCGAGCACCCACAGCCACCAGGAAAGCAGAGATGCGGAGCATGGAGTGGCAACCCCGGCGAAGCGATGGCGACGGTTCCCGACCAGGGAGAAGACCGCCATTTGTGCGTTCGGCGCAGCCTCTGGCAGCTACGCCAGCAGAGCGACCACCGCGGGCCTTAGCTCTTTCGCCAGCACCAAAGCCCAAAGATCTGGCCCTTCGGACTGATGACCGAAAACCCCAGATAGCGGTCGTGAACGACCAGGCCCGCCCAAAGGACCCCAACAACGAGCGACCGCGACCTCGGCAGGTGGGAACTATAGGCACCCGCACTCCCGGGGGGATCGAAGTACACGGGAGCATTAACATGATACACGGCGGGGACCGTATAGATCGGCTTACCCGGAGCTCAAAGAAGCGGTGCCTAAGATCGACTCGAGGGAAGGAGGTGTACACCTTCGGCGAAAGAAGCGGCCAAGCCGCTAAAACCGGATGGAAATCGATCACCTTTTACGAGGAGGAAGAGCTGGAGGATTTGATCCAACCGCACAACGACCCCTTCCTCATTACCGTCCAAATAGACCACTGGATAACCAGTCGTATGCTGATCGATACCGGAGCCTCAGTCAACGTAATGTTCCGAGACGCATACAAAGGGTTGCAGAGAGGAAGGAACAAGTTATCCCAGGATAACGAGCCGCTCATAAGCTTTTCTGGTGAGGTCGTCCAGCCTCTGGGATCGGATTACCTACCGATCATCTTCAGCGAGGGAGACAGAACGAAAAAAGAGCATTTGGAGTTCATCATTGTCGACCATCTATCATCGTACAATGGCATAATCGGTCGGCCAGGGTTATGGAGGCTTAAAACGTTTATAGCCGGCCATATGTTAATGCTGAAGATGCCTTCACCAGCCGGAGTTATCACCATACGTGGGGACCAAAGGATCGCCCGTAAGTATTACACAGAAGCCCTGACCCACGGGAGGAAGCGGACCGAGGTCTTCACAACCGCTCAGCAGGCGCCTGCGCCGAATCTGAACATTGACCCACGTGATGACGTCAAGTCAAAAAGAGTTGGGCGGTTCATCGAAAAACTGGAGCCACCTTCGGCCGTGGAAGAAACCGAAGCAATCTGCATTTCGGTAGACCACCCGGAGCGAACTGTCGTAATAGGGACGCGGCTCGATCCGGTTGTCAGGCAAGAGCTCATAACCTTCCTCCAGGACAACAGTTCGGTCTTCGCATGGTCCTATGAGGACATGCCAGGCATATCCCCGGAGATAGCCGTACATGAGTTAAATTTATTACCCAACGTTCCCCCGTTAAGGCAGAAGAGGAGGTCCTTCAGTCCGGCAAAGTATGAGGCAATCAGAGAGGAGATACAGAAATTAAGGGGTATAGGTTTCATCCGGGAAGTCCAGTACCCTCGCAGGCTCGCTAACGTGGTCATGGTGCCGAAGAAGGGAACCGGCCAGTGGCGTATGTGCGTGGACTTCACTAACCTGAACCGGACGTGTCCAAAAGACAGCTTCCCGCTCCCCCGGATTGACCAGCTTATAGATTCCACGTCCGATTTTAAGATGCTCAGCTTCATGGACGCTTACGCCGGGTACAATCAGATTAGGATGCACCCGGATGATGAGGAGCACACGTCATTCACAATCGACCGAGGTACCTACTGTTATAAGAGGATGCCGTACGGTCTAAAGAATGCCGGGGCCACCTACCAGCGAACGGTGAACCGAATGCTGGAGCAAGAAATGGGCAAAACCGTAGAGGTTTATGTTGATGACATGCTGGTCAAGAGCTTGACTGCAGGGGCCCACGTCCGGGATTTGGCCGTAGTCATCGGCAAGATGCTCAAATTCGGAATGCGCTTAAACCCAAAGAAGTATATTTTCGGAATTTCAGAGGGTCTATTCCTAGGCCACATCATCAGCCAGCGAGGGATAGAAGCCAACCCGCTGAAGGTCCAGGCGATTTTAGATATGGAAACGCCAGGGGAGAGAAACCAGGTCCAGATGTTGACCGGCCGGTTAGCCGCCCTTGCCAGATTCATCTCCCGCCTAACCGACAAATGCACCCCGTTCTTCAAGCTGCTCAAGGCACAGCAGACCAGGAAAATCCACTGGGCAGCGGAGCATGAAGCGGCATTCCAGTCTATCAAGGCATATCTGTCGGCAGTGCCTCTCCTATCCAAACCAGTGCCGGGCGAAATGTTATACCTCTACATAGCTGCATCCGCAACGGCCGTCTCCGCGGCTCTCATTAGGAAGGAAGACACACTCGAACTCCCGGTATACTATGCGGGAAAGGGACTCACTGGAGCAGAGGGCCGGTACCCCGACATAGAGATATTGGCCCTGGCCCTGATTGTTAGTGCCAGGAAGCTCCGGCATTATTTCCAGGCTCATTCCATCACCTTATATACCAATCACCCTCTGCGACAGATCCTACAAAAACCAGAGACCAGTGGTAGGCTCGTACGGTGGGCAGTTGAACTGGGAGAGTTCGACATCACTTACGCCCCGCGAATGGCCATCAAGGGACAGGCAGCTGCGGACTTCATATGTGAGCTCACCCCAATGGCGATAGAAGCGCACCTCGCCCGGTGCGAGGACACCGACGCAGTACGAACCATAAAGACCGAACCAGGCCTCCCCACCGGTTGGAAACTTTACGTGGACGGCTCCGTAACGACCAGGCGGAGCGGCGCCGGTGTCATGATAACCTCGCCCGATGGCCAGTCATACGAGTATGCCTTACGGTTCCTTTTTAGCACCTCCAACAACGCTGCCGAGTATGAGGCCCTCATAGCCGGTCTGCAACTGGCCAAGGAGTTGGGAATCTCGTCCATGGAGATATACAGCGACTCTAGCCTAGTGGTGAACCAGATGAACGGGGTGTTTGAGGTCAAGGACCCCCAGCTGTCCTCTTACCAGGCTTTGGCCAAAACCCTGGTCGAGCCGTTCGAGGGCGCCACGATCCAGCACATTCCCCGAGAGGAAAATAGACATGCAGATGCCCTCGCAAGGCTGGCAACCGGGAACTACCCTCCAGAGTACCGGAAAGCAAAAATTGAAACTCTCCAGAAGCCGAGCATCAGCAAAACCATCTCCGAGATATTTGCGGTAGAAGAAGCGCCACCAAGCTGGATGGACCCAATAGTCAGGTATTTGACTGACAAAACCAGCCCCCAGGATGCGGTAGAGGCCAGGAGGCTACACCTCCGGTGCGCCCGGTACGGTCTCCTCAACGGCCAGTTATACCGAAGGGGGCACAGCTTCCCCCAGCTGAGGTGTGTGACAAAAGAGGCAGGAGAGGCTATCATGCGAGAGATCCACGAGGGGGTATGCGGTAATCACTCCGGCGCAAGATCATTATCCCACAAATCGCTCCGAGCGGGGTATTTCTGGCCAGCCATGGCGGCAATGTCAAGGAAAATATCAGGCGGCTGCCACAAGTGCCACATATACGCCTCTACACCTCATGCCCCGGCAATCGCGTTATCAATCCTGTTGGCACCGTGGCCATTTGCACAATGGGGATTGGACATCATCGGCCCTTTTCCAACGGCTGTGGGACAATACAAGTATGCCATCGTGGCAGTAGACTATCAGACTAAGTGGGTCGAGGCAGAACCCATGATAAAGATCACCGAGGAACGGGTTAAAAACTTCCTATGGAAGAACATCTACTGCCGGTTCGGGGTACCGCAGACTATTGTCACGGATAATAGGACACAGTTCAATAATGTTGATCTTATCCAGTACACAGCCTCTATGGGGACCCGGATGTTGTTCGCCTCAGTGGCACACCCACAGACCAACGGCCAAGTAGAAGCGGTCAATAGGATTATCAAGACCCTTCTCAAAAAGAAGCTGGATGCCAAGAAGGGATGTTGGGCCGAAGAACTCCCCGCGGTGCTGTGGGCCATCCGGACAACAGCAGCAAAGGCAACAGGAGAGACCCCGTTCTGCATGGCATTCGGGAGCGAGGCGGTACTGCCTGTAGAAACTGGTATACACTACCAGATATGGGAGAATAGCCGACGAAAAAAATTTCGTCGGCTATACCCTCTACCGACGAAATTTTCGTCGGCTATAAGTCGTCGGGAAAACCCCGTCGGTAATACAATGGCCGACGAAAAAATCAAATTCGTTGGCTATAGTAGAGTATGGCCGACGAATTTACCGACGAAAATATTTTTCGTCGGCCAAACCTGGGAGAAATTGCCGACGAATTTCGTCGGGTATTTTCGAGTATGGCCAACGAAATTCAGTAACTATAGCCGACGAAATTCGTCGGCTATTGTGTTTTAACTATAGCCGACGATTTATTAAACTTTCGTCGGCTATTTCCTCGAAATATAATAATATTTTAATAGGCATTAATTAGCTATAGCCGACGAATTACTAGAATTTTCGTCGGCTATACAACTTATAGCCGACGAAAATTGGTAAAATTCGTCGGCTATTCTTAAATTTTAGGGAAAAAAAAATAAATTATGCTTTGGATGGAGGAGGGGAAGGAGGAGGGGAAGGAGGAGGAGGCCGGAGGAGGAGGAGGAGGAGGAGGCCGGAGGAGGGGAAGGAGGAGGCCGGAGGAGGAGGAGAAGGAGGAGGAGGAGGCCGGAGGAGGGGGAGGAGGGGAAGGAGGAGGAGGAGGAGGGGAAGGAGGAGGCCGGAGGAGGAGGAGAAGGAGGAGGAGGAGGCCGGAGGAGGGGAAGGAGGAGGAGGAGGAGGGGAAGGAGGAGGAGGCCGGAGGAGGAGGAAGAGGAGGAGGGGAAGGAGGAGGAGGAGGCCAGAGGAGGGGAAGGAGGAGGAGGAGAAGGAGGAGGAGGAGGGGGAAGGAGGAGAGAAAAAAGGCGGGAGGCAGCAATTTAAAAGATTTAGAAGGAGAATAGCCGACGAAAATAAAAAATTTCGTCGGCTATACTTAGAGAATAGCCGACGAAATTAATATATTTCGTCGGCTATACTTTGGAAAATCAACAGCCGTCAGATCTGAGCCATCCAACGGCGGACAATAAAAAGGCGCGGATCAAGAGTTTAGCCGACGAAATACAATGTTTCGTCGGCTATACTTAGAGAATAGCCGACGAAATACAATGTTTCGTCGGCTATACTTAGAGTTTAGCCGACGAAATACAATGTTTCGTCGGCTATACTTAGAGAATAGCCGACGAAATACAATGTTTCGTCGGCTATTCTATGAAAACATACTAAACTGCCGTTTTGAGGCCCTAAACGAACTCGAAAGCCCGAAAAAGCCCACACGTCATAGCAAAGCTACTTGTTTGATTCCTGGCGTCGTTCCCTTTCCGGAATGGTATCACAATCATCATTCGGACGCCGGACGCCAAATCTGCAGTAAACCGGGTTTTGACTGATTTCACTATTTCGGCACACGGATTTTATCGGAATCTAGTCATTTTTCAACCGTAGACGTATTTCATTATTTCGGTCATATCTTATTTGATGACATATTTGCATTTGAAGGATGAAGCAATGGTTTGTCGATAGTACGTGATAGAAAATGGAAGGTGGTCTGTTTTTGTTTTTTTTCTTTTAATCATAGCCGACGAAATCAAACCTAGTACTCGTCGGCCGTACTTCCAAAAATTTTCGTCGGCTAAAGTTTCAGAGAAAGGCCGACGAAAATTCAAATCGTCGGCCATTCTAGGGGAATAGCCGACGATTTTTTTTTTACCGACGAAAAAAAAAATCGTCGGCCATTCTAGGGGAATAGCCGACGAATTTTTTTTTTACCGACGAAAAAAAAATTCGTCGGCCATTCTTGGGAATAGCCGACGAAAATTTTATTTCGTCGGCCGTTTTTTTTTATTTCGTCGAGAAAAGCCTTTTTTCTGGTAGTGATACCCAGCGGCATGGTCGAGAATTACGACGCCGAGACAAACACCGAGGGACTATTGCTCAACCTGGACCTCATTGAGGAGCGCCGTGACCAGGCGCATATGCGCAACCAAACCTACAAGCAGCGGATCGCCCGGTACTATGATAAAAGGGTCCGGGAGAGAAAGCTCCAGGTCGGGGACTGGGTCATGAAGAAGGTCCAGAAAAAACCGTTGGCCCTAGAACCAACATGGGAAGGGCCCTACCAGATCACTGCGGCCGTGGGACCGGCAACATTCCACATTATAGACACCGAGGGCATCTATTCCACCCGGCCGTGGAATATCCAGCACCTACGGTTCTACCCTAAGTAACAGCGGTCACAGAGCGACAACAGTGTATTTAACATTAATATTGCAATACGCAGTTACGACGTTAACAAATAAACTACAGCAGTTGCAAGATGTGCATGTACAAGGTAAACAGCTAGCTACCGCCCCCGGAGCCCCCAATCCTCGGCCCGCCACCTTTTAGAGCTTGCTCCTACTCCACCATCTCAGTCAAGGCTATATCAGCCTCCATCTGCTCAGCATCAAGCCATCCTTTCTCCCTCCACTCCAAATAAGCGTCGCTAATGCCCTTCTCCCGGGCCGCGTCCAGCATCTCTTCAAACTCCACCGACTCCCGGAAGTCATCGACAACCTTATCGGCCACTTCAGCAAGCTGGGATCCCGTGAGCTTCTCCCTTCCTTGGGCGACTGCTGTAACCTGACTCTGGAGCTCCAAAACCCTTGCCTCCAGCTCTGCGATTCTCCCTTCCCGGGCAACAGCCTGGGTCTGCAGCTCCAAAACCCTCGCCTCCAGCTCCGCGACCCTCCCTTCCCGAGCAGCAGCTTGCCGATCGGCCTCTTCCTGCTCCTGCTGCAGTTCATGGTGCAACCGACCGGTTAGTTCCTTCTCTCGCGCCAGCTCGGTGCCCAACCGACCAACTTCCTCTCTTTCCTCCGCAAGCTTGGCTTCCGCCACGTCCGCCCGCACGCTCAGCTCCTCCACCCGCTTCTCCAAACCCGCAGTAGCCTCCCCTCTGGGCTCCGCGGCATAAAGGCTATGAACCAGCTGCCAGACGTAAACTAACGAACATTAGCTCGTGTCGCTCCAAGCGAAAGGGAAGCACAAAAACACTTACCCGAACAGCTAGTTCCACGGGTTTCGCCCTGTTCTTGCCCGATCGACCAGTCCCAGGGCTCTCCCGGTCAAGCCCCAAGGTTTCGATGGTAGCAACCACGAACCTGCCAATTCCATCACCAGAGCTGCAACTGCCTTCCGGCACCTGAGTCCTTCGACCAACCACCTCCACGACCGGAGCCACCGCCCGCTCGATTGGCCCAGCCGAACTTGACGCCCCAGCATCAGAGGTCCTCGCCCTCTTTGCCGGAGCTTCACCATGGCCGCTTCGACGGTGCCCGAACACTTCTGCCGTTTCTCTCTCCCGCGAGGTCCGAGCAACCATCGGTCGCACCACAGGTCCTAGACCAGGTGGTCCCGCAGACCGCCCTTCCCGAATAAAGAGCGGGGAGTTATTCCCACCGCCCGGTAGCCTTCTATAGTAAGCATCCGGAAACACAAGCGGCACTAGCTTGTCATGATCCCTGCGTCTCTGGGTAGCCGTATCAATAACGGTCTTCGCGGCCACCTCCCCCGTCTCCGCTAATCTCGAGACTACAAGCTCTTCATCCGATTCGATAGTATCCTCAACTTTAAGCGTGAGCCTGGGGGCATTAGTTGCAAACCGATAAGTCGAGCGGTCAGAACACAAGCAACCATGCAAAGGGATGAAATTGTGCAAGACACCTTACCAGGTTTTCTCCCCATCTCGCATATCTCCAGCACATTCCATCGGATGAAATTGTAGGAGCTCCGACTCAGCTGGTCCCAGCCATAGACAACCGGAATATCCGCTGCTTCTCCAAGTCCTCCAGCCGGAACGACTGGTCCCCGATCGGCTGATAAGCCCCGGGCACCTGATAGCCCCTCCAGTTACGCTGCCACCTGCCACTGGCCAGCACCACCGACTTCCTCCAGACATCTGAAACCGATGACGGCAGATGCGTGATGGCAGCAGCATGGTCCCGCGCGGCAAAATTCACACAACCGCTACACTGGGCCTTTCTGCAGTAAGAAATCTTGTACAGCACCCGAAATTCATTAACCGTGGGCCAGTTCATGTGGCTCAGGCTAAACAGGCACCCAAGCCCAAGCAACTGCCTCCACTGATTACTCGGAAGCTGGGCCGGGGAAAGATTTAGTGAGCTCAGCATATACTGAACAAATTCCGGCAGCGGCAGCGATAGTCCATGTCGGAATTGATCGTCGAAAACAGCAACCCAGCCCGGTTCCGGGTTACAGGCCAGTTCCCCGGGACGCAGGCCTCGAAGTTTAACAGAAGAATCGATGTCCCACTTCGCTCGAAACTCCCTGATCTCTCTTTCATCCATGCTTCTGACTGGCTCGTCACAGAGAATCACTCTGTCACCATCCAGCAGCTCGTGCCTTCTGGGCCCGCGGCTTGCGCCACCATGATGCGCAGATCTCCCAGACGCCATAATCCTAACACAAAATAATTCAGATCTGCAGCAAGGTGGACGAGGAGAGCAGAAGGCAAAAGGTTTAGGCAAACTGTGGTAGGAGGTGAGCAGAGTGGACAATAAATAGGGCAACAAGAAAAGCAAGGAAACCCCAGCCGTGGATTCCCTCCATCTCATACCGCTCTCTGTCGACACGTGTCCCAGCATGGATAAGGGATCCCATCTATCATAACTTATGGGACTGATGGGCTCTCCCCTTCATCGCATGTCTGCCACCTGTCCCACTTACCAGCAGCATTTAGGGAGACAGGAGCGAATAACGAGGCGTCCACTCCCCTCGTTCCCCCAGAAAGTCAACTCCGAGTCAATCCGGCACCATGGCGGTTCACGAGTATGATCATCCAACCGGCTGCATGGCTTCTTCATTGTATATCTTGAAGACCTCTCACCGCTTGTGATTTTTCCAACCACTTCGAGAGCATCTATCCAGGTATGCACCCTCCTTCTAACACCATCTTCGTTGCATATCACTGGGGGACTCGTCTCGATATGGCATGTCGCCCGGTCGAGATCCACCCAGCACTATGACATTCCACCGGCCCTGGGACATTTAACCCACTCCAAGGCATTCTACCGGTTGTCACCTTCCTTCGCCTACGGGTAGGAACGAGCCAACAACAAAGGCTTCTAAACGCATGGGCTTTATAAACCCGGGCGAGCTTACATCTAACCCATGTATTCTTGTCCAGCAGGATAAAAACCCTGCATCACACTGAACTGTGAAACATTTGGGGATACATGGCGAGACTCGTTATCTCAACGCCACTCCACTGGGCAGATTGTTTCTCTAACACAGAACAAGTCTCCCCGCAGGCTAACAAACATGCACATTACCTCAACGCTTAACCAACAAAAGCTGAGAAGAACTAGCAAGTGTTAACCGATGCCTCGGTACGGCCGTAACACTCTCCGGGATGCCTGTTGGCCTAGTCCACGCACCAACAGGCCCTCCCGTAGGCTAGCATCTCCGGGACTCGTCTCGATATGGCAGGACGCCCGGTCGAGCTCCCGAGAACTCCGCCTCGCACCGATATGGCAGAACGCCCGGGCGAGGTCCAGTCTGCAAGTTCATCCGGGACTCCTCTCGATATGGCAGGACGCCCGGTCAAGCTCCCGAGAACTCCGCCTCGCACCGATATGGCAGAACGCCCGGGCGAGGTCCAGTCTGCAAGTTCATCCGAGACTCGTCTCGATATGGCAGGACGCCCGGTCGAGCTCCCGAGAACTCCGCCTCGCACCGATATGGCAGAACGCCCGGGCGAGGTCCAGTCTGCAAGTTCATCCGGGACTCGTCTCGATATGGCAGGACGCCCGGTCGAGCTCCCGAGAACTCCGCCTCGCACCGATATGGCAGAACACCCGGGCGAGGTCCAGTCTGCAAGTTCATCCGGGACTCGTCTCGATATGGCAGGACGCCCGGTCGAGCTCCCGAGAACTCCGCCTCACACCGATATGGCAGAACGCCCGGGCGAGGTCCAGTCTGCAAGTTCATCCGGGACTCGTCTCGATATGGCAGGACGCCCGGTCGAGCTCCCGAGAACTCCGCCTCGCACCGATATGGCAGAACGCTCGGGCGAGGTCCAGTCTGCAAGTTCATCCGGGACTCGTCTCGATATGGCAGGACGCCCGGTCGAGCTCCCGAGAACTCCGACTCGTCCTGATATGGCAGAACGCCCGGGCGAGGTCCAGTACTATCTATATTATAAACGTACTTATAAAACTTTTTACCCGTCAGCAACAGGTACTCACCTCGGTCACGCCCAATCTTTAACGCGGACTTGGGGGACTGGGCACCGGTAGGTTGGTAACCCTGCGGGTCTGCAGGGCAAGAGCAAGACAGAGTTAAGTCCCCATTCAAGATTGCACTTGACCGGGAACTTGGGGGACTTGTTGACAGTAGCCGCAGAGGCTACAGCAGGCCCACAGACCCGCAGCAAGTGCCCCAGCACCCGGCCTCGGGGTCCAGCACTCTATCCTGCCTCCAGGGACCCTGGGGTCGGGGGCGCCAGCCTGCCAAAGAGGGCATCAGAAGTTACAAACAGAAGGGAACCAGTCCCACATCGAAGAGTAAGGCCAGCCCTTACCCCCAACCACCTATATATGGGCCCCAACTACCCTCTTTATTAGGTAACTTATCTCTCTCCCTGCTTACATACGTGCCTTGGTTATATATATTCCAACTATACTAACTTAGGCATCGGAGAGGAGAAGGCCGGCCCGCCCGGTATTCCCCTTAGTGAGCAGGATTGCAGGAGATCGAGTTGGATTCATCAAGTATCTACTAGACCCCTGGGTTTAGGCAGAAACAAGAAGCATTCGCAGAGGATTCTTTAGTTGACGATGTAAAAGTGGGAAAGGAAACTGTACTTGGTATGGGGACTATACTGTCTTGATCAGCATTGGGGTTCAGTTTCGTTTGATTTGTCTGCTCATCATGTTCTTCACGTGGGCCTGACAAGCTTTGATTTGTCTGAACATCACATCGGCTTGGTTCAGAGGCATTGTCATGGTGGCTCGGCTCAGCAAGAAGAGATGGCTTAGAAGGGTCTACTTCCGAAATGACATGTCGTTGAGGCTCCCCGGCTCGGCGGCTACGCTCGACAAAGCATGGCTCGGTGGGATCTTCATGGACGACGTGTCGCTGCTCCAAGTGTGATAGCTCAATGGCTCGGTTGCTTGGCTCAGCTGCTTGGCTCGGCTGCTTCACATGATTGCCTCCTTCTGTCTGCTCCACGTGATTCCCTCTCTTTCTGTTGGTTCTTCTTGCTTTTGACTTTGTCTTGTCACATCATCACATGGGGCTGAATTGCTTTTGGCTTTCTGTTTGTGTCCCAAATCCAATTGTGACGTATCTTTTTCTGTGTCAGCACCAAATTTTTCTTCAAGTGCTTCAATGTCCACAAACTCCTCTAATTCAAATACATGTCTGGAATTCCCTTCATAAGTTTTCTCCCCCTGAAGGGAAGACGCTGAAACTCCGCCTGAGAAATAAGGCTCAGATTCACGAAAAGAAACGTCAAGTGACGTATGTATCGTGTCGGTGTGAGGTTCATAACATCTATACCCCTTCTGAAACTCTGCGTAACCCACAAAAATGCATTTTCTTGCATGATGATCAAGTTTATTCCGTTGTGGCTTGGGAATATGAACATACACTGTGCAACCAAATACACGTGGCTCTAAGTTAGGCATTGATGGAACTGAAAAAAGCGTGTGAAGTTGTTGCTAGGGGTTTTGAAACTCAATTACCCGAGAAAGAGTACGATTGATGAGATATGCAGCAGATTTCACAGCTTCTCCCCAATACTCACGAGGCACATTCATGCCAAACAATGTGGCACGAACAACTTCAAACAACTGCCGATTCTTCCGTTCTGCCAATCCATTTTACTGAGGAGTATAGAAATTTGAAGTTTATTTGATGCCGAATTCCTTGAGATTGTGTGAACTCTTGCATAGGGCCATTAACATATTCTCCACCATTGTCAGATTGGAAAACACGAATAGTCTGTTGATATTGTGTAGGCACCATCTTGTAGAACTCTTTGAACCGGGAACAAACATCGCTCTTGTGTTTCAATAAAGACACCCATGTCATGTGCGTGCAATCATCAATAAATGTGACAAAATACCGAGCACCACATAGTGAAGGGATTTTCGCAGGACCCCATACATCAGAGTAGATCTTCATGAAAGGAACCGGACTTTTGTGAAGACTTTGTGAATATGAAACACGGTGACTCTTGGCCAGTTCACAAGTGTCACAATGGAAATTTGAAGCGTTGACACTGGAAAATAACTGAGGTTGCAGTTTCTTGAGATAATGGAAGTTTAGGTGGCCTAGGCGACGATTGACGAGAGCCTAAGCTCGCATGCAATAATAAACCCTGCAATCGTTAGTAGTATAGACATAAGTAGGGATCGTTCTAAGATATGAAATTGTTAAATGAGATCGATACCCTACACATTGCAATTGCATAGACCATCAATCTTTAAGGCACACGAGTTAAAAGAATAAACCAAGAACAAGTTTTAAACCAAGTTACATGCTTACCGATTCTCCTAGTTACTAAGTTATTACATATTTTCTTTACTCTTTAACATGCAATCCGTATTTTAACTTTCAAAAACCACAAATAGGGCATGCCTTGTAACCCTTGACAACACTTCCAGACAAATTCCCGTATGCTGGGAAGTCGCTAATAGTCCAAAACAGTTTCGCTCTCAGTGTGAATTACTCTCTTTTAAAACTATCATATACCCCATCAACTAAGGCAAGGCACTGAACCCGGTCAAAACCGATTGGACCGGAAAAACTGATCCGAGCCGGCCGGTTCAGGCCAGGCTTTGAAATTAATTTGACACTCTTTTTCGAGCAGGACCGGTCCTTCCATTTGTCAGGCCGGGCTCGGTCCATTTGAAATTTGGGTTAAAAAGCCCGAAGCCCGAAAGGGTAAAAAGCCCTAAACCCTAAAATCCTTTTCTCAGTTCCACTTCTTCAGTTCTTCGAGTCTTCGACTTCTTCCTACTGCCTAAAATTCCCAATTTGCCTGAATCGCCTCTCCAATCTCCAGTAACTCCAACAGTCCAGGTCGTGTACTGACTCTTCTCCAATCTCCAGTTCGCCCTTCTCAGGAGTTCTCGCCTTCTCGGTTCTCCAGTCCAAGACTCCAGGCAGTCCTACAGTCCTACTGTCCTACAATTCGAGTCTTCTGTCTTCTGTCTTCTCCAGTTCGCCGGTTGGTCGAGTTCGTAAGTTATTCACTTCTTCAGTTCTTGATTTGGTATTCGCAAATCACCAATTCAGTGTTCGCATTGTTCTTGAGTTCTTGAACACTTCATACTTCATACTGTTCTTTTAAGTTTTCACTTGTATATTGAACTAATTGAATTATTGAAGAGCTTTTGGACTGTTTGTTAATTGTGATTTGGTGAATGTTAATACTTAATAGTTAATACTGATTTGGTAAATTTCGTATCAATTATTTTCATCTTAGTTGACTTGTTCTGAACTTCTGATTTCTGAACTGTATGCATTGGTGACTCCTAATTATTGAAAACTTGCTTAGAGTTCAATTATTGGGTACAGGTGAGTAGTTAGTAATTAACTGAGATGAAGTCACTGAGATTCTGCCTACGGATTGTATTGGCGTCTGGGTCTAATAAGCTTTATAAATTATAATCGAAGTGAAAATGAGAACTTGAAGGAGTTGAGATGGCATGCATAGGAGAGAATGGTGATGCCGTGATGATGTGGGCCGAGTTTGGCTAGTTTGGACTTTGGAGATTTGAGAAATTGTAGTACATAAAGACTGAGTTTTCACATTACAGAGATAGACCCTTAACATATTAGTTTATTAAATAGTACTATTATAGTATTATTGGATTTCACATTACATGGCATAGACCCTTAAGCCCTTAACAACTTAGCTTGAGTGCTTGACTGAGTTTTCAATTTCATAAGTTCTGTTGAAAATTGGGAAATGAGTTTCTGACTTTTTGGAGAATGACATTGTTTACTGTTTAGCAGATTAGTTGAGACAAAAATAACAAATAAGATAGTTGGACTAAATCAACAAGGGGTTCTAATCTATTTGGTACTCATTTTTTTTCCCTGCCTTCTTAGCTGACGAGGTATACATATAAACGAAATCCTTTCAAAATTGCTTTATTTTGAATTAGCCATATTATTCAGACTTGTACTGCACCACTGCACGTCTACACGACTAAACCTATATGATATCTATTGTAATTGGATTACTGCACCTATATCGCTATATGATTTGGAATTTTGGACTGTTGGACATTTGGTGAATGTTAATAAAAAACTTGACTACTTGAGCTTGGTTAGACGTTAGTTTTTCTATGATTATTGTCTTCTGATAGGAGCATATAATGCGACGTTCTTAATGTGTTTTACCCTCGTTTATACTTTTCTTTAACCATTATTTGTGTAGAATCGAGTCATATAATAGAGTCATGGGTATTTGGTAGAGTTACATAAAAATCGTGCTAAGTTTAGATAAAAATGCAGAAAATTGTCAATAGTCGATTTAAGGAGTTGCAGAGATGTTTGTTGGATCTGTAAAGCCTCAACTTTA
This sequence comes from Potentilla sterilis, assembly GCA_963682095.1. Classification (NCBI taxonomy): domain Eukaryota; kingdom Viridiplantae; phylum Streptophyta; class Magnoliopsida; order Rosales; family Rosaceae; genus Potentilla; species Potentilla sterilis. Next base: position 20,873,867 of record OY821763.1, on the reverse strand, counting down.
TATTTTATAAATTTTTCTTCTCTCATATGTAGTAGACATGTTGAACATTGAGCAATGGAATGAGTTATAGAAATAGGACAAAGAAAAGATGTCAGGAATTACAAGTGCAAATTAGATGCAAATCCAGTAAGTTCCAGTAATTTCCTGGGCACATCACCCAACTTCCAGAATTTCTCCAGGACGATTAATGAGGAACAAGAAGACAAGCCATACATGCACGGAAAGCTCTATGAGTCTAATTTCTATGAAATTTGAAATCGCATCAAAATCTTCTCTGAGAAGAAAGTTATGCCAGTCACAACACATGAAGGTCCAGTCTGCCGAAACATAGGAACTTACTGCCCATTTTGAAGAAATTATGTGTTTGTGCACCAAAGAGGTATCCAAATGCATCAAATAAGAGTTGCTGAGCTTAATGAATATTAGAGGAGTCAGCCAAGCAAAAGAAAAGTTCAAAATATGGAAAGAAGAAGTTCTCTAGTCCGGCCAGGAAAAAGAAAGCTTACTGCCGGTTCTAGGAGAAGTGTTCCTGGCCCAACTAGGGAACCTTGCAGCTGCGTCTTGGACCATCTATCCATCAAGGAATGTTGCTGATCCATTAAGGAGTTCACGCAGCCATGATCCATGAAGAAATTCGGCAGAAGAAGACTCCTAGAAGAACTAAGAATGGAAGAAAACCAAAACCGGCAAGGAAAAGATTTTCCTTGCCAATTTACACAAGGACTTTCTGCCGACTTTTGCATCCTTGCTCCCTATATAGAGGCCAGCTTCACATAGAAAAAGTGTCGCATCTTAAGCCAAAGCATAAGTCCAAAGCTCTACCAAAATACTCTACCTTAATTCTTAGAATAGAATAACAAGTCGAAACCCCTTCCACCACCATCCAGAAAATCCCTGTTGTACCGCCTTCAAACTTCATCCGATCAACATACTTCGAAGCCTCTAAAGTGTTTAAAGTGTGATCCATTCTCTACTCATGACTTGTAATTCTTTTGTTTTACGATTCTATGTCTATGACTCTATGTAGCTCATATATGCTTTTGGTATTTGTTTGTATGTCGATATATGAACAATTTGAATATTTGGTTTTGTGTGTTAAATATATTGTATGATTTCGGTTCTTGGTTTTACTTGCTACATTATCAAGTTTTGTTTTCAAATATTTTCAAAAGATAACATGTAAACATATCATGTAGTTTTCGTTAGTAGGTCTTTAGGGCAGCATGTTCTAATCTAATTATTTTCTCTTACTTGGTTGGTTTCTTGAGTTCATATGCACATGAGATTGAGGTTTAGATGTAGCCATACGCCATGGTGTTTCGTCTAGGTTGCAATTTCATCTTTCGTAGTAACATAGGTCGAGTTAGGCACTAAGTCAATTTGGTTTGTGTTATTGCACTAGGAATAGAGTAATTCAATGAAACTTGCGTGTCTATGCATGATGAGTGACGCCATACATGTTAATACGTTTCCAACAAAGATTTCGTGCCTTATATGCTAATTTTTTAATTTCTACACTAAGTGTCTTTAACCGGTTAGCTAAATATTAGGGTTACGCACTAAGCTAATTCTAAGTATCTTCGTGAAATCTAAAATCGACTAGATAATCCACTAAGGAATCTAGTTAGGTTGGAACTAGGTTGAGTCTAGGATATTTTGTTACATACTTGCCGTGAGTCTTACTTGTGAAATTCTATGTGTTATGAAACTTTTGTGTGAGTGTTTTGTGTGAAAGATGTTGACCACATGTATATAGTAATTTAGCTTTTCAATTTCGTGTCTAGGTTAAATAGGGCAGCTTGCTGCCGATCACTTTCCAATCCCCCAACTTGGTTTCTTTGTTTGTTAATATGTATACATATGTGTTTCTAACATTTTAACATGTCTGGTACCCTTAATCCCCTGATAGAACGATCCCTACTTGCTTTATACTACTAACGTCTTTTGTAGGGTTTTGATTGCACGTATTGTAACCCCGGTTATGGCACTCGTCATCTTCGCTTCATCCATTTTGATTGAGTCTTTACATAATTTCATTCTAGGAATCTCATATTATATGTTTACAGAATTACAGGGGATGAAAATTGAAAAGTGAATACATCATTATACATTTATATTGCATGTTTACAGCAAGGATTTACAGATATTCTGATTTTCATGAACATGTTGGCATGTTGCTAATCTAGGACTGAAAGGACCGAAGGACCGGCCCGGACCGGCAAGGACCGGGCCTTAACCGGTCCTTGAATATTTAAGAAAAAAACCGTGACCAAATAGGTCGGTTTGGGACCGAGCCCAACCTTACCATCAACCCCATTCCACAATATCTTCAAATCATCTATCAAACGCTAGAGGTAGACGTCAATGTCATTTCCAGGTTGTTTAGGCCCAGAAATTAACAGAGTAAGCATCATATACTTCCTCTTCATGCACAACCATGGAGAAAAATTATATGTTACTAGTATGACAGGTCAACAAGAATATTTACTTGAAAGGCTACTATAGGGATTAAAACCATCTGATGACAGTGCTAGCCTTATATTTCTAGGCTCTACAACGATCATAGGCCACTTCTCGTCGACTAACTTCCAACTAGGAGAATCAGTCGGATGCCTCATTTTATCATCTTTTAGTCGCTCATTAGCATGCCATGATAAGATTTTAGCTGTACTAACCGACTAAAACATTTTCTTAAATCTCGATATAGGTGGAAAATACCACAAAACCTTCGCAGGAACACCAAATCTGTAACTTTGATCGTTCTCCAATTTCCACCTAGACAAACCACATATGCGACAACTAGTGGCAACAAGATCAGTACCCCTATATAAGATGCAATCATTAGGACATGAATGTATCTTTTCACAGCTCAATCCTAAGACATATGCAAATAACTACGGATTTCATTGCCTTCTAGAAGCAATTTGCCAATGACTAACAACATGTCCCAAAAGCATGCATCAGTTATCCCATGCTTTACTTTCAGTTCATGTGTTTTTATAAGTACAGTCATATTTGTAAGACGTGTACAACCAGGATAAAGAGGTTTATCCCCATCCTCGACAAACTCCATAAAATCATCGGAGTCTGTTGAAAATTCCTCATCATCGGATCCCTCCATACCATTGCAATTCTGCCCTATACTTGGACTACCCTGTTCAGCTGAACACCCTATACCTAGACCATTATGTTCAAGTATTGTCGACTCATCTGAATCCCCTTCCCCATGCCATATCCATGTTTTGTAACTCTCATCTATCTCAAATTCAACCAAGTGATTTTTTCACTACCCTACCCTTCCAACTTTTACCATGAAAACAATTTAAACAAGGACAAGATATTTTTTCCATGTCACAACCAGACTCTAGCGCATACATAATCAATTCATCAACCCCTCGACAAACTCCATAAAATCATCGGAGTCTGTTGAAAACTCCTCATCATCGGACCCCTCCATACCATTGCAATTTTGCCCTATACTTGGACTACCCTGTTCAACTGAACACCCTATACCTAGACCATTATGTTCAAGTATTGTCGACCCATCTGAATCCCCTTCCCCATGCCATATCCATGTTTTGTAACTCTCATCTATCCCAAATTCAACCAAGTGATTTTTTCACTACCCTACCCTTCCAACTTTTACCATGAAAACAATTTAAACAAGGACAAGATATTTTTTCCATGTCATAACCAGACTCTAGCACATACATAATCAATTCATCAACCCCTAGAGAAAACATTTGTGATGTTCTATCATCATGCATCCAAGTCTTATCCATCTTATAGTTAAAATGTGAATAAACTTAGATTAATTATAGTAAGATAATAGAACTTTATTAATATCCATCACATTCCATCCAGACACAATAATCACATAACAGTTTTCAAAAAAAAAAAAACAACAGAAGGATTCAATCATAACAGATTCAAGTACTTTCTTACTTTTTGCTGCTATATATGCTCCAAAACGTATGCTCCAAACGTATGCTCCTTGCTCCTTGCTCCTTGCTGACTCTACTTCTTGCTTTGGTTTGCCTACAAAGATAGGTATTAGTAAATGAAGCAAACTTATAGATTCAAAAAACAAGAAATAATGCAGTTCGAAAACCTAATTAGTTGAAAACTCAAAACTCTAATTCTAGAAGATAACCCTAGACCCCAAATTCAGTTCAACCAAAAACCCAACAAGGATAACAAACCATAAATCCCAAATCGAGTTATCCCAAATCGAAGCCTACTCCCCAAATCAATTTCAGAAACAGCTAGACCCCAAACCGAATTTGACAAATATCCATCTCCGAAAGCAAACCTCATGGCCAAATTTGTGTTCAAAATCAAAAACCCATTAACCCATTTACAAAGATTGAATCGCAGATTCGTACCTATTGAATGAAAATCGTTGAGACGATTCCAAGAACTTCAATCGAACACAGTGGGAGTGAGAGAGCTCGAGGAGGTCGATGAGTGGGAGTGAGAGATCTCTGAGGAGGTCGCGCGCGAACTGGAGCTCGACAGTGTTTGAACGTACTGGAGCTTGAGCTAGAAGCTTGATGGCAGTTATGATGGGGAAAATGTTTCAAGTGTGATAAATTTGTTCTTTTTTTAAGTGCTAGTATTTATACCTAGGGTTATGATTAAAAGTATTGTTGCATAAAATTTGGGACAACATAACTTCAAAAGCATAATAATGAACATTGTCTAAAGCAATTGTCTGAAAAAGATGTAGACAATAATTGACTAAAAGCATTGTGTGATAAATGTGATTAGACAACGTATAAATAATGAGTATTGTCTGATGCGCGATTTCAGGCAATGGTTTAATAAAAACCATTGTCTGAAGTCCCAGGGAGGGCAACGTTAAAACTCCACAGAAAACTGAAATTGTTTGTAATAGACTCACACAATAGTAACTTAAATTCTATTGTCTGAATGGCTCCTTCAAACAATAATTATTTTTTTTTTACCATTGTCTTATTTTTCAAACAATGGTTTTTATCATTACCATTGTCTGATGACTATTGTCTATTGAGGTTTTTAGCCTAGTGATATTGTACTTTTGGCCTTTATTGGATTCCTCCTTTTTTTTTTTTTTTTTTTTGGAATCAAGGAAAGAACTTTATAAATAAAACTATGACTCAATCAATTCAAATGAGTCGAATACAATGGTATCGTAACACATCTAGAATATTTTCTGGAGCATCATTAAAATAAGAATAACTTGTACTGCCATAAAGCCAGAGTGACCATTAAATACCCATCCGCTGCCATCGATAGACAAAATGATGTGTGGTAGTACCCATAGTGGTAAATGTCTCGTGGTCCACTCCTTGGGCATTTCATGCATAGTTATTAAGCTTGAACTTTCCTTTAGTACTACTCCAGAAGATCCGCTATTCCGACTTATGATCTCTTATAGTTGAGATAATCCACTAGGGTCCCAAATGCGAAACCCTAAAAGACCAGGGCACATCAATGTGGGCAACAAATTGGACCAACTCCATAAAATAACTACACCTGCTAAGAACACCATAAACTCCTAAATAGTTTTGGGCCCCCAATTTGATTTGGGCACCCAACCCCAAGTGGGGGTCTGTGAGTCACCCACAACATGGCGTCTTCTGCCGTACACCAGCTGATCACCCGTCACCGCCCCTGAAACACAAACCACTGCACTGTATTTTTTCACACCATTAGCAAAGCAACGCGCCATCACCACGCACCCCTCCGCTGACATCAAAGTCTTGATAGATGGAAGCTCACAAACCCAAAATCTTCTTGTACTCTCACAGATCAACCATAGATTCATAATGATTCGGACCCTATTCAGACGATTTCGAATCAAATCCCTCAACCCCCAAAGTCTGAGTCTCCATAGATTCAACCATCCTTTCTTCAGTCGCTTCCTTGCCGGTCGAACACTAGCCGGATTTGCTGCTAATTAACCCATGCCACCAGAGATCAGCAGCAATCTCCATGGACTCTACTCCAAAATCATATTGAAAAAACTCAATGGAGACAACAAGAGAAAAAACTTTCGTCTGATAAAGCAGGCGTTGGATTTCTGTAGAGAGACAGCGGGAGGCAGACACAAAAGATCTGCTTGGTTTAGGCGATGGGCGGCACCATTTGAATCCCAAGCCATGACAGCTAGGGTTTAGCAGAGATAGAGACAGACGAAGAGCCATGTACCCTATAAATGTTTGAAAATAGCATTTAGAGAGATTGGATTCCTCCTTTGAGTTTTCCCCTGAACTATTAATGAAATTCTCAATAATTCCAAAAAAAAGAAAAAGAAAAAGAAATGAGTGTCTAAAAAATTGAGTGATTAATACGATGCCGTTGCTACTAATAACAGATTTACCCTTCGACCCCTCAAATCTTTTTCTGATACGGTTAAAGCCTGTGGTGTACACTGTGGCTAACCACAGCGGATCATTGTTGCCGTTGCTACTAATAACAGATTTACCCTTCGACCCCTCAAATCTTTTTCTGATACGGTTAAAGCCTGTGGTGTACACTGTGGCTAACCACAGCGGATCATTGTTTCTTCGCCGCTGATAACCACTCCAACTGAATTAGTAGCTACTCACTCTCTCTCGTCTTTCTTCAAAAATCGCAGAGAAAATTTGGTTCTCGTTTCTTTTCTTTTCTGTTGTTGAAGAAAAACCGACAGAGCTCATCAATGGCGGCTAGACCCATTTCTCTCTTTCTACTTCTTCTTTTTCAGGCGTTTGCTTTCTTCGTGCCCATCAATGCCGCCGCCTCGGAGCCCACGCTACCCTCGTCAAGGTACCTCCTTTACTTTTCGTTTCTTCGTCGTTTTAGCTTGATTCGTTGTTCGTTTCTGTGGAATTGTTGGAATTTAAGGTTTGAATTGTTAGCAAGATTGAATCTTTGTGTTGTTTTCTTGGTTCCCGAATTAGGGTTTAAGCTTTGTATGCTTCTTTGTGGAAGGGACAGGTTAGGGTTTTGCGTTTTTGTTATGGGGTTTGTGATTGTTCATCTGGGTTTTGTGTTTGGTGAAATGAAATTGAAACCCTGTTCTTGGCTGAGCCTACTCTTTAAGCTGTAGTAATCTTTCATTGATATTTTGTTTGTGATTTTGTTATAGTTGGGTTGAGCTTTCTGGGTAGTTATATAATGGTTAATTAGTCTTTTGTAGTGTAGAGAACTAGAATATATCAAATTGTGGTTAAATAGTCTTTTATAGTGTAGAGAACTAGATTATATCAAATTGTTTTGGAATTTTTTCTTGGATACTTGTTGTTGCTTCATGATTTCTTGGTAATAGAATTGAGGGTAATGCATTTCTGTTTTGGTAACAGAGCCAAGGTACTTGAAGTTTGTTTCTAATGCCACCGACTTGCCACCGGAGGACTACTATGACTACATTATCATGGGAGGTGCCTCTACTGGTTGCAATTTGGCTGTGGCACTATCATCCAGGTTTCAGGTCCTCCTGCTCGAAAGAGGTGGTATTGGTCATGGGAACCTTGGCTTGATGAACCGGGAAGGTGTCTTGGCTGCATTCGTGGGTCATAGTGGCTTTGTCTCTTCTACAAAATCCATCTCTTCTGAAGATGGTGTTCCAAATGTCCGATGACGCATTCTTGGTGGCTGCAGGGGCATGCATAGATGCTGGTTTTTATAGCCGTGCAGATCAGGAGTTCTACAAAAGATCCACTTTCCATTGGGATCTGAAAGTGGCGGAGTGTTCTGACATAGCAATTGTCTTCAGGCCTGGATATACATTTGATGGTGTAGTGGGAACCGAGACTGCTAGGTCAACATTTGATTGTTTGGGAAGGACACACAGTGCTGTTGACCTTCTTAAATATGCAAAGCCACTGAATGTTCAAGTTGTCGTGCATGCCAGTACAGGGTCTTGGGAAGTCGAGTGCTAATCAGATTACCTTTTCGGGATTTGGTAGTTTGGTAATTGGATTGCTGGTCTTTTTAGCCATCAGACCGGAGCTGGATCCTCCAGTAAGGCTCCTTCTTTATATTATCTTATTGCTTTTTATTTTGTGTATCCGTTGTTGATTGTGCGACTTGTTATACTCCTCTGCAGTATGTGCAGCCGGATGATTGTGACATCGAAGACGATGATGACATGGATCTGTATGTGGTGCCAGAACACATCGACCTGGAAATAGAACTAGATGGAGTGAGAATAACCCCAAGGCGCCACTACACAAAAGCCGATCAAACTCGCAAAAAGAAGAGTAGATCAAACTCGCAAAGAAGAGTCGATCAAAAGAGCAGCTCCTCTCACAAAAAGAAGAGTCGATCAAACTCGCGAAGAAAGAGGAGGAACAGCTGCGGGTGCCCCTGCCCCTACCCCTGCCACATCACTGCGACAGTACCAGGCGCAGCCCCAGGCCAGACCACTGTACCAACCGGCTATGTTCCCCATCGTGACCAAAGTTCATCCGCTAGCCCTGATCCTGGCCCTGTTCCTGAACCTGAACAGAATTCATCCCCCGGCCCTGTTCCTGACCCTGTTCCCAAGTGTGACCGGAATGCAGCTCCTGGTCCTGCCGCCAACCGGACAGATGACGTTCTGGTGTTTCATCCACCTCTCCTAAAGGACAACCTCAAGCCAATGGAGCTAGGAGCCCAGGAAAGTTGATCATCTGTGTGAAGCAGGTTCAGAGGGTGTGTATCCACCACACACCGTGACTCTGTGGTGTTGAATTTCTGAGATTTTAATGTATTGAATTGACTATAGATTGTGTGGACATGATGAATAGTGTCTAAGTGTACAATAAGATCTGGTACACTACACTCAGACACTATTCATCATGTCCACACACAATCTATAGTCAATTCAATGCATTAAAATCTCAGAAATTCAACACCATACAGGCTATGTATTTGTCACCCGGTACACTGTGGTTACCTGCAGGCTAGCTACGTCTACTTCAGGAGGTCAGGGTGTTCTTAGGCTACTATGCATGAGAATATAGATAGCAGTTACATGCATACATGTGTTGAGGTGATAGCTTGAATGATCGATCCAAAGTGAAATCACTTCATCAGAAATTGGGTGAGGGCCTCCTTAACTAAGCATGCATGTGTCCCTCCCTCTAGGACAATTCTCTGATGGCCTAGAACTAGTTACATTTTCCTAGCCTCTTCTTTCTAAGCTTTTTCTACCATCTTCTTCATGCGATATTAGCTTGGCCAAGATCCCATCCAAACATGCCGACTATATCAGGCAAATTTGCATGCATACTATGCCACCCCCCTTCGAACTTGGCTACTGAATTGCTGATTTGGTTGGGTAATTGTTCTAGAGACCTGTACAAAGTTTACTTGAAGAACTTATTTTTCGTCCTAGGTGGAGAACTTCGGCCTCCAATCTTGTTACTCGGAGTGGTGGTTTGGGTTTTCTTGTTAGAGATGAGTGGGAAAGCATGTTGGCCGGTGGTGACTATCCTCATAGGACTACTGCCCCCGGAACAGAATGAATTGGAAACAGATGCTACTGTCCTCTAAGTTCAATGACCCATGAATTCATCAGGTTGAAGCCATAGAAGGCTGGATCTTAATGTTTTTGCTTCATTCTGCTATAAATCAAAGATTGGAAGTTCTATAATACATGCAAGTCTGCAACTTCGGTTCAACTACAAGGATCAAAGTGGAAGACGTATTTGCTGCAAAAGTTGATTTCTGGTTTTTCGGTTGCGTTCTATTAGATCAGTCAAATGGAACCACTGATCAAAAGAAATCTGAATTGGCATGAACGTGACAATTATTATTATAAGGGTTCTCAAATGCAACCTGGACTTATCTATGAAAATGGGGTTAATTATTTGAATTTTGTGGAAGCTTCTAATAAACACAAGGGAAGGGAGAATGATGATTAACATGAAGCAGAGTGGTTGAAGAAGTGGGGTCATGAGGAGCTACTATCCGCAATTGGGAGGGAAACTTGGTGGCTGCTCACTGCTACTGGGCAGCGTTTTCAGTCTCAGGTTTCATGTATAACAATACCACATGATAATGTGCGTAAGAGTGTGCAATCTTTATTGACCAAACTGGCAAGTGAATATATGACTGCTTTTAGTAAAGCAAGACACAAGCCATAGTGGACCTAGTTATTTCACAGCAAGGAAGTATCATGAGCTATAATAATCTTTATGAATAACAATACTACTGATGGTTATGGTTGAAGTAAGATGAATACACATGAACTACACATCAAAGTAAAACCTACAATGAATGAAAGTAGAAAAAGAAGTTAGCAGTGTACAATGAATATCAACATATGATAAATCATAAACTCCCAAAGCCGAGATACTAGATATTTAAATGTACGTTAAGAAACTATGAACCAAAATAAGGTTTATAATCAATCTAAAGCCTCATTTATTAGTTTTTACACAATGAAAGTAGAGAATAATTTCCTATTCCAACCATGAGATAATGACTTTGATATGGAAAACAATGCTTTAAAGCATCCAAATTTCTGTGGATTACTACAATAAAATGAAACACAAAAACAAGAACAAAATATTTTAATTTGCATCAAATACCTGTTAAACTGCAAGAAAACTTTCAAGTTCATGCAGTCTTATCGATTTAACACAATTGAACCCAAAACTGAGTTTGTTGTATCTTCCTCGGTACAACTCAGAGGAAAATCCACCAAAGTATGTCTGATTCCAAAACCTATATAGTGTGTTTCCAAGCCGGAAGAAGCACCAGATCTCACAGATAAGCAGTCCCAGGGAAAAAAGAAGCCCAAATGCAAATTTCACAACGGAATAAATCCCAGTCTATCAATGTTGTCAGGCAGCTACTCTGACACCTGCATGCATGCTCAGAAAGTTGTCTCCTACCATTTGGCCTTCAGTCAAGAATCTTGACATCTTTCCGTGACTAATGCATGGCTCCTTAGCTTCTGTTGAAGAATAAATTATAATAGCAAGAAATAAGAATCAATCAAAAATGTAAAATGCTAACGAAACATGGAAGTAAAATTAACAAACACAGCTTATACAACTGCAAGTACTAAATAGTCAGTCCTGAACTAGAACTTCAGATGGGCCAAATATAAATGCTATAACATGTTTACGTGGGTGCCAGCTCAATCCTTGAAGAACTTCCTAACAAGGTTACCTACAAATTGATTTAGGATATATAAATTAGAAGAAGTTAAGCAACAAGAAGCAGTCTCAAGTACTATCTATAGTCACATGCCACAGGCCTTCTCACTTATTTCTAGCCATGGCCACAGCTGTGAAACATACGCATATATGATGAACATGGCGGGGTGACTTCTAACTGAAACATCTTGTCCATATTCCAGTAAAGCAAAATAGATCTATTGCAACAGCAATTAAACTATAAGTATACCTAACATGGATCACCGTTACTTCTACTTCAAGTATGAACAACTTGAAGCCCAAAAAAAATCTCTAAGACAAAATGATGGATTTATTCTGCTATTGTTAACCAGATAATGCCTCACTTAAAATGACTGCAAAATACCCAACCATTTCAAGCCAAACAACATAAGATTAAAGCGAGGCACTATTTTAGCTTTAATTCTCTAGGAGGAAATAGTGAAAAAGTGCAAATTGGGTTGATCGTTAAATAAAGAAAAGCAGCAGCAACATACATCAGTTAGGCTGGAACAGAGGTGTGAGGGAGTGGTTAATGAACCCCTAAGGTGTTTGCAAAACTCCCTTTATTGGAGCCGTTTTTGCAACTTCGTGGTCTGTACTCGGTGGAGGCAGAAGTTGCTGATTATCCAGTTCATACGAAACTGGGCGGGTTGTCATTATACATACAAAGTTGCGCATGTCACATTATGTTCCATCAATTCCCTCAATCAGCATCGAGTATGTCCGAGGATGAAGCTTGCAACCCATCTGCTCCATGATGGTTATCAGCTCAGAGCATCTATTGACAAGACCCCTCTTAAGTAAACCATCATGGAGAACTTTCCAAGCTACTTCATCAAAATTATACCCACATCTGAGCAGACTACTGAAAACGGCTTTTGCCTTCTCTATATTCTCCTCAACAAATAGCCCACAAACAAGCAACTTGGAAGACTCAAGTGTTGGTAAATGACCATCCTCAATCATCGTATCCAGCATGATTGCCGCCTCTCCATACACTTGCAACTGACAGCAACAATTAATAAGAGCATGATGAGTATCCTGACTGGGAGAAATCCGCCTATCTTGCATATGAGCATATAGCCTCTGGGCTAATTCCAAGCGCCCCTCTTTGCAAAGACCTATTATAAGCTTTTCATATGTGTTGCCATTGGGTGCACAGCCATGTTCAACCATCTTCTCAAACAGATCTAAAGCAATTTGAAAATCCATTGTCTTCCATACATCGGCAATATCAGTGAAGTTTGATGCCAAATCAAGTCTCACTACATTGTCATTTGTCTTCAAGAGCGTGAGATGTTTGATCAGGAAAGAATAGGTATAGTGAGAAGGAACGCAGCAAGCATCAAACATGCGCTTAAGAACACCAAATGCAGAATCTAGTAGTCCGAGACGTCCATATGTATTAATCAATAATGAGTACGTCAACGAATCTGCTCTAATTCCTTCTTCATTCATGTTGACCATCAGCTTCTCTGCCTCTTCTATATCCCCTGTGCTGCAATATGCATGAATAAATGAAGTGTAAATAAATACATCCGGTCGACTACCAGAACAAACCATCTGGTTGAACAATGTATGAGCATTGCTGAAGTCCCCTTCTTTCAGCATATGTTTGATTAGTATAGAATAAGTATGTGGCGTATGCATCACGCCCGTGCTTAACATCCTCTCCACCAGTAATATTGCATCCTGCAACTTTCCTTCTTTGCACAATGCATCTATCAAGGTATTGTAAGTGCATGTGTTCGGCACACAGCCCTCTGTAAGCATCCTATCAAACAAAGCACGGGCATCATTGATTTTACCCACCTTGCAGTAACCATCGATCAAAGCAGTAAATATCACTTCGTTTGACTTCACACCTTTCTCCTTAAGAGAATCAAACTGGCGGTGAGCTTCTTCCAGTCTCCCACTCTTACAAAGACTGTCTATGAGAACACCATAGGTCCACTGGTCAGGAACCAAATCACTGTCCTTCATCAGATTAACCAACCTATAAGCACAGTCGAAATCGCCTGCTTTACAGTGGCCATGTATCAATGAGTTATACGTAATCACACTAGGTTCTAGCTTCAGATCGAGCATCTTGGTGAGCAATGCCATTGCCTGGTTAACATCTTTCCTTTTACAAAACCCGAAAATCAACTCATTGTACGTCCGAGCATTCGGACTACACTTATTCGATTCCATCAACTCCTTAATATCCATCGCAGCCTCAACCGCTCCCTCCTTGCAATACCCATCAATCAACGCGTTGTACGTGACAACACTAGGAACCAACCGTTTCGCCAACATCTTCTCCAGCAACTCTCTAGCCTCCCCCACCTTAACTTCCTTGCACATACTATCAATGAGCACGGTATACGTATGAGCATTCGGCTCGCAACCCTTCCCCGGCATCTCCTCAAACAGCTGCATGGCTTCTGATTTCCTCCCCAACCTACAAAACGCCCAAATAAGAACCGTATACGTCCTCACAGTCGGCTCACACCCATCCTCCCCCATCTGAGCAAACAACTCAACCGCCTCAGCAATCCGATCCGCCTCACAAAGCCCATGTATCAAATTCGTATACGAAACCTCATTTCTCCGGCAATCCATCCTCGGCATTACCCTAAACACCCTATAAGCATTATCGACATCCTTATTCCTACAATGCCCCAATATCAAAGAAGTATAAGTAAACGTATCTGGCCGCAACCCGGCCTGCGCTATCTTACCGAAATACACCTCCCCCTGAGCCACATTGCCGACTTTACAGTAGGCATTGACCATGGTGTTCAAAGTATGCAGATTCGGTTTGACCTTATTATCTGCCAGCATCTCTACATAAACAGTTTTCAACTCGTCGAGAAGCGAAAACCTGGATAAGGACATGAGAATGAAGTTGTAGGACCTGAGAGTGAGGGGGAAGCGGGGGGAGAGGAGGCGGAGGCGGCGGAGGACGAAGAGTGATTCAGCGGGGGAGACGGCGGAGTTAATGAAGGAATTGCGGAGATTGTGGGCGGCGGGGAGGAGGGAGGGGTGGGGGAGGAGGAGAGAGAGAAGGAGGGAGTGGGAGAGGAGGGAGTGGCGGAAGTTAGGGTTGAGGGAGGAGATGTGGTTGAAGAAAGAGAGGGCGGTTTTGGGGGAGAGATGAGGGAGGGAGAGGAGGGAGGAGACATGGGATTGGGATATGGAGGAGATTAGGGGTTTTAAGGAGGGGTGGTTTTGCCAATTGGGTTGGGTGAGGATGGAGAGTAGCTGGGAGGAGAGGGGGTCCAGCGGCTCAGGAGAAGAAGAAGAAGAAGAAGAAAAGGAGAAGAATCGGAAGAGAAACCCGATTGGGGAGAGAGAGGGTTTTGGCCTCATCTAGATTCATTCATGGCTTCTTCTGGTTGTGTTTCTGGGAAGGGAGGGAGGAAGAAGATGCGGCATGGCTGTGTTTTACTGGAGTCCGACACTCCTCTTGTACAAAGATCAAAAGAGGGGAGAAAAACACTCAAAAAAAAGGAAAATAACATATTAATACATGAACTAACAAACCCGACATCATTTTGGTACACACTGTTAACTTTTCCGTTAAGTGGTATGTTAATTGTCATATTTTAAGGAGCAATTCAGTCTCTTCACTATGCTATACATTCATGCTTCTTCATCTGCAAATAAGATGAGAACTGTCGCAGGTCGCCGACTGCTATACGTCTGAGGCTTGCTAATATCATGGTGGAGATATGAATGATAAAGGAGGAATAGATAGGTCGGCGGCAAAGAAAGCTAAGCTATTAAGAAGCAATAGAGAGAGGAAATGCGAGAGTGAACTGAGAAGTTGATAAATTAGTCATTATGCCAACATAGAACTAATCCTTCATATTACTCCTCATATGTTGACACCAATTATATGAAAAGGAGATCGAATTGAAATCCATTACTCTAAATCTGGGATGCAAAATATTACCCATTTACTTAGACTCACCTCTAACTTAATCCAAGCGACGCTCTTTGTTCATCCCAACATATTAACTAACCTCATTGGCATGTTGTATTGATCAAATATGTTCCTACGTAGAGGATAATGGGAAGAAGGGAACTATTTGCTTGGTTGATTGTTTGATTTTGATATGAGAAAGAGGGCACAAAGAAATTTTCAAATCAAATACGTAGAAATGTCTTTCAAATTTTAATACAAAATAATATAATACAAGGATAATTATAGGGTAATTGTCACACTCCGAATTTCGGATAATAAAAATTCAAATTCGACAATGTGAAAATTCACAAATAAACTCAAATACTTAAAAGTTATTATACAAATAACTAAGTACAACATCAGAGTTCAAGTGCGTGGCTCAAAACACTCAAAATATTACATCATTAAATAGATAGATGTAAAATAGAGTCTCACGCTAACACTCTCTAATCCAAAAATAAATACAAGCTAGACCATGGATCACACCTACTAGCCATGCGACTCAGATGTCGTCTCCTGGCTGTCGGTTCTCACCTGCAGGTCTAACCCCTATACCATCAATTGGTGCACCGGGTTGTAAACAACAAACCTGGTAAGCTTTCAAAGCTCGTGTGAATAAAACAGACAAGTTCAGGATAATATAATTTAACAACAAATGGAAATCATAATTCCACATCAACCACAATCATTCAAAGAATAAAACCCGGGGCACGATGACCACCGTCATTCCCCTCCAAATCACACAATGGCATAGACTAAAGCTCTAACTGATCGTAACCAATCACCCGGCCAAATGCTTGGTTCCCGATATAATCGCCGCCACACATGAGCAATCCCCATCTCATACAGGAAAGATCACTCATTAGCCGTTAGTTTCCATACCAACCCAATCACTATAGCGATCCCCCATCTCACACAAGGTGGACCCTAATCGCCATACATGAGAAATCCCCATCTCATATAGGAAAGATCTCTCATTGGCCGTTGGTTTCCGTACCAACCCATTTACACATCACATATACTCGATTATGACAATTTCATAACAAATAAATTCACCCAAATGCACAATCTCAATATATATATATATATATATATATATATATATATATATATATATAGACATTCACTCAAGAATAGTCCACTAATACCAACTATAGTCATTGATCGTAAAACACTTTTAAAATTATTTTAATATTAAAATCATTTTACTTACCAATGAACCGTGGTCGATCAAGTTAATTCAAATTAAAACATATATCATTTCGATAAAAATAATTTTACATTTAACGATCCATTTACTATAAATTAACTCGTATAATATACGAACACTGTGAGGTTTACTCACCTTTATTACTCCCGCTGCGTCTTCAACCTCACAAGGTGAGAGACTCACGCACGGTCAATCACCTAAGCGACACGATCGACACTTAGCATCCAATTCAAATAAAATGTAATATAAATCGCTCCGATCACAAAACCCTTAACCCCGAGGCTTGCCAACACCCGAAAAACCTCATTCGGAGCCTCTCAAAGCTCCTAGACAGCCTAGTCGACCCTAGGATCGAACATCAAGCCCAAACTCTAGGCTGACATGCACGGAAATTAATAATCGCATAATTAACAGATTCAAAAATGCATAATTTGGTCATACGGCGACCGAATCACGCAAATAATATATCCCCGTGCTCGTATCGACGAGCACGACACAGAAGAACACCCTACTGCCCCAAATACCCCCAGACGTGCCGCCACACGCAGACCAAAGTGGCTGCATGTGGGCCCCACGCGCCGCCACCAAAACCTCACCCAAGCCTGCAACCAAGACCACTAACATGTAGATCAAGGTTCAAGGATTCGAACACTACCTGGAACACCCGAGGATACGGCCGGGAAGTGGCCTGATACGGCTGGGAAAAAGCCGGATACGCCGTCGCCACGTGGATCGGACCGCCCGAGCTCAACCGTCGCTCCATTTCGATCTGGACCTCGAGGCTAGCACAGACATGCTCAGAGGAAGGAAAGGAACCCGAAGATGGGTGCCTCGAGCCCCGGTTTCGCCTGGAGTGGCTGCTCCTCCACTGTCGACGGCGGCGGAAGCTTCCGATCCTTGCAGCGTCTCGCACAAACGGTGGCTACGGGAGTTGCACATTTCAAACGGAAGAGGAAGTCGTGCCGAGCACTGTGATAGGTAGCACGATTCGAGAGGTGGCGGGACGACGGAGAACTACGCGAACGAAGCTCCAGAATCCAAATCGGGATGATGAACAGTGTTTCATGATTTTTCTGATATTTTGGGAAATTTTGACTTTGATCGAGATATTTTTACTATTTATAGTAATTTCTGATTTTGAAAATAAGTTCAACATGTCGTAACTTCTTCATATTATGTCCGTTTCATGCGTGCCACATGCCTACGAACTCATATCGTCGAGCTCTACGGTTTCCGTGAAGAAAACTTTTCAAAATTCACGACGGATCAACAAGTCAACTTTTAACCTATCGAAAACGTTTTTCGAATTTTAACTCTCGGAATCACTAACTTCCGATCTAATAATTTTCAAATAAACATTAGAAATTATTAAGGAATTTCCGGGGTATTACAGTAATGGTAGTCAAAATACAATTTTACTCTCATTTATTTGACCACTTAACGAAAAAGTTAACGGAGTGTACCAAAATGATGTCGGGTTTGTTAGTTCATATACTAATGTGTTATTTCAGAAAGTTGAGAAAGCTTAATTATCAGTAACTCAAAGTTAGTGTACCGTTCTTAAAATTTCCCCCTAAAAAAACGAAGAACCCGTTTGAACCGGAGTGCGGTCTTTTTTTCTTAAATCAACCACTTGTGTGTGGTGAGTCGAACTCGACCTAGTAACTAGACCACCAAATGAACCGGACTACAACGAGTGCGGTTTTGATGTTGATATTTGATGTTCATAGAAGATGGAACTTGGGAATGCAACGAGCCAACAATGAACAATCCACATTTGATATCAAAAGGGGTTAAGGGGGTTAAGGGGATCCATATACATGCTGCGATTTTACCTTTCAAAAGAAAACTCAACACTGAAAGCTGCCTCCATATCGATCAATCCTAATACAATTTCAAGTTCCACCACATGTAGCCGTAGCTGAGTCGGTAAGAGTTTCCAAGTGTGGAACTCTGGTTAGAAAGTAGTACGCAGATTGGAGCTGTTAAATTCCAATTTGTTAGCGACAAAGAGACAGGAAACGTTATGACTTACGACATGAGCCCCCGACTAGACTAGCATATCGAACTTGGCAAGGCAACAAGCCAACAATGAACAATCCACATTTTATATCCAAAGGAGATATATATATATATATATATATATATATATATATATATATATATATATATATATATATATATAGGCTTTCTTGACTAAGGACCTCCGCACCAATCCTTATGGTGCGGATTTTATATTTTGACTAACTTTTCGATTGAATTTTTACATCTCCACCGTCTAGTCTTTAGGTACTCATGTATAGATCATCTCTGCAAAATTTCAGCCAATTTGATAATCGTTAAGGCATTCAAAAATGCGATTTCCTATCATAAACATAAACGATTCAGTTTTGACAAAATACAGTCTGTCCATTTGTTTTAATCTAGTTTGATATGTTAATAGTTATCAAATTGGCTATCCATTTGTTTTAATCTAGTTTGATATGCTAATAGTTATCAAATTGGCTGAAATTTTACAGAGATGATCTATACATAAGTACCTAAAGACTAGACAATGGAGATATAAAAATTCAGTCGAAAAGTTAGTCAAAATATAAAATCCGCACCATAAGGATTGGAACGGAGGTCCTTAGCCAAGAAGGCTTGTATATATATATATAAATATATAATTATATATGCTGTTTTTGTTTTTTTTTTTATTATTATTTTTTCATTCTGACCGGTCAATATCTGAACAAAGTAAAGATTCTAGTATCCACTCTGCATTTTGTAGCATAATCAATCTGTCAAAAGAACGAACTCAACACATAAAGCTGCCTCAATATCAATATCCAAAAAAAAAAAAATTATCAGTTCTAATACATTTGCAACTTCCCATCCTAAGCTCTATACCTCTTGCTCACCTGTAATTCCCCTATATCCACTGCAACATAACAACGTGGCTGCTTGACTCGACCACGATGCTTGCATCCAATTATCACCTCCGTATATTCTGGTGAGACGGACACCCTTCAAAACGCTCACCTCCATCAATCAATCATTATCATGTTTCAGTTAAATAGCAATTATTCTATAGTCTCTGTACTGTCAAACTCAAACATTACAGATACAAAGCCTGGTGAACGAGGTTCAATGATCCAATGTAATCTGGTGTTGTACCAGATTCTCATAATAAAGGGGCAGTTTTGCTCATGAGTTAGCGATCAGGTGGAAAAAATACTGCCAGCTTGTTTGGAAGGAATTTCATCAATCCACCTGTACAATTCAGCAAAGTCATACATGAAATAAGCTTAACAGAACTTAAATCAAAATTTAATACAATTATAACTCGAAAATAATTATAAGCAAGCATAAAGAAGAATTTATAAAAGCATGCCCTATAGGCATGAAGATGGACTTCCAACAACAAATGTCTTTCTCATGAAATCAATTCATTTGGAAATTGTTCTTAGATCTTAAACTGCTCAAACTTCTCAGTGTATTAACAAGACTAAATATATACAGATTAACTGTAGAAATACTATGGTACTAAAGAACAGTTTTACCTTTTATCTTTCCTCCATAAACAGAACGCATCAAACAATCTTTCAATACCAAAGAGTCCACTATCTATTCAATGTATCTGTCAAGAAAGACAGAATACATAACATCAGCAATAAAACCATACCAAGAGACCAAACCAAAGTTATGAAAGATAAGACTGATAATTCAGCAGAAGTATTTGATAATTCACTAATTTTCGTACAATATATTTTATCATGCAAGATGCAATAGCATCAGTCCAGTTTAGCTCCATTATGGACACCATTTAGCTAAATTAATTAATTATTTAAGAAATGCGTCTTTTATTATTTTGAGAAGAAAAACAAAACATACAGGACATATGTGTTGATGTGTATCCCCATAATTTCACAATTCACCATTCTTTTTTCACTAAATAACTGTTTCCATTGATCTATTTGAAAGGTCTACATTCAAGTTATCGAAAAATAAAACAGATCTAGTATATCAAAGAGACAACAAATATACTTATAAGGGAGAGTAAAAGACAGAGTCCGTACTAGTTTTGTTTCCTGATGATAGAATAGAAAGTACCAGAGCTCTCAATGGGCCAGCAGATTATGCAGTTTCTGTCTCATCTGCTTAAGCATATTCAGCTTGTCCATCTCGCCAGCTTGAAGCAGAAAATTCTCTAATGTCCGAAATGATGCTTCACTCATATCTCTCCCTCTCTCCAACATTTGTAAGGAGCACTCAAAAGCTTCTATTGCCCTACTGCGGGAGCATAATGCTGTTAACAAAAGATCCAACGCATGACCATGAGGACAATATCCTTTCTCCATTAGGTATCCCCACAAGTGCAAACCCAAATCAAGCTGATGATTTTCACAGAAAAATTTAATCAACATCACCACTGTTCGTGTTTTGGGGACAAAATTTCTATCAACCATTTTGTAATAAAGATCAGACGCCCCTTCTATACCCAATGTTCTCATAAGGCCAGAGAACATGGTGTCATAAGTCATATGGTCATGCTTGATATGCTTCTCTTCCATCTCATCCATCAAGGCAACTGCCGACTGCACATTTTTGCATCTAATCAGTGAACTTATTAAAGCATTATAAGCTCCAGTATCAGGAAGCAAGTTTCTCACACGAATCTCATCAAATAACTGTCGTGCCTTAATTGGATTCTGGACAACCCCAGCTCCATGAATCAGTGTAGTGATTGTCTCTAATGCAGGCGACAAATTGGACCTTTCCATTTCTTCAAAAAGCCTCAAACCATCAGCAAAGCAACCTCGTTTACAGTAAGCATCAATCCTAATATTATAAGTTACACTGTTTGGCTTAAATCCTCTTCTAGCCAGCTCATGGTAAAAGAGCTCTACTGCAGTAATATTTCCAGCCTCCTTGAACCCCAAGAGCAATATATTCAAGGTCTTGGTGTTGGGTGAAAACCGAGAATGCATCTTTATGAAAACTGACCGCGCTTCCTTCATTTGTCTTTGTGTGCAAAATGCTCTAAGGAGTACATTAAACTCATCAGTCCCAAACTTCCTCCCTACAAAAATATCTGTCTCCATCTTCTCAAACGCTGCAAGGACATCTTCATAGGACTGAAACTTTGCGATTTTTGACAGCATGATGCTCATCGACTTAAGGGTAAGCAACGAAGGATGCATACTACTTATTCGTGCCATCAACTCCCATGCTTTATCAAAATACCGCATCCTGGTAAGGATGTGCAGTGTCTTTTCAAAAGCATCTGAACTCGGACATAACTGGGAATGATGGAGGGAATAATTGAAGAACTCAAGAGCTTTAAGACCATTGGAATGGGCACCGAAAAGGTGACCAAGAACATTCTCCACGAAGCTCGTGGATAGAAAATGTGGTGGGATATTCTGGAGAAGAGCTGGTTGAAGTGGCTGATCAGGATACGGATGGTTGTTAATAATTCTGGTAATCCTATCAATGTCTATATCCGTTTCAATAGACGATGAACAATTTCTGGATAGATTAGCAGCGGATACAAGAGAAAATCTCAGCTTCCTAGGGGTTTGAAACTGATTGGTTCCACTCTTGAGTCTTACCAAAAGGAGCATTGTCCCTGTGTGAACTTAGTAATAACCGGAACTCCCTAGAAAACCCGGAATTCCCATTTAAAGCACTGATTTCAACACCCTGAATGTTGTAAAAACAAAAATTCAAAATCTGGTTGTAAATATAGATATCATAACTCTAACAACTAAAGCCCAACTTGGTTTATAATTGGCCACAACTAAAGCCCTATACTTGGTTTATTAACAAGCTCAAATACTGGAAAGTTTATAGAGACTTGGAACAGTCACAAGCATATGTATCTAGACATGAAACCATTAGACAGAATTTGTAGGAATTGTTTCTCAGTTTTTATTTCTGGGTCAGACTTGGATGAAGGGGAAGTACCTGATACGAGCTCAGATGGCAGAGTGGGACGAAACCCAGAAGACGAGAACCACAGAGCAAAAACCCTGAACGGCCGCGTTTCGGTTGTCTCAACTTTTGAAGCTCTTTCTTTTCCCATTCTATGTTTTAAAACGCAAGCCTTTCCCTGGACGACTGCAACTTTATTATTTTTCATTTTTTAAATAATTATTTTTCATTTTTATGAATAAATAGTTGGAGAAAGAAAAAGCAAAGTACAAATGAGATGTGTCTAAGGAAATCTCACGTGTGTGTCTTAGTCTAATCCGTATAAGAATAGGAACAATAGTTCTATATAGTGTATTATTCCGTATAGATTTAGGTTTCATACTATTTACTTAAAATGTACTTTGTACTTCTCTATAAATATAGTCACTTATTGATGAATAAATATATCTCTTTCATTACTCTCTACTTTATTCGTTATCAGACACTTTTACTCTCAAAAGCTTGAGTATTTTAGGCCTAGCTCTTTTTTTTTTTTTTTTTTTTCCAATTATAGAAGACAACAAGCTCTGAGATCAGGTAGTTCAGGTAGTTTTCAAAGTTATTAATTTTTGTTCTTTTGATTTTTGTCTCGGGGACTCGTCCCTTTCTTCTTCCATTCCACCTTTTTGTAACGAGGGGGAACTTTTTTGATATCTGTAGTGATACCGGTATCTTCACTACTTATGAGGACAAACATTGTGATAACGGTATCTTCACAATTGAGCATCGATATTTAGACCATAACGTACCTTGGTTTATCGACCTCAAAACTTGAACTAATATTCATCCTCTTCTCTTTTGTCAGATGGCTGACCTCGCTCGACCAGAGATTGAGATTTTGGACTCCCAAAGCAAGGAATACCATCACTGGGTTTCCGACGTAGAACACACCTTTATTGCAAAGGAACTCACAACAAAAAAAATTCCAGACCCACTGGCTTATCAGCCTAGTGCCCAGGTGAAATCACTGGCACTTATGTTCCTCAGACGCCACATCGATCGCACTTTGAAGATGCAGTATATGCGAAAGACCGATCCCAAAGAATTGTGGGATGTGCTCAGAGAACGCTTCATCAACGTGCAGAGTTGTTGGCCAAGTGGGATGAGATCCGCTTGCTAGACTACAAGACGATCGAGGATTTTAATCGAGATATGCTAAATCTCCAAGCTAAACTTAGCTTCTGTGATACAGTCAAGAGTGATGATGACATGATCCAATAGACATTGTCCACCTTTCCTACAACGGTTTGAATTCTCGCCAATCAATATCGCCTAGAGTATGGAAAAAACAATTTCACTACTTTTCTTGCGCTCATTACAATGCTTCAAACAACTCAGAGGCGTGATGAAATTCTCCTGAATAATAAGGTTTGCCGCAACAAGGAAAGTTCCAGAAATTAGATTCAATCAGGGTCGAGGAGGCAAGAACCCTAGATCAACAGGGAATGGACGCACACCAAGGGGTCGTGCCAATGTCTGGAGGCGAGAAGGTGGTGGTGCACACCACCGCCCCTCACAGGCTCGGCACTTTTGGTGTTCCAGCCCTGGCGGCCACCTAGGTGCTGAGCTTATGATGGGCGGCCACCACCTTCTCGCCTCCAGACATTGGCACGACCCCTAGGGGCGTTGCCGTTCCTCCTTGTGCCCCCGCCATGTGGAGAATTCCTCCCTCGTACGGTCAGTGCAACACATCCATTCCCTGTTGATTTAGGGTTCTTACCTCCTCGAGCCGCTCAGCTGTTGTTATTCAGTAGGCCTTGAATTGTTATTCAGGAGAATTTCATCGTGTCGCTCAGCTGTTTAAAGCATTGTAATGAGCGCAGGAAAAGTAGTGAAATTCTTTTTTTCATACTCTAGGCGGTATTGATTGGCGAGAATTCGAACCGCTGTAGGAAAGGTGGACGAAGTCTTTTGGATCATGTCATCATCATTCTTGACGGTATCACAGAAGCTAAGTTTAGCTTGGAGATTTAGCATATCTCGATTAAAATCCTCGATCGTCTTGTAGTCTAGCAAGCGGATCTCATCCCACTTGGCCAACAACTCTGCATGTTGTTGAACCGTTCTCTGAGCGCATCCCACAACTCCTTGGGATTGGTCTTTCGCATATACTGCATCTTCAACGTGCGATTAATGTGGCGTCTGAGGAACATAAGTGCCAGTGATTTAAGAAGATAACGTGAATTCCTCGCCATATTCTTATGAATAAATAGTTGGACAAAGAAAAAGCAAAGTACAATCGAGATGTGTTCAAAGGAAATCTCACATGTGTGTGTTTTAGTCAAATTTGTGTAGGAATAGAAACAATAGTTCTATGTTTGTGTATTATTCTGTATAGATATAGGTTTCCTACTACTTACTTAAAAGGTACTTTGTAGTCCTTTATAAATAGAGTCACCTATTAATGAATAAAGATATATCTTTCATTGCTCTATACTTTATTGTATTTCTCCTACATCACGTTATCAGACACTTTTACTCTTATACGAAATAGTAAACATATTACTACATGGAACTATTATTCCTATTCTTACACGAACTAGTCCAAGACACACACATGTAAGATTTCATTCAGATTTTATTAGATCTGGAAAAGTTCAAGAATTCCTTGCCATAGGAATCATCAATCCAAGTTGCCACCATAGTTTTCTCTAGTCACTACTAATCAAAAGAGGTTTCCTCTATATGGAGAGTGATTACTCTCACAAAATGTGCACAAATAACAAGAAATGAATCTCACACAATTTAATTTCTTGGGACTAATTTTCAGATGCACGTGTTTTTGGTTCTGTATCAAAAGTTGAGTATGTTACTCGGAAACTTGTTATCTGAAAATTAAATTTAATTTCTTGGGACTAATTTTCAGATCCCTTAAAAAGACGTTATCTGAAAATTATGTCCGGCGAATAATCCAAATCCGAATCTCATTTTGAAGCTAGATGGAAACCTTCATGTATACCACTGCTTGTAATTCATTGTTGAAGCTTGAAACTTTGAGAATTGAAACCAATAACTAACATCTAAACATACACCTCATTAATAATTCCCTCTGAGAACAATGAAGAGAATCCAAACATCTAGGCTAACAGTGTACTCAATTTTACAAAATCATGTAGAAAACATTACTTAATAAACATCAGCGGTGGTAGAGAACAATTCAAGAACAAACTAGGGAAGAATATGGGAACGAAATATCAGAGGGTAGGTACAGCAAAATCCACTACTCCAACACTGCAAAAGTACACACAAGTTAGTTAAAGTTGCATAACCGGTTTTCTAAAAGTAATTTGTAAGAAATATTTTTGAGACAATTGGAGAAGAATTTTATCTTCTAGGCTCCTGGCTTCTATCTTCTTTTATCTTTGTTTTGGGATTCTTTAAGCCATTAAAGAGCATGATCAGTTATGTTGCTGTAAGCAATCTCAGCGTGAGCTATTGCTACCAAAAAAAAGAAAAAAAGATAGTTTCCTCTACTACTTTTTTTAGAATGTAGCTTTAATATGCTACTGCTGCACATATTCGAGAATGTGTTTCCCTCATACACAAGATGTATTCCACCCCAGTGCCCAGGGATGAGCAAGCTGTCATGCAATTGGTTTCCCATTCTCTAATTAACAATTCTCAGAATACCCCAAAATAGTTGGGTTCTGATCAATGCAGCAAAACCATATACGAGTATGGGCTTTTGATATAACAATCTGTCAAATAAATTAAGTGAAAGTCATGCATTTACAAATACCTAAATTAACTAAATTTTGAGCAGAGAATAATCACACACCACAATTCACAGATTACTAAGTAAAAGAAAGAACTTTTGGATACTAGCTTACCACAGAAAGCAATGGTCCTTGCTTAAACTTGTCATGAAATGAAAACGCTATAGGCTTTGGATTCTCCCCCGGTCCTCTGATAAATCCACTGTATCCATATTTACAGTAAATCATAAGCAAATGCAATAAGATGAGAAAAGAAAGGATTAATAATAAAACTTAAAAAAAAACAATAAGAATAATCATCTCACATTAATGATGCAGAGATAAGAGGAGTCCTTCTAACATCATAGATGGCAATCAGACC
Source organism: Potentilla sterilis (assembly GCA_963682095.1). Classification (NCBI taxonomy): domain Eukaryota; kingdom Viridiplantae; phylum Streptophyta; class Magnoliopsida; order Rosales; family Rosaceae; genus Potentilla; species Potentilla sterilis. The sequence goes on along the minus strand of OY821763.1, from coordinate 20,847,532 downwards.
ACTATACAACTCATCACAATCTTTAAAAGAAACAGCCAATCGTTCTCCCGAAGCATCCCAAGCTATCTTCTCAATTCCCTGACTGAATAGATAATAACATAGATCGGAAACTGTTGTCAACAAACATTGCCATGTACAAGAGGTAAAAAGTAACACATGTTAAAAAAAAATTTGCTCAAGGTTTTCCAACTTGCCACTGCCATATGAAATACTTAATGTTTTTGGCTAAAGACATAAGATAAAATAGACACAAATGTATCTAATTGACAGGTTCAAATTTAGGAAACTTGAATGTTTTACTAGAGGGCCAAAAGAAAAAAAGAAGAGAGAGAGGAGGGGAGAGATGAAAGAAATGCGGGCAACTTCTAACACCAACATACCAAGATAACATGCGACACACAATCGCCTTTTGTAAGAATAAAAATTGCAGACAACCCATTGAATAAAGTCATTTAATTTAACACTCATGGAGATCACTGAAATGTAAAAACAGTTGGAAACGGTTGTCTCTACCTGTTTGTTAAGGCCGTAGTCTCTGGTAATTCGATAGGCAGTAGGTGCGCATCTGGGAAAAGATCAGTGAAAAGATTATACCCATAAGATACCACCAGGTTCAGATAATATTTCTTCAATACCAACTCACTAACTGTTTATCCATCTTGACAGTATTGTTATTGAATTTTAAAGTACAGTTTGCAAGTTCTATTGGTCTTCCATGAAAAACCATCACATACTGTATCTACCAGAAAGAGCATAGTAGACTTAAGAATGCTTTGACACAAAATAAAAAATGCCATAAGCATTAATACAATAATACATGGTAGTGCACACCTTCTCACTATGTACAGATAAAGGAGAAGTCTGTGCTCTTCATATTGAAGTTAGTAGGTGTATGAGAAATTTTATTACAGTCGTACAGACTGAAAAATCAAGTTGAATTGAATGAGGCAATTTGTACAGGAGATCAGCTTTCATATTGTTTTCGCAATAAACCTGTGGCATGGTAATTCCTCTAAAATGACATGTTTTGTACTGTATGAGGCTTGAGTGATATTCCAACAGAGATCCTCCTTAATGTAGGCAGTAGTATACAGCTTATTGAGGGACTGATGGTTTCTAATTCTCTGCGAGCGTAGATTAAAGGCTGAACTTGACGGCAGATATATAACTGGAAATTATTTGGCTGACATCGGCACTAGGGCTTTTCCAAAGACTGCCTTTGATTCTATTTGCACCATACACTAAAGGTTGAAGTCGAAAGTTGACTATAAGGGAAATCTGTTTTTCAAGAAAGTCAAGTATTTCTTGATGTGCAATGCAGTAGCGAATCTCTTCTCCACCCCTAAAGTAACTTCCTCAACAGAGATTATAACAAAAGATGCAATTTCCTATCTTTGCATAATTCACATAGAAGTTTAAGATAATTACATGAAGTCATGCTTAAGACACAAGAAGCAAAAGCCCCTAGAAAACCCTCTTAAAAGTACTGTAGATATGAATTATTAAAAGCTTCCAACAGCTTGAAGATTACAATTCTTGCTTAGTTGTTTCTCCAATTTCATCTTTTCTATCTCTACAGCTTCCTTCCTTTGGATGCCTTTCGTACTCTTAGGTTTTTAACATATTTCTCATCTCAATCAAGCTTCCCGAAAAAATCAGGGGTGAACAACAAATAAAGATCAAAAGGAACACATTTAATGTCAATGATTGGCTCAAACATAACGAAACTCTTGTTTCACGTACAAAAAACAATGTGAAATTAAAAAAATGAAAAGAATCTCATACATATAATTTTAAAGTAAGCTTGCATACCCAGTGATGGTGGCTTTGAAGCAAAGTGAATGGACCCCAAAGTTGAAGATTTAGAGAAAGCAAGAAGTATCATACGCCCATCAGGATCCCATGAACCTCCCTAGTATAAAGACACATAATCAGCATACGGAAAACTCCAACTGATAAAGGGACATTATTGTTCAACTAAATGTGCTTTCAATGGGCTTCATGAGTAAGTGAGGCAATGGACAAGCAAAAGTTGTATGTTACAATGGGTGATTCAATTAACAAGTGATAAGACTAAGAGTTCCACTTGCACGCTAACTACCCAAGAAAGTTACTTTGCAAGCTAACTGAGAAGTTTGAGCATTTCCACAACAAACATACAGCATACCTGTAAGGAGCCATTCATGCAAAGTAATAACCAGGGGAAAAAGCGGGAACCACTATGATGCAATATACTCACTGCCTAGACACCAGGAGCAACAAACCCTATGTTTCGAACTTATAACACACAGATTTTGTAGGATAGTAACAGAAAACTATGATTAGGAATCACCCCTGGGCCTCAATACTCCCATCACAGGAAAAATTCAGACATACTCTGATTAAGACATGACTGGGCAACTGACCATTCAGCACTTGCAGATAGCTCACATTAGCTAACATTAATGACTCATTCATAGATAAGACTCCCAACCAGAAGCATAAAAGACTTAACATATAAAACTTAAGCAAAAAATAAATAAAATAAAAATAAAAATAAAAATAAAAATAAAAATAAAACAGGCAGAAATTTGAAAGGACACCAGGATTAGAGACTTTTAGAACTAGACTCGGTCTTTCCCTCAAAGCTGCAGTAATTATCTTGAGAGCAACTAATCAAGACGTATGGAAATGGAAGGATTAGGTTCTCTCCTTTTCCATGTCTTTCGCTTGTTAATCTAAACCAGTTTAACTATGATGTCTCTCATCATGCTACTTTTGATACTTTTTAGACTGCCATACCCTCAAAATGACAGCATGGTGCAGAGACTACCAACCTCAACGATTGAAGACATTAGTGGCCATATAGATTATCACTTAATATGCATCTACAAAATGAAAAAATAGCACTGTGGCTAACCTTTACAAAGCCGCTAGTTGATGACCACGATTCAGATGTCCATGTGTTTGTCTCCCAAAGACAAAACGTTCCATCACTGTTTAACAATATCAATAATATCAGTTTATTCATCCTAAACTGCTATGTGTGCAACTAAAATTAAGACAAACCAAACTAAAGAGAAACTATTCAAAATATGAAAAAGTACAATTTTGCCGAGAAAAAGTAGTCGCCAGTTGGTGACCACTTCAGTATTGATATGCCAGCTAGTCCGCGTCGAATAGGTGTCCCAGTCCCTAAGAAAGTAGATTAGACAATTAAGTCACCGGTTGACAAAGTAAAGATATGTTTTCTGCATTAAGAGTATAAAAGCATCTAATTTATTCACCGGAAAACAAAGAAGCTTCCAAAATCCAATAGCCTAAAAGTACTGGATCCTGAATGGAGCAGATTACCGGCTCTTAATATACTTTCCAAAAGAGGGTTTTTAACACAAGCAAAGCGGCTTGCTAAAGAATTGGAAAAAAAAGAAAAAAAAAAAAGGTAAATATATATAATAGAAAAACCGACAATTCCAGTTGTGCATTAGCATATGCAATGCTTTTCAATCATATGGGTAAATTAACTATTTGATTGTGTGCAGTTAGACACGAGCTAGAACTCTATCAGTAAATTAAAAGAATAATTAAATCAGTAAATTAACTCAGTGCGTCAGTTTATAGTGTCATGCAAGCTTGAAAATAAATAGAGTGAAGAGGTTTAGCGGGCAGCATGAACTAGAACTATAAACGTGATTAATACTACTAGTTTTGGTTATGACAATCAAGTAATAACATGCTAATGCAGAAGAACGTCAAGTTTAAGACAGATGCTAAACAGAAAATAATATCATTTAATAGCTAACAGAAACATTCAGGGAGCTATACAACACTTCCTATGAGGCAAACATCAAGATAGAGTTCACTATGAATGAAAGTAGCAAATGAAGTGAGTAGTTTATGGTAAATACCTTGAGCAACATCCCATATGGTAAATGATGAACTCTCATAAGAGCCAGAAGCCAGATATGTAAGTACTTGTCAAGGATATTAAAAATAGCCATAATGTACAAAGTAAGGGTTAAAGTTAATCTAAAGCCACTGTTTAATACACTGAAGGCGGAGCATGTTTTCCTGCTTTAGAACATAGTTTATAAAAAGATTATTATTATTATTATTTTTTAGCACAAGTGATATGAAGCATGAAAGTTTCTGTGTATTTCTGCAGTCAAAGGCAAAACAAAAGCATCTGACTTTGAAGGGAATTTTTTTTGCATGTCCTAACTACTAGTATAAGTTGGAAGAAAACCTTTATTCTGATGCAGTACATATTTAACAAAATTGAACAAAAAGTGAGTTTGTTTGGATATCTTCCATCAGGACTCCAGGATAGTGCAGTAATCTGTTCTTTGTCATGACTCTGAAGAAAATCCACCAATGTATATCGGATTCCAGAACCTCTGGAGAGAGTTCCCAAGAAGGAAGAAGCGCCAGATCTCACAGATGGAACACTGCCAGGGAAAGAAGCGGCCCAAATGCAGATCCCACCACTGAAACATTCCCACAGAATGAAACAAGATCAGTGTTAACAAACAGATAGCCACTCATAAAATACGTACAATGTCATCAAGCAGGAACTCTGTTACTTGCCTGCATGCCACAGCAAGTGTTCTCCCACCATTTGGCCTCCATTCAAGTAGCTTAATGTCTTTCTGTGATTCATTAGCCAAAATGCACGGCTCCTTCCCTTCTGTCGAAGTAAAATTAGCACGAACATATACACAAGTCAAGCGAAAGACAAAAGGAAAACAAATCAAGCCAGCAAAATAAAAAACAGAAAGCAGATAAACATCTAACCCGAATCCTCATAATCTCGAACCAGAAGCTGATTAGAGCCGGATATAAATGCCATAACATGTTTATGCGGGTGCCAGCTCAGCCCCTGAAGATCAACTTCCGGTAACAAGTTCACCTACACATTAACAACCTTTTCTATCACAACTTTGCTATACGTTCAAGGTAAACTGAACTAACAGCAACGCGAAATAAAGTCGCTAATAATGTTGAAACGAATGGATACATGGTTAGGACGGAACAGGCTTTGTAGGAAGCCCTGTGCTGGAGGCGTTTCGCGGTCCGGAGAGGGTGGAGGCCCAACTTGGGATTGAAATGGAACCGGGCTGAATGTCATTCCCTGTTAAACACTCTACTCATTAGAAATCGATTAATTTGACATGAAATAGTGAATGAATTGAAAAACGGACCAGAATGTTTCCGTAGGTTTCTTTGGCTCCGTCATCCGAGAGGCTTTCAGAAGTGACTGTAATATGAGAATCAGAATAAACCAATTAGGGCGAAGAAGAAGAAGAAGAAGAAGGAAGAGGAGTTGGGACTTACTGAGGTCGCGATTGATTTCGCAAACGGTGACGGAACCCGGTTGAGGAAAGCTCGGCATATTGCTGCTTTCTCTTGCTCAATTCACAGTGTGGTTTTGAATTACGGCTTGCCTTCTTGGGTCTTTGTCATTTCACTTTTACCCCGTTGAATTTTTACACCCCCCTTTTATGAAATTTTCTTTTTTTTTATTGTTGGGTATAAACTATAAATACATTATCTGTTGGTGAAGCCTCGAGCTTCGAATCTGCTTGTTCTTCGGAGAAGTCTTCATCTTCTACTCTTCTAGTCTTCTTCTTTTTCTTCCAAATAAATTGTGAGTATGTAATTTTATTTGTTCACTTTCAGTTCATTCAATTTCAATTTGTTGTGTTTCTGGTAATTCAGACTTTGCTTCAGTCGTTGCAGTAGTTGGGTGATGATGTTATTGTTGTTATATATCTATCAATGGTGCCTCTCCCCTCATTAAGTTTGTGAATTGTGATTCGTGTTGTACTGAATAGATTGCTTCTTAGGAAGTTTGGATTCGCTGTGCAGCAGTATAGAGTTTGTAATATGTGCTGTGAACCACCTACTGCAAAACTGAACCAGTTAGTTAATACTAATAAAAACCCTCATATAGAAGAAGAAAACCTTGAAGCTTCCGAGAGGCGTCCATGGCCAGTCTGTGACAACATTGTTCTCAATTCGACACTAGCTAGCAAGCAAATGATGACCAAGCTTTGGGCTTTTGTAGGTGCCGGATTAATTTATTGTTTTTTTATTAAGTAAGAATGCTAGCTATAATTCCATTGAGAGATTTTTCTCTACAATTCATTAGAAGTAGTTACTGGTTGATATGTATATGTGTGTGTGTGTGTGTGTGTGTGTGTGTGTGTGAATTAATGATCTGATAAAGCTAGTGAGATGTGAATAGGCACCATTGAGGAGACATACAAGATGTTTTACATGTATATGAAGGATTAGATATTGCTGCATTCAGTCCAAAGTCCATACCATGTGTTGTAAGGAACTATATTTTCTTTTTCTTTCTAATATGCTTGATCTGGGAGACTGATTTTATATTGTCATTTCTGGCTACTTTTTTATTTATTAATTTGATAAATTATGTGGACCGAGAAGCATTTGCAAGCAATGGTGTGAATGGGACTATTGCAACTTGTATAGAGAATGTATATCTTTTTTTTTTTTCAATAAAGAAATTCTCTCATTGCCACCCAGATTCTCTACAGTAAGTTTTGTTTTACTTGTTCAGAAGTTCAAGCTCACCTAATTTGAATCCTGGATCCGCCACTGCGGGAGAGGATAAATGGAGGCGGCCATGGCCATGGGCAGAGGTACAGCCAAGGGCAGGTTTAGAACTGATTGGGAGGATCATTTATGGAACAAGAAAACCATGTTGCCATTGCCGTGTGCCTTGTTCCAGGTAACTCTACAGGCTCCTCCTCGTCCCCGACTAATAGTATGTGCAACCTCGGAGTTGGATGGGGCAAAAGGCTCAGGAACCACAGCCAGAGGGCGCAGACTACTTAAAATTCGTGAAGATAAGAGGAAGCGCGAGTACAACCGGCTTCACAACTATCCTGCTTGGGCTAAGTGAGTCTTTCATTATTTTTCTGTTTCTAGCTTCAGAGTTACTTTTTTCATTTTCATTGTATTAATTGATTTCTTGTTGCTGACTTCTGAGGAAAGAGTGTTGGAAAACGCGTGCAAAGACGATGCTGAGCTTAGAGCTCTTCTGGGGGATAGCATTGGGAATCCTGAGCTGATGAGGAAAAGGGTTGAAGAAAGAGTTCGCCAGAAGGGAAGAGACTTCCGCAAATCAAAAACTGGTTCAGTCCTTGCCTTCAAAGTCTCCTTCAGAGAGTAACCTTCTTCTTCATATTTCCAATCCTCTCTATCGTTATTTTAACAAAAGAAGAAGACTATTTTACACTCTCATTTGGTGTCTGACAGCTTCAATCCCCTTGATTCCTACATTTGGTTTGAATTCTTTGGAACGCCTTCTGATCGTGATGTTGATCTCTTTGGAAGTGTACGTTACTCAGTCCACTTTGTCTCAGCTTAAATTAGCCTATCAACAATATTGATCATCTGCTGGCTTCCCTGTCTGGACAATTCTTTATTTCTGCGTAACTTATTCTAAAAACTTATGCAGGTTATTCAGTCATGGTATGTTATGGGACGCTTGGGAGCCTTTAACTCTACTAATCTGCAGGTCTGTTCACTGTTCTCTTATTTTCCTTTACTTCTTCTGATACTTATATGACTGCCACTGGCTTCTTATGATTTACATGTTGTATTGCAACTGATCCTTGATTTCATAGAACAAAAGGGGAGAGGAAAAAAGGAAAATATGTTTTGCAACTTCACTGGACACTGGGATCCTAAGAGAAATGAAATAATAATAAATTAGAAATCAAAAAGGAAATTTAATTCTATTCGCAAATGATCTAATAATGCAGCTGGACTCCGGCTGTATAGTCGCGAACCCGGGATAATATATTCGTTCTGCGAAATATATAGCCATATTTGTTTTCTCTTAATTAGTGTAATAACTGGAATCTCACACTAAAGAATTTTACTTGGTCAATAACTCAATAGACTGCAATGTTTTAAATTATGAAAAATTATGTAGTGATCAGGGATCTTGTGAATTACCCAATATTTCAACAAGGGTTATGTTAACGATGTATAAAACTCTGCAACTTCTAGTTGTCAGCATATAAAGTGCCACTCTGACTGATTTCGGACCTCCGTTCTTGCTGAATATCCTCCTTAGGATGCAGCATCCCCATCTCTCGATGTTTTGTGTTAAAATGAGATGTCCTTGTGTAATATTTATTTTTTCCTATTACTTCTTGCATTAACCTGTGTTCTCTCTCAGTTTTAATGAAAGTGGTCTGATTTTGTTGAGGGAAAAATGAAACGAGACTGCAACTTCTTGTTGTTATGTCAGATCTACAAAGGGCGAGGTTTACAGAAGTTAGAATTAGCACAATAGTGAACAATTTGTAAACTTTAGATTCTATGCCTTCATCTGGTTTTAAATCTTTTCCTGCTCGAACAGTGCGTAAAATGCTAAAAGTTTGGGAAAGAAAAGATTTGCCAATGAATAATTATCATCCTTTACTCTTGAGGATTTGGTGTAGAACAGTACAATATATATCTGGTCTGTGAAATGAATAATGAGGTCTGGAACCCAATACCTCTTCCACCACCAAGGGTTTGATATCATATTGGACAGCCATTTACATTGCTTAAACTATTGGCCAGTGAGTTAACAATGTAAATCAAGCTAATATATCCCAACACAAGAGCGTGTTTGTATTAGGTCAAGAATGTTTGTGCCTCATCTCGTCCTTGAGTATTATTTTCAGTAATGCAACTGTGTAAAAGGACAGAATGTTAATTTAAATTTGATGTGGCAGTTGGCAAATTCATCTATGGAGTACAATCCCCTGTATGATGTGGATAAGGGTTTCAAAGTGATGCCATCTTCATTTCATGAGATCAGTGACATTGAGTTTCAGGATAGCTGGGGTCGTGTTTGGTATGCCACACTGAACTTATCTTAATACTTCGTCTAATATAGTTTTAAACTTTTATTTTATACGTATGAGAGCTTTCATGTTAATCAATAACAGGGTAGACCTGGGTACTGCTGACTATTTTGCTGTTGATGTACTCCTCAACTGCTTGACAGTCTTAAGTTCAGAGTAAGTTTGATTAATTTGAAGTGGAACAAAGGAATCCATTCTTCCCGAGTTTTCAGTAATTTTCCTGTTCTACATGTACAGCTTTTCTAATACTGCGTTCTTGATTGCTTTTTTTGGTGGCAGATATATAGGCATTCAGCAGATAGTTTTTGGTGGTCAGAAAATTGGTGATTGGGAAGAGGGCATGACCAATGCAGAGTATGGATATAAGTACTTCAAGATTTAGAATGGAATCATCTAATGTCCAAACTTTTGGTATTACGTTGAAGTTTACTTGATTAAATTTAGATGACACTACAACAAGAATACTATATCAAACCACAAAACCTCACGTTGTCACCTCCTATATCCTTTGGTATGACTAGTTATGTTGCTCTCTACCAACTCGATCTTTCTTCAGGACCAGAAGGTTAGACGCGTGCTCTTATAATCCTTGGTTATTCTTCGTAACAAGTGGTTTAAGCTTCTCTCTGGTCTAAATCATGGTCATTCTCAACCTAGAAAACTATCCGAATGTCTAAGAGTTGTTGGTGAGGCCAATGCAAACACAGATCTTCGTTTCCCTTTAGATTGCCAAAAATTGACGAGTCGCCGAAGCGGCACTTCAATAATAACCCTACAATCGTTAATAGTATTGAAATAAGTAGGGATCGTTCTAGCCGGGGATTAAGAGTACCTGACATGTAAAAGGTTAGAAACACATATTCACAATTATACACAAACAATGAAACGAAATCATGGGGAATTTAGATGAGGTTCGGCAACAAGTTGCCCTAAATAACTAGACACGAAATTAAATCCTAATCTAATATTTACAAGTGATTAACATCTTTCACACAAAGCACTCACACAAAAGTTCACATAACATGTAATAAACAAAAGAAAGGAAACAAGATAGCAAGTTTGAAAACATTCTAGACTCGACTTAGTTCCAACCTAATTAGAGCCCTTCGCGGTTCATCTAATCGTTATAAGACTTCTTACGTGTGTTAAGAATTAACTTCGCGTATAACCCTAACATTTACTAGTTGCTCTTAAAGACACTTCGTGTAGAGATTAATCACAACAAGTAATTATGCACAAAAATCTTGATCGAAAACATGATCTATGTATGGTGTCACTCATCCTTTCAACATGTAAATTCTTTAAACTACTCTAGTCCTAGGAAATCGACACAAATCAAGACAATGTCACATTTGACTCGACCTATGCTTAATTTCGACATGTAAGATTGCCACCACAATACATTGCACTTGTATAGAACGACAATCTTGGTTGCCTACGAATTTAAAGAATAAACCAAGTATGAGACAAGAATGAAATCGAAACATGCTTCCCTAAAACCTAACTTACAAAATACTACATATCATGTTTACAAGTCACCATACAAACCTAAAAAATTCGACACTTAGAATCAACAAATAATACCAAGACTCGAAATCAAAATAGTTTTCAAACTTATAAAACCAAAACTCAAATCGTATTATACATAGACATATAATTGAATACCATAAAAACATGCAAGCTTTATAGACAAAGTATTGCAAAATTATAAAATAAATACAAGCCATGGAATGGAGGATGATTCGGCAATGGAGGTTTCAGCAAAGGAGTGGAGTTTTATGGAAGGGGTGGAGAGGTGTTTTGGCTTGCTATTCTATATAGGATTTATAGTAGAGTATTTGGTAGAGCTAAAGGCTTGTGTTTGTGTGTTGGATATGATCAGTTTTTTCTGTGGGAAAACAAGGATTTAAATAGAGAGGAAATCGGCAGAAACCCTAGGGACCAAAACCTAATGCAAATCGGCAAAGGAAATCCTTATGCAACAAGGTTTTGGTTCCTTCCTTTCTTGGTTCTTCTAGGAGACTTCTTCAGCTGATTTTCTTTGTGGATCGGGCTGCAATGCTTCATGGACTCCTCTAGTGGATTCAACAACTCTCTTTGATGGATAATGGTCCATGGATCGGCAGCTGCAAGCCTCCTTTGCGCAACCGGCTGAAATCTGTTCAAACCGGCAAGCTTTCCTATCCGAGCTAGGAGATCATCTTTCTTCATCTTTTTCATTTCTTTTTGGCATGGCTGGATCTCCTAACCTTCATTAAGCTTGGAAACTCTCACTTGATGCATTCGGTTGCCCTTTAGATGTCAAATACAGAAAAGCAAGAAAACTGGCAGTAGGTTCCTCTTCTCGGCAGGGCAGTGACCTTGCTGTCTTGCAACTGGCATAACTTTCTCCTCATGAAATATTTTGGTGCGATTCCAATTTATATAGAAACTAGACTTGTAGAGCTTTCCGTGCATATAAGGTTTGCCTTCTAATTCCTTGTGAGTCGTCCGGCAGAAATTGTGGAAGTTGGATGATGTGCCCAGGAAATTGCTGGAACTTACTGGGTCCGATTTTGGATTGTGATTCCTGGCATCTTTCCTTGGTCCAATTGTGAAAACTCCTTCCATTGCTCAATTCTCAATATGTCTACTGCTCATAAGAGAAGAAAAATCCATCAAAAGCATCACAGAAGTTTTACAGAATCAACGAAATATTTAGAGACTTCGATTTCAGCACTTGGTCAATTTTCTGTAAATTTCCGATTCTTAAAGCACATTTTATGATAACTCTACCAAATATTCATTAATCTATAATATGACTCGATGTTTAAGTAATAAGGGCTAAGCAAAGTATAAATGTAGGCATAAACATATTAATATCGTAGCACTTTGTGCTCCTATCAATTGCTATATATGTATATAATGGGGGAAAGATATCTGAATAGCTACATGTCCAAATATACAAATGTGCACACATAATTACTTGAATCCTAAATTATACTTGTTGGATAAGGCCACTTGGAAACAAGTTCATGAGTGTTTCAGTTTGGTAAACCAGGTAAGGAATTACAAACTTGAGTCCTTTCTTTTGGTCCGGTACTGCAAACTTGAATCCAGTTCTAGCATTCGACAATGGATCGGAGTGAACTTACTGGTGATGACATACAGAACATTGAGCTTTACTGTATATGGCCACGACCACGTTGCATATAAGACGCCAATTGGTATGTCACCCTTTCGTCTAACATATGGAAGGCATGTCACTTACTCGTGGAGCTAGAGCACAAAGCATGGTGGGCCGTGAAGACCTTCAACATGGAGATTGATTCGGCCGGTTTACATAGGAAGCTTCAACTCAATGAATTTGAAGAAATTCGAAATAAAGCCTATGATGTCGCATGGATATACAAAGAGAAGACACAAGCCTATCATGACAAGATGATTCGAGGAAAGAAGTTTGAAGTTGGACAAAAAGTTCTATTGTTTCATTCACGACTTAGACTCTTTCCGGGAAAGCTGCGCTCTCGATAGGTAGGACATTTCATTGTCACTCAAGTATTTCCTCATGGAGCCGTAGAGATCCAAATTTCAATCACGTAAATGGTCAAGGCATGGTGGAGGAAACCGGAATTGAAGACACACCGAGCCAAGGCACGGTCATACAGTTGACTGCCGAGCAGCCTGCTGAGCAGTTTGCCGATGCTCCTGCAGTCCTATATGCCCACAATGCGTCGTCAAGACGATCGCTTCAATCCTTTCTTGTAGGACCTACGGTTTTCTCTATAATTTGCTTGATCTCTCGATTGCTCACTTCGGCCATGCCACTAGTTTAAGGGTGGTAAGGTGTAGATACTTTGTGCGTGACTCCATACTTCTTCAATAAAGTTTCTATGGTGCGGTTGCAAAAGTGTACAAAGTGTCCTCCACACGCTTTGCTATGAAAAAAGGCAAGAATGGACCAATGCTCTTCTTCCGGAACACATCTTCGTATCACTTGATTGCTGCATTTGTTCCATAAATATGGCTCGTTCCACACATAGTGTCATGACATCTTCTTGATCTGATCCCTTTGGTGGTTCGGCAAGGTGCTTGGAAATTGCCGAGTTGCTAGATAATTAGCAATGTCGGCATACCAAGGTTCGCTCGTTGCATCGATCCGAAAGAGTTGCTCATCCAGGAAAGTCTCAAGTAGTTGTAGCTCGTCCTCTTCCTTTACAATTCGGCTCAAATGGTCGGCTACAACATTCTCACTTCCTTTCTTGTCTTTGATCTCTATGTCGAACTCTTGAGGTAAGAGAATCCATCGAATGAGATACCCCAAAGCGGCATGATCACTATAAACTATCACCTTAGAGTTCAAAAGATATGATCGAAACTTCTCCAAAGCAAATACAATTGCTAAGAGTTCTTTCTCGGTTATGGAGTAGTTGAGTTGAGCATCGTTGAGAGTCCTCGATGCATATTAAATAGCACACGGCTTCTTCTCTATTCTTTGTACGAGCACAGCTCCTAAGGTGTAGTCTGAGGCGTCACAAATGAGCTCGAACGACAGCTCCCAATTCGGTGGCGCCATGATCGGTGCCAAGCACAAAAGTTCCTTCAATCGGTTGAAGGCTTGCTCGCACGCTTCACTCCACTCAAACAGCACATCCTTTTGTAAGAGAGCACTTAATGACTTTTCTATTAAGGAGAAGTACTTGATAAATCTTTGATAAAATCCGGCATGGCCAAGGAATGATTGCACGACTTGCACATTTTTAGGAGATGGTAAGTGTTGGATAAGATCCATGACGAGTCGCCGAAGCGGCACTTCAATAATAACCCTACAATCGTTAGTAGAATAGAATAAGTAGGGATCGTTCTAGCTGGGGATTAAGGGTACCTGAAATATAAGAATGTTAGACAAAAACATATACATATATGCACACAACTGTCACACTTATATACATATATACATATAGACAAACACACAATTAAATGGGGGAATTCAGATTTGATTCTAAGTTCCTACGAATTGAAAAACAAAACAAGAAAATAAATCCTAAGTTACTATGTACATGTTGGTCGACATCTTTCACACAAAGCACTTATCAAAAACTATCATAACACATAGAAAATCACAAGTAAGACTCACGGCAAGCATGCAACAAAATATCCTAGACTTGACTTAGTTCCAATCCTAACTAGATTCCGTAGTGGTTTCTCTAGTTGATTTAGACTTCACGAAAATACTTAGAATAAGCTTAGTACACAAACCTAATCTTTAGCTAACCGATTAAAGACACTTAGTGTAGAAAATAACCAATTAACTAATGATGCACGAAATCTCTTGTTGGAAACGTAGTAACATGTATGGCGTCACTCATCATGCATAGACACGCAAGTTTCAATGAAATACTCTACTCCTAGTGCAATAACACAAACCAAACCGACTTAGTGTTCTAATTCGACCTATGTTACTACGAGAGATGAAATCTCAACCTCGACGAAATATCAAGGCCTTTGACTACGTCTAACCCTCAATTTCAAGAGGCACACGAAATCATGAAACTAACCAAGTGCAAGAAAAGAATTAGATTGTGAACATTCTTCCTAAAGACCTACCTATGATTTCTACAAGTTATGTTTACATGTTATCATTTAAAAACCTTTGAAAACGAAACTTGATAATGTAGCAAATAAAACCAAGAAATGAAATCATACAATATATTTAACATGCAAAACCAAACATTCACATTGTTCATACATAGACATAAAAACAAATACCATAAAAACATACAATCTACATAGACATAGAGTTGTAAAACTATAAAATTACAAGCCATGGAGATGATTGAGGATTCGGCAAGGGTAGGATGATTTGGAAGTGGTGGTGATGTGTTTTTGACTTGCTATTCTACATATGATTTATGGTAGAGTATTTGGTAGAGCTTTAGACTTGTGTTTTGGTTTAAGATGTGACAACTTTTCTGTAGAGAGGATGCCTCTATATATAGAAGAGGCTGCATAGTCGGCAGGAACAAGGATTTGTAATTCGGCAAGGAAAAGGGTTTTCCTTTCCGGATTTGGTTTGGATTTCCTCTTTTTGTTCTTCTAGGAATTTTGCCGAATTTCTTTATGGACTAGAGCTGCATGGACTCCTTCTTGGATCAGTAACAATGCTCGATGGATTGTAACGACTCGAACCTTAAAATACCCCTTATAAGTTTTAAATTAATTTTGACGTTTCGGAAATTTATTTTTACGACTCGGAGGTTTGAAAAGTTGACTTTTTATAAATTGACCCAACCGAGAATTTAATTCATCGATGAGATAGAAGACGTTAAAACGAGTTCGTGGACACGTAGCAGGTTTGTTTTAGAGTTCGTAGGAAAAAGTTATGATATAAAATCGGGGAGAGATTTCAGAAATTTCTAGAAACGAACGGAAATTTCCAGAAGAGGGAATATTATTAAAACAGAGGGGAATATTCCTTTCCCTTTTTTTTTTTTTTTTCTTTTTTTTTCTCTCTCTCTCTCTCTCTCCCTCTCTTCCCCCCGATCGGCCCCGACCCGAGCCTCCTCCCCTCCACCCATCTCCGCTGTCCGGTCGAACTGGACCGCCGCGCCGGTCACGTTCGGACCGACTCGGCCCCCTTTTCTCTTCTGTGGCGGCGGTATGGCTCCAATCGCCACCGTTCGGCCGGGTTTTAGGGGAGAGGGATCGACTGTGTCGAGCCGGAACTCCCTCATCCGGCCACCGATCAGCCCGATTCCAAGGGGGAAAGGAAGACCTCGACCTACACGTCAATTCCATGGAAGGAATTGAACCGTTTCAGTCTAGGTAAGGAGAAATTAGAATTTGGGATTTTAGAGTTTTTGTTAATTTCGGTGGAGGTTGTGATTTTGTTGTTTTTGGTATAATTGGAGGTTAGAATTGAGTTCAGGACGATGTTTAGAGTAGTTTTGGTGTAATTTGAGGTTCGATTGGTGGAAATTAGAGAAATTGGAGATTGGAGGGGTGCTGCCGCCGTTTGAGGCGGCTGCAAGGGTGTTTTGGCAGCGGGGGACGACGGGGATGAGGCCATGAGGTGGTGGCAATGGTGTTGGGCTAATTTTGGAGTTGATAGGAGGCGTTTTGGCCTCTGTGGCGGAGCTGCCGTCGGCGAGAGGTTGAAGAAGGGTAAAAAGGTGAAAAGTAAAATGGTAAAAGGTAAATAGTGAACGGTAAAACAGTAAGAGTAAATAGTAAGTAGTAAAAGTGATTAGTAAATAGTAGTTTTGACTTAGATCGTTGACTATTGACTTTGACTATTACTGTTGACCGTTAAAAAGTTACTGTTGACCTTCTGTAAAAGGTAAAAGTCGGTTAAAAACGGGGTTTTACGTCAAATTGGAAATAAAAGAATTGAGCGATCTTTGTTCCCAGTGGGTGGGTGGTTGCGGTGTGGGAGCAAAGGGATTTTTAGTAGGTTTTGGGTTATTTTTCGGACCCGTTTCGGATTTTCTGAGGGAATTTCTGGGACGGGTCGTTACAGTGGTATCAGAGCGGGAATATGATTCCTCGGGGTTAAGGAATAGTTAATAAATTCTTGGTGGTTAATGCGTTGATCGAAGACTATGTGTGTGGTTGTCGTTGGCGAATAGAATTCTATTTTATTTTTAAATTAATGCGTACATAAACATTTTATTAAAAATGAAGTTTATTTTCATATAGTTTTATGATTTTTGCCAAATTAAAATTTTGTGTTACAAAATATTAATTTGGGCTATATGTTTACGACTATTTCTTTTAAATAGTACGTAATATTATTTGGAAATGGGATTTCTTAGAATAATATAATTTGATTTTTCTGAAGAGATACGTATATCTTTTATTCAAAAGATCGAAAATGAGATTTCCGGAGGTTTTATGATTTTATTATTTGTAATTAATTTCACGACAGGTAGATTGTATTTATTTTCTTTCGATATTATTCTGGGGATGAGGAGCATATTGGTTATAAATATTTTTCCTTGAGATTATTATTTTATTTTATTTTGGCGTAAACGGTCTATTCTATATTCATTGGATTGATAGGATTATCACTAAATATTTGGATTTAGAATATCTGTTTGGGTCCTTTCGCTGTTTTGACAAGTTGGATGCGACACATGTGAGGATTTAATTAATTCTTTACATTCGTTCGTGTCCTATGTTAAGTAAGTAGATATTTCTACTGTGTTTTGGGATTAGTTTGGCTTGTTCTCGATTCTACTCGATTTTATTTGACATGATGAGTAACAATGAATAAATCCTTGGATCACTGCAAAAGTGTAAATTGCATTAAGTAAGGCTGAACAGTTATCATACTGATTTTTGTTCTTTTTCCATGATTTTAGAAATACGGTTGTCTAAAATTTACAAGAATGTACTCGGAGTCCTTTGGTTTATCTCTCCATATATAATTCTATATTGTTGAGATATGTTTTTGTGTTCTGTTATGAGGTAAGAACTAACCTTTATTTCCTACTTGAGCGATCAAAATTCTGAGTTATGTATTAATACTTTTAAGGTGAGTCCCGTACATTTAGTCTTGAATCTATGGAACTTTTGAATCTGTGTTTCCTACTTTCTGTATGATGCTATTAGCTTTATTTTTAAATTGAAACTAGTACTTAGATCGTTGTCTACTTGAAAATTTGGGTGAAAATTTGGGTGATCGGAGATGGGATCAAAGTTGGTATAAATAAGAGTTATGGAATTATATTAGGCAGTGACTATTTGAGTTGTGATCAACTATACTTAACGTTGAATTTTATTAGTTGATTGTTGTAGGAACGAAGGGGGAACCGGAAGGTGAAAATTAATATCATGTCAATTTGGATAATTTATCAGGAGTGTTCTTGTTGGGGACTTAAGTTGAGATTTTGACTATTGCAAGTGTGTGTTTGTGTTTGTGTGGTACAAAATATGAGTTCCCTTTTGTCAATGGTGTTGGTGGATTCAACCTTGTATGTTAACTGATACAAAATGGGAATATGTTGGGCTTGTTAACTAGTTGAGAATTTAGTTTTACTGATATTACGTTGTTATTAAACAAATTGGGTTCTTGAATTACTCTGATTAACAAGTCGAGTAGAATTGTATTTTTCATGGTAAATATGCTATACGTTTAATTTCTAGCATTTACACTAATACTTTGAAAAGTTGTGCAGAAATTTCTGGTGGGCTAGTACCCTGAAATTGTTATGAAGGCGTTGTATATCTTTCTTTTCCACATTTGTATTTAATTGTAAATTATGTGTGTATTGGTGTTCATTTGTATAAGTACTTGTAAGTATAAGTGCATTAGTCAACAAAGCTAGAGACGAATCATGACAGCAAGAATCCATCAGGGAAGAATGTGTTAATCTTCAGAATGCAGGTATGCATTCAAGTAAGTCTCTTTTTTCGATTAACCAATGAATTGTTAATATGTTCTATAGCTAATATGTGATGGCTGATGTTCTAATGGATAATTTATAGAGTATTATGATTTCTCAAGCGAGAGAAATTATCATAAAACTATACGAGCTATCGGGCCCAATAATTCATATAGTTTTATGATAATTGTATATTTGGATATATTGGGGGAAACGTGAGTATGAATATTTATTCACCACATCAGGATCGTCTGCTGCTAGCTAGCAGTAGCGTGGGACGCTACATGTAGCCCTGGGAGGTTCTGACCCGAGCCTGGGAGGCTCACTGTTACATTTGGGTCGTCTTGAGCTAGCTAGCAGTAGCGGGAGACGCTACATGTAGCCCTGGGAGGTTCCGATCCTTAGTAAGCCTGAGATTGTGTTATGAGAGGCCAGGTCGTCTTGAGCTAGCTAGAAGTAGCGTGGGATGCTACATGTAGCCCTAGGAGGTTCCGACCCGAGCCTGGGAGGCTCACTGTTACATCTGGGTCGTCTTGTGCTAGCTAGCGGTAGCGTGGGACATTGTTTCAGTAGTCCTGAGAGGTTCCGACCTACAGCCTTGGAGGCTGGGTCGTCTTATTACTAGTGTTTCTGCCTAAACCCGGGGGCCTGGTAGATACAGATGAATCCAACTTGATCTCCTGCAAACCTGCTTACTAAGGGAAATACCGGGCGGGCCGGTCTTCTCCTCTCCGATGCCTAAGTTAGTATAGTTGGAATATATATAACTTGAGCACGTATGTAAACAGTGAGAGAGATAAGTTACCCATTAATGAGGGTAGTTGGGGCCCTTATATAGGTGGCTGGGGGTGAGGGCTAGCCTCACTCTTCGATGTGGGACTGGTTCCCTTCAAAGGGCAGTTCTGGTGACCTCTTTGGCAGGCTGGCGTCCCCGGTCCCAGGGTCCCTGGCACCCGGATAGACTGCTGGACCCCGAGGCCGGGTGCTGGTGGCTCGGTCCTGGGCCTCGGGCCAGGCCCTGGTGCACTTGCTGCGGGTCTGTGGGCCTGCTGTAGCCTCTCTGCGGCTACTGTCAACAAGTCCCCCAAGTTCCCGGTCAAGTGCAATCTTGAATGGGGACTTAAAAGTCTGTCTTGCTCTTGTCCTGCAGACCCGCAGGGTTACCAACCCAACGGTACCCAGTCTCCCAAGTCCGCGTTGAAGATTGGGCGTGACCGAGGTGAGTACCTATTTACCGATGGCAAGCAACGATTTATAAGTACGTTTGTAATATGAGTAGCACTGTGCTCAAGTGTTGTGGTGCTATGGGCTTGGAGTGGGGTGAAACCCGGAGTGTATGATATGATGATGCCATGCAAAAGATGTGTGCATGGGATGATAATGGAGCGTTGAGATCCGCCATGCAATAGATGGTGCATAGAATGATAATGGAGCGTTGAAATCCGCCATGCAATAGATGTGTGCATGAAAGCTCGACCGGGCACTCTGCCGTGCCAGTATAGAGCGGAGTTCACTGGGCCACTACCGGGCGTTCTGCCATATCGGTACGGAGCGGAGTTCACTGGGCCACTACCGGGCGTTCTGCCATATCGGTACGGAGCGGAGTTCACTAGGCCACTACCGGGCGTTCTGCCATATCGGTACGGGTCCCAGGTGAACTTAAGTACTGGACCTCGACCGGGCGTTCTGCCATATCGAGACGAGGTGGAGTAGAGGACCTCGACCGGGCGTTCTGCCATATCGGTAGGAGTCCATATTGCTAGGCTGCGGGGAGATTACCCGGGTGTTGCGGGCTGTTTGAAGCGCCGGTGAACACTTGCTAGTTCTTCTCAGCTTGTTTGAATAAGCGTTGAGGTAGGGGGTGGCGTTGAGGTGACAAGGCTCGCACTGCAGCCCCACGTTGATCACGGTTCAATGCGATGCAGGGTTTTTATCCTGCTGGACAAGAGTACATGGGTTAGATGTAAACTCACCCGGGTGTATAAAGCCCATGCCGGTCGAATGTTCTCATGACCGGGGTCATGCCATGGAGCCGGGCGAGACTCGACCGGGCGTCCTGCCATATCGAGATGAGTCCCCTAGTGAAATGCCATGGGGCCGGGTGGATCGCGTTCCCGGGAAATGCTCTCGAGCCGGTTGAATGTTACGTAACCGGTGGGTGGAGCTCGACCGGGCGTCCTGCCATATCGAGACGAGTCCGTGTTGAGAGATGTAGCTGGGTGGACCTCGACCGGGCGTTCTGCCATATCGAGACGAGTCCCTCAGTGAAATGGCGTGCAGCCGGTTGGATGATCATAACCGCGAACTGCCATGGTGCCGGGACAATACCCGGGACAATGCTCTCGAAGCGGTTTGGGAAACCATAACTGATAAGAGGTCTTCAAGATATGCAGCGAAGAAGCCATGCAGCCGGTTGAATGATCATAACAGCGAACTGCCATGGTGCCGGGTGGATGGTTCATACCCGGGACGATGCTCTCGAAGCGGTTTTGGAAACCATAACCGATAAGAGGTCTTCAAGATATGCAGCGAAGAAGCCATGCAGCCGGTTGAATGATCATAACCGCGAACTGTCATGGTGCCGGGTGGATGGTTCATACCCGGGACGATGCTCTCGAAGCGGTTTGGGAAACCATAACCGATAAGAGGTCTTCAAGATATGCAGCGAAGAAGCCATGCAGCCGGTTGAATGATCATAACCGCGAGCTGCCATGGTGCCGGGCGTTCTGCCATAACAAGACGAGTCCCCCAGTGAAATGGCGTGGGACCGTGGAGCCTGGGGAAGTGTGGGAGGGCCTGACGCCTCGGTTCCCGCTCCTACCTTCCTGTCGCCAGCGTGTGGGACAAGTGGCTGACATGCATTTAAGGAGGAAGTCCATCAGTCCCGTCAGTTATGATGGCATGGGCAGTTTACCAATGCTGGGACACGTGCCAGCAGGGGGCGGTCTTGAGATGGAGGGCCTGGATTCGCAGGTGTTTGAGTTGCTCTGACTACGTGTTTTTGGAGGGATTTCGATTGCCTAGGGCATCGGCCCCCTCTATAAAAAGGCCTCTTCTACTTTTCTTTCTGCTGTTGCTTCTTGCTTTGGAGAAACTAAGAGAAAGAGAGAAATCCGGCGAAAACTCTGAGCCCTTCGCCCCACGAGATTCGTTTTCGCGAGCGCTCCCTACTCTTTTCCTACCATTGCTCGCTGCTTTCGCAGGGCGGACTGTCCTCGGTTGAGCATATTAATCGGTAAGTTTGTTGATTTCTTTGCCCCGGTGTTGTTCTTGTTTTGGTTTTGTTGTTTTGCGGCGGGGGGGGGGGGGGGGGGGGGGGGGGAGGGATCTCTGTCACTGACTGAACTGCTCTGCGGCAAACTTGGGGAGAGGCCGTAGAAGGCGCTGTTGTAGCCTGTTGCTGATGAGCGCTAGGGTTTTGTTTCTTCCCCTAGGTTAAGATGTCTTCTTCTTCCGAATCGGCTGCCAGGGGTCCCATCGTGGATGATGCGGAGAGGCTGGAGGACTGGCTCGGTTCGGAATCCCCGGAGACCGAAGTCGCTGACTGCTTCGGGAGCAGGGCTTCGTCTCTGTCTTTGTCTTCGTCTTCCGGGGCTGAATCCTCAGAGACTGAAATACCGCACGGGGTGCGCCTTGCGGGTGCTTCGGCCGTGAGCTACACCATTAGCAGAGGGAAGGATGCTGTGGTGTGTGATGAACCGGAGGGTAGCATGACCCCTGGAGAGATTGCAGCGTTCTGGGAAACGTGGGGTATCCCGGATGAGGTTCTGCTGCGGCCCCTGAATCCTGGGGAGTCAGCCTGCAACCCGGAGGCAGGTTGGGTTGCCGTGCATCAGGACCAGTTCCGTCATGGATTCTCGCTCCCGCTGCCAAATTTCGTGCAGTATATGCTCAGTGCGCTGCAAGTGTCGCCCGCAGCTTCTTGGGCTCCAGTGGAGGCGACTACTGAGCCTCGGCTGCCTGTAAGAGTTTTCCGGGATGAGTATGCCAACGGCAAACGAGTTCCGGTCCTTGTATAGGCTGTCGTACTCAAGGAAGCAAGGGTCCCGAGGTTGCCTGTCCTTCAACGCCCGGAACCATCAACCGATCATCACCAATATGCCTACATGGGTAGACAACAGCTGGAGAAAGAAGGTGGTGATGGTGGGCGGGAGGTGGCAGAAGAGGAGTAAATGTACCGGGTTCCTGGCGCCTTCCAACCCATTGGCGACCAGTCGTTCGAGCTATTCGCTCTGGAGCATGAGAGGATCTCGACCATACTCGGATGATGGGACAATCTGGAACGGAGTTCCTTCAACTTTATCCGGCGAGAAGTGCTGGAATACTACCAACTCGGGCGGGGTCCCGGTGCGTAGCAGGCCCTTTAGCGGTGATACTTGTGCTAGTTCTGGCAAAATGCTAACTGTTCGCTTTCCTTGCAGGTGCATCTTCCCGGGCGGTCATCAAGCCCGAAACCACTCTCTCAATGGACGGGGAAGACCTCCTTAACAAGCTGAAGGAGAAAGGCGAGACCGTCTCGCGGACGTCGGTGGACGAGGAGTCCGGCCGGCTCACGACTCATCCGGAGCCGAGGGCCATGGATGTTGATGACGGCGCCTACATCCTGAGGCGGGTGAAGACCCATCCTGCTGCGCCCAAAGCGGTGCCTGGAAAGGGCAAGACTACTGGGGGGCCAATGAAGATTCCCGGTGGAGTGAGCAGGATCCCCAGCCGGCCGGTGTCTATGCCGTACGTGGCTCGTGTCGCCCGGGTGGGCGCACGATCTTCTTCTCTGGAAGGCCGGGGAGAGAAACGGAGGGGCGGGGACATTCCTTCCTCCGCTCTGGTGACGCTTACCGGCGGGTCATCACGGGAGAACCTGGCCAAACGGTTCAGGGCAACCAGCGGTGCTCAACCTAACTCTGCCGGGGAGAAGGCTGCTGCTGCCCGGCAGAGTAGTCCCGCGCCTGCGGAGGCACCGAGGGGAAGCTCGGACAGTGCACTCGTCCGGCAAGTGGCGGCGGACTTGGCCGGCCTTGGTCTGGACAGACCTGGGGTTGCTAGAGCCCTGGCGGGCGGGAACCGCCCAAAATGCAAGGAATCCGTCCTCCGGGTAAGCACTAACGGGTGCCACTACACTGCTTGTAGGTTGTGTGTCTTACTGCCCGATTAACTGTTTCTGTTGTTGTGCAGCTGCTGTACAGTCTGTACCAACCGGATGCGAGCGAGGAACTGTCGTAGCTGAAGAGACAGATAGCTGCTTTATCGGAGGCCCGACAGCGCCTGGAGGTGGAGAAGTCCCGCTCGGATCGGGAGAAAGCCAGATCGGAGGAGAGGGCCAAGAAGCTGGAGGAGCAGAACCGGAGCCTGGAGAAGGAGAGGGCCGAGCTGGAAGCCAAGGTGGACGAGCTCCAAGTGGGAGCTGCCGCTCTGCGTGCCGCCACTGCTGCTGCGACCGGGGAAGACGACCCAGAACTCTATGAGCGGGTTGTTCTCAAATACCACGAGAGCGATCAGTTCCTGGAGTTTCTGGAGAAGGCCAGGGAAGAGGGCATCTCGGATGCGTACACGGAATGGGCGGGGAAGGGATGGTTAGACACTTCCCTGATGCCGATTGCTGCTGAAGGAGATATCCATGAGCAGTCGGACATCCATCAGGAGGCGGTGGAGGGGCAGCCGGAAGAAGTGACTGGCTCAGACTTGGATTCTTTTACCAACAGTGCCAAGTCTCCCCGAGCCAGAGTCGACGCCGGAACTGAGGTCAACGACGAGGGTACCGCAGGAGAGGCTGGCGAATTGCCTGCTGAGGGCGGAGTCATAGCTCCTTAGGATTTTCCTTGCTCTTTTCCTTGTAATCTTTCTGGAACGGTTACTGCTTGTATACTTGCTTGATTATGAATATATTTGAACTGGCGGAGCCGGTGAAATTTTCTCAAAAGTAGTCTGCATATATTTCTTGTGGTATTACAATGGTTGAACTGGATGTACGCCAAACTAACCGGAGGCTTGGGCGAGCCTACCAGGCCTGGTCTTGCTCCCGGTCGGGATCTGCTCTCCTTTCCCCTACGTACCGCTGGAGCTGGCCGCTATTAATCAAACCCTGCACCGCTGTCTTGAGAGCACAGCACTGGCTCGTCCGATGAGTAGCCTCATCATGATAGGAGCAGTACTTGCCCATTTGTGCCGTTGTAAGTTTTCCCTTCGGGTACCTTCTCTTGGGCGGTGGGGGGATGACGCTCCCGTTCTCAAGTAAAATGTCCTCGTAGGAAGTGGTGAGAGCGGTGAAGACTTCTTGACCGGCCGGTGGTGCTGGCATGATCGCCAGAGGACGTTCCTGGCGGTAAGGCGCCGGCTTGTGCTCGTTCTGGGGCTTGTTAGGATAAGGCCTCTGCTGCCTTTGTGGCCAGTTTCTATTGGGCCGGCTCGGCCGGGCGGCGCGGTTCTCGGTCCGCTGACTGGGCTTGTCCTCTCGGCTGGGCGGGGGGTTCTCTTCCTGGGAATGGTCTTCCCGCTGCTCATCCCGCTTCCTCTTCAGCAGGTGGTGCCCATATGTCTCGTGATCAGCCTGAGCATGCCGGATGGCCATTGCCATCAACTCATCATACCCCTGCGGGAGTTCTACCCGGACGGAGCCCTTGCTTGAACGCCATTTCGGCGATGCCCTTGTCCAGGTTCCGAACCCCGGTAGTGGCTGTCTGCCATCGGTTGACAAAGGTCCTCAGTTCCTCTCTGGGTGCCTGCATGCAGTTGAAGAGGATGGTCGACGTCCGGGCTCCCTCGACCCGGAGGATGAAGTGGCCTACAAACCGGTTGGCTAACTGTTCGAAAGCCTCGATCGAGTTCGCCGGAAGCTCGTAGAACCAGCTGAGTGCCTCTCCAGACAGAGTTTCCTGGAAGATGTTGCAGCATACTGCATCAGAGTAAACCTTGGCCCAGGTCTGGGACCGGAAACTGTCCAAATGCTGGTACGGGCAGCCGGACCCTGAATAGGTGAGCTTGAGGGACTTCTGGTTGCCAGATCGTCCCGACTCTATGACCCGGTGCGAGAAAGGGCCCGTATGCTCATTAAACCGGGCGCCCTCCACCGGCCGCGCGGCTCTTCTCTCGTTGGCCTCCATTTGAGCCTTCAAGTCTGACACAGTGTCGGCTAACATCTGCAATGCCCGTGCAGTCGGGGTCTCAACTTCATCCACAGACGAAGTGTGGAGCTGGCGGGAGGTTGGCGCGCTCTTCGGCGGACCTGCACCGCCCGTTGACCTCGCTCGCTCGGCATCATGGGGCCGGCAGCCCGATGACTGCCCTGCCTCGTACTGCTGAGGTTGGACTGGCGGGGGTGCCGCTTGCGCCCTGTCCATAGCGTCGCTGCGCTGTTGTCCTCTCTCTAAGGCGGCTACCAGGGCAGCGTTCACTGATTCCATCTCTTCGTACCGGGCGTTGGACTTGGCTCTGTCCCTGTCGCCCTCTTCTCTTAGACGATTGACCTCTGCGGCCATTGCCCGTATCTTTCCTGCCATACCGCTCTGGTCGGGGCTGTACGTAGTGTCCCGGTCACTATCACAGAGCGGGCTCTCAGATCGGTCGCTCATATCATCCGAGAATGTCAAGGAGAGGCCTCGGAGCACTGGACTGTCTTCATCCTCTGCCGGGCCTTGCCCGCGCGGGCTGTCGTGGTGTCCCGGTCCCGGCATGCCGGACGGCCTAACACAGCTTCCTCCTCCCTGACCGTTGCCCTGGGCGCCACGCGGCTCCCGCGTGACGGCCGGGGTGGAGGTGAGCGTTTGCACTAATGCAACACGTCCCTCCTCAGTGGTACCTCTCTCTTGCCTTGCCTCCGAACTTTTGGTCATGGGTGATGCTTACACGGTTTTCTGTCCAAGGTTCCCACAGACAGCGCTAATTGTTTCTGCCTAAACCCGGGGGCCTGGTATATACAGATGAATCCAACTTGATCTCCTGCAAACCTGCTTACTAAGGGGAATACCGGGGGGGCCGGTCTTCTCCTCTCCGATGCCTAAGTTAGTATAGTTGGAATATATATAACTTGAGCACGTATGTAAACAGTGAGAGAGATAAGTTACCCATTAATGAGGGTAGTTGGGGCCCTTATATAGGTGGCTGGGGGTGAGGGCTAGCCTCACCCTTCGATGTGGGACTGGTTCCCTTCAAAGGGCAGTTCTGGTGACCTCTTTGGCAGGCTGGCGTCCCCGGTCCCAGGGTCCCTGGCACCCGGATAGACTGCTGGACCCCGAGGTCGGGTGCTGGTGGCTCGGTCCTGGGCCTCGGGCCGGGCCCTGGTGCACTTGCTGCGGGTCTGTGGGCCTGCTGTAGCCTCTCTGCGGCTACTGTCAACAACTAGCTAGCAGTAGCGTTGGACGCTACTTAGTAGCCCTGGGAGGTTCCGACCTGCAGTCTTGGAGGCTGGGTCGTCTTGTTAGCTAGCTAGTACCCACGCAGTAGCGTTGGACGCTACTTAGTAGCCCTGGGAGGTTCCGACCCGAGCCTGAGGCTTACTGTTTTATGGTGGTGCTGACTTTCCCCTGATGTATCTGATATGATGAGATACATTTTGATATTTGGTTATGTGATTTCGAGAATATTTTTATGTTCGGAGAATTCTAATTATTCTATAAATTCCTGAATCAGCGGGGCTGGATATTTTGTTATGAAAATACTTCGGAGTGGACCGATGGTGATTATACCTATTGATTTAAATTGTGGATTATGTTGGCTTGTGAAACATATTTTGTTGACTAAAGTATCTTATGATTTATTATTCGTGAGGTTAATATGAGGAGAGAGAGGGGTTGTATTGGTGCTCGTAAGGTTGTCGTGGTGGTCAATTATTGTTTATGCTTGACCTATTTATAATTGATTAACGTCTTGATATGATGGGAATTGTACTTGTGCTTATTGATTATGTATTATGATCGATTGTTTCTATTCTTAATGAAAATGCAAACGGTTGAACCCCTGTCGTATTTAGTGGGTGGGTGGTTGTGGTTACGATGAGCAGTAAGCTCTAGGGGTTTAGAAATGAGTTGTTGATTTGGCGTATTATATAATGTTTGCAAGTTGCATCTTTAATTCAGATTGATAGTTTTGTTATGGAATTTTTCTTGTTAATATGGGGAGCACGGTGGCTCCATATGTAGATGTTAGATTTGAGAATTTAGAAGTGTTATGTTGAAATTTCCTACAGGTAGGGTTGTCCATTTTAAGGTAGGTCATGTCAAAATTTTCGGGTATAATTTTCCCTTAAAGTGGAGCCCGCAAGGTTGATGGGAGTTTGTGTTCATGGTTGGTGACTTGAAATTTTGTTAAGAAATTGGTTATGATTTCTTGGATAATTTATATATCCTGAGGTGGAAAATTTTTGTTTGGAACTTAATTCGGCCTTCCTAGCCTATGGGAAGTGAATTGATCAAATAGTTTTAAAATAAGATATACTAAGCTATAAGTTATATTTCAAGTATTTAAATGTTGAGTGGTGGCTAAGTGGGGCCATATATAATCAGAAACTTGATTTGTTTCTCATTCTCTCATCACTAGGAAATGATTTGGGTGTCTACAGTAATCCCCAAATGAAATTACTATGAAACTTATAAGCATGGGGCAGTGAGACGTGTGTACCCCTGTCTTTATTCTTGGCGGCTATGCAAATTTCGAGGACGAAATTTTTATAAGGAGGAGAGATTGTAACGACCCAAACCTTAAAATACCCCTTATAAGTTTTAAATTAATTTTGACGTTTCGGAAATTTATTTTTACGATTCGGAGGTTTGAAAAGTTGACTTTTTATAAATTGACCGAGAATTTAATTCCTCGATGAGATAGAAGACGTTAAAACGAGTTCGTGGACACGTAGCAGGTTTGTTTTAGAGTTCGTAGGAAAAAGTTCTGATATAAAATCGGGGAGAGATTTCGGAAATTTCTAGAAACGAACGAAAATTTCCAGAAGAGGGAATATTCTTAAAATAGAGGGGAATATTCATTTCCCTTTTTCTTTTTCTTTTTTTTTCTTTTTTTTTCTCTCTCTCTCTCTCTCTCTCTCTCTCTCTCTCTCTCTCTCTCTCTCTCTCTCTCTCTCTCTCTCTCTCTCCCTCTCTTCCCCCCAATCGGCCCCGACCCGAGCCTCCTCCCCTCCACCCATCTCCGCCGTCCGGCCGAATTGGACCGCTGCGCCGGTCACGTTCGGACCGGCTCGGCCCCCTTTTCTCTTCTGTGGCGGCGGTATGGCTCCAATCGCCGCCGTTCGGCCGGGTTTTAAGGGAGAGGGATCGACTGTGTCCAGTCGGAACTCCCTCGTCCAGCCACCGATCGGCCCGATTCCAAGGGGGAAAGGAAGACCTCGACCTGCACATCAATTCCATGGAAGGAATTGAACCGTTTCAGTCCAAGTAAGGAGAAATTAGAATTTGGGATTTTAGGGTTTTTGTTAATTTCGGTGGAGGTTGTGATTTTGTTGTTTTTGGTATAATTGGAGGTTAGAATTGAGTTCAGGGCGATGTTTAGAGTAGTTTTGGTGTAATTTGAGGTTCGATTGGTGGAAATTAGAGAAATTGGAGATTGGAAGGGTGCTGCCGCCGTGTCGGCCGCCGTTTGAGGAGGCTGCAAGGGTGTTTTGGCGGCGGGGGACGACGGGGATGAGGCCATGAGGTGGTGGCAATGGTGTTGGGCTGATTTTGGAGTTGATAGGAGGCGTTTTGGCCTCTGTGGCGGAGTTGCCGTCAGCGGTGGCGGCGAGAGGTTGAAGAAGGGTAAAAAAGTGAAAAGTAAAATGGTAAAAGGTAAATAGTGAACGGTAAAACAGTAAGAGTAAATAGTAAGTAGTAAAAGTAATTAGTAAATAGTAGTTTTGACTTAGACCGTTGACTATTGACTTTGACTATTACTGTTGACCGTTAAAAGGTTACTGTTGACCTTCCGTAAAAGGTAAAAGTCGGTTAAAAACGGGGTTTTACGTCAAATTGGAAATAAAAGAATTGAGCGATCTTTGTTCCCAGTGGGTGGGTGGTTGCGGTATGGGAGCAAAGGGATTTTTAGTAGGTTTTGGGTTATTTTTCTGACCCGTTTCGGATTTTTTGAGGGAATTTCTGGGATGGGTCGTTATAGATTCATGGCCCAAGGTTCGGCTGCAAGGTTCCCTAATTGGACCCGGAAAACTTCTCCTAGGATCAGCAGCTTTGCATTCCTATTCCTGGCCGGACTAGGAAACTTTTTCTTTCCATATTTTGCACTTCTTTTTGGTATGGCTGACTCCCGTTTGGTCCATATAGCTCAACAACTTTCATTTGGTGACTTTAGAAACCATTTTGGTGCCCAAATACAGAAATCGGTGAAAAGGGGCAGTAGGTTCTTCTTCTCGGCAGGGCAGTGACCTTGCTGTCTTGTGACAGGCATAACTCTCACCTTAGAAAAGCTTTTGATGCAATTCTAAGTTCTGTAGAAACTAGACTCATAGAGCTTTCCGTGCATGTATGGATCACATTCTGGTTCCTCATGCATCGTCCTGGAGAAATTATGGAGGTGGGTTGATGTGCCCAGGAAAATACTGGAATTACTGGATTTGCACCGGTTTTGTGCTTTGTAATTTCCCGGCATCTTTTCTTTGCTTTAATTAGTATAACTCCTTCCAATGCTCAATCATCAAAATTTTTCCTACATATAAGAGAAGAAAAATCCATCAAAAGTATAGCCGAAGCTTTACAGATCCAATGAAACATCTCTACAATTCTTTAAATCGGCTTTTAACATTTTTCCACATTTTTATCTATACTTAGCACGATTTCTTTGTAACTCTACCAAAGTCTCAATACTCGATTCTAAAACAATAAGGGTTAAACAAAGTATAAATGAAGGGCAAAACATATTAAGAACGTAGCATTTTATGCTCTTATCAATCCATTTTGGCTTTGTCGACTTCAATCCCCTTTTTCAATATGATGTGACCGAGCACTATGCCTTGGTTCACCATGAAGTGACACTTCTCCCAATTGAGTACAAGGTTGGTCTCTACGCACCTCTCTAAAATCTTCTCTAAGTTCTCTAAACATGAGTCGAAGTCGCGTCCATATACTCTAAAGTCATCCAAGAAGACCTCGATCATACTTTCTATAAAATCCGAGAAGATGTTGTACATGTATCGTTGAAATGTGTTGGGTGCGTTGTATAGGCCGAATGACATCCTTCTATAAGCAATGGTGTCGAATGGACATGTGAAAATAGTCTTCTCTTGATCGTCAATTTGGTTGTAGCCACTATATCCATCTAAGAAGCAATAATAGTCATGGCCGGCCAACCTCTCGAGCATGATCCATGAACGACAAAGACATGTGATCCTTCCTCGTTGTTGCATTGAGCTTCCTATAGTTGATACACATGCGATGACCGGTTACAAGTATTTGCGGCACAAGCTCGTTTTTCTCATTCTTCACAAACGTTACACCAGTTTTTTTTGGAACTACTTGCATGGGTGAGACCCAACGACTATCCGAAATTGGATAAATCACTCCACAATCGAGTAGTTTGATCACCTCGTCTTTAACAACCTTCATCATAGGAGGGTGGAGTCTTCTTTGACCCTCACGAGTCAACTTCTCTCCTTTTTCAAGCAATATGCGATGAACACATGTCGTATGACTTATTCCCTTAATATCCGCCAAAGTTCAAGCTATGGCGGTCTTATACTTCTTAAGCACACGAATTAAATCAACTTCTTGCTTCTCACTAAGCTTTAAAGACACAACAACCGGTAAAGTATCTTCTTTTCCAAGAAACATATACTTCAAATGACTAGGGAGCTCTTTTAGTTCTAACTTCGGGGCCTCTTCCCCACTTGGAAGAAATTTGATTGTGGCACTTGGAATTGACAAGAATGAATTGCTTCTCTCAAACCGTGGGGCAGCCTCTAGCTCAGCCACAACCTCCTTCATGCTCGGCTCGAGTTCTTCTTCCTCCTCTTGTGAGATTCGTTCTCCCTCCTTGTCAAAACCGACCCCTTACTTGATTGCTAGTTGCTATGCATCCAAGGAGGCTGATATGACTTGCTCGGCCTCCTCAATAACTTCGGTAGCATTACATACTCTAAGATCGGTAATTTCAAGGCGTCAAAAACATTGAACTTGATCACATCGCCATCGAACTCCATCGTTAAGTTGCCTTCGGCAACATCAATCCTTGTGCGTGCCGTCCTCATGAATGGCTGGCCAAGGAGCAGCTGTGTGCTATTGTTTGGCGAGTCCTCCATCTCTAACACATAGAAATCGGCGGGAAAGATTAGATGGTTTACTTGCACGAGCACGTCCTCTATATAACCTTCGGGATACTTGTCTGAGCGATTCGCGAGTTGTATGATCACATTGTCCTTCTTGACAGGTCCAAGACTCAATGATTGATAAACATTATAAGGCATAACATTTATCGAAGCTCCTAAGTTCAACATCACATCTTCGAACCTAGTGTTGCCGATCACACATAGAACACTAAAACTTCCCGGATCCTTCATCTTTGGTGGTAGCTTCCTTTGAATTACAGCCGACACCGTCTCACTCATGCGTACCACTTGAGTCACCCTCGTATGCCTTCGTGTAGTGCATAGCTCTTTAAGAAACTTCACATACTTAGGGATTTGATTGATACACTCCGACAAAGGTATGTTCACTTGGACTTTTCTAAACACCTCCAACACTTCCTCGTCGGATTTGTCTTTCTTAGCCTTGGCGAATCTTGAAAGAAAGGGTATGCAAGAGCTTGACACGCCACCCTTAGGTGCTTCATGAATCGGCACACTCTTCTTCTTTGAAGTCGCGGGATCTTTCTCCAAGTCATTCTTCTTCATAGCTTCCAAAGCACCCTTGCCGTGCGTCTTCTTTTCTTGCTCGGCATCATGCTCGGCAGCTCCATTCCCGACCTTTCCTTGGCCAAAAGTCTTCTTTTCCTTCCCTTTCCCGGCCTCATGGCTGAGAGGATTGCTCGCATTGTCTCCATTGGTGCCGAGAGCTACATTTGGTTGGGCATCATCTTCTTCATCAAGCTCGACAGCCTTGCTTATGCTATGAGCTTCCTTCCTCTTTGGAATTCTTGGTCGCTGCTCCTCTAAAATGTTTCCACTTCGAGTAGTGATAGCTTTTGCTTCCTCATTCCTCGAATTTGGTTTGACATTGCCCGGCAACTTCCCTTGCTCGGTGAACCTTCCCATAAAGTCCACAACTTGCCCCATTTGAGTCTTAAGCTCGGCAATGTCCTTAGAGTGAGTTTGTTATCCCGCGAGCAAAGCTTGAGTAGCACTCGAAAGAGATTGAATCAATGCATCGTTGTCGGGATTGCTTGGCACGGTTTGAGCTTGGCTCGGCAAAGATTGGTTCGGCACAAAGGGTGCTTGAGGTCAGAATTGTCCGGCCGGCCTTGCTTGGAATTGTTGAGCATTTGGCTGATTCAGTGGCTTAAGGACATTGTCATTGTTCAACCATCGAAATTTAGGGTGATCGCGGCCAGGATTATTAATATTCGAGTACGGATTGTATCGTTGCTGCCCTCCTTGGTATCCGATTGCATTCACCTCTTCAAAGCCTTCACTTGGTATGACTTGTGGACATTGGTCGGTTGGATGCTCATTCGTTTACACGCCACACACTTGTGCTTTCTTCCCTTTCATGAGGCTATCAACCATGTACTAAAGCTTGTCCACTTTTTCAAGTGCCGAACTAATGGAAGTTTCGTGCACCTTCTCTTGCATATGCTTCAAGACATTGTCTGGCGACATGCCAAATTGTTGATTGTTCAATGCTCAAACCTCCAATAGTGCTTTGGCCGGTGCAGGATCCATCTCTAGGAACGAACCTCCGGCTGCCGAATCGAGGAACACTGATATGACCCGAACCTAGAATTACCGTTTAACTGTTTTACTTTTATTATTTCTCCTCGGGAATTGTTTTTACAATTTGAAAGTTCTAAAGGTTGACTTTTAAATAAGTTGACTCGACCGAGAATTTTATTTCATGACGAGGTAGTAGACGTTGAGACGGGTTCGTGGACACGTAGCATGCTCAATTTGGAGTTTGTACGAAAAAGTTACGATGTAAATCGGAAATTTTCCCGATTTTTGGACGAGTATAAATAGCGGGAAATGAAAAATTTCCCAAACGGGAAACTTTCCTTTTCTTTTCTTTCTTTTTCTTCTCTCTCTTTTCTCTCTCCTCTCCCCCGATCGGCCGACCGACCCTCTCCCTGCCTCCACCCAACTCCGCCGTCCGACCGAAATAGACCGCCGCACCGGTCACATTCAGACTGGCTCGGCCTCCTCTTCACGTCGGTGGCAGCGGCGCGGCGTGAATCGCCGCCGTTCGGCCTTGCGACGCCCGAGACCGAACGCCACCGACGGTTTGAAACTCCCTCCTCCGGCCACTTCTTGGCCCGATTTTAGGGGGGAAATGGAGACCTTGACTCGTGTAGTAATCCCACCAAAGGAATCGATCCAAATCGATCCAGGTAAGGAGAATTGAGAATTTGAAAATTTTAGGGTTTTTGTGGAGGTTGTGATTTTGGTGGATTCGGAGGCTAGAATTGGGTTTAGGACGATGATTGGAGTCGATTAGGTGTATTTTGATGTTGAATTGGTTGGTTTTTAGAGAAAATTGGATTTGGGAAAAATGGGCCGCCGTACCGGCCGCCGTTTGCGGCGGCTGGGGCTGTTTTTGGCGTCGGGGATGAGTCCCCGAGGTGGTGGCGATTGTGTTGGGTGAATTTGGGATCGATTGGAGGTGGTTTTGCCTCCTGTGGCGACGGCGCCACTGTTCCGGCGGCGTGAAGAAGAAGATGAACAGTAACGGGTAAATGGGTGAAAAGTAAAATGGTAAAAGGTGAATAGTAAACGGTAAAACAGTAAATAGTAAACAGTAACAGTAAAAGGTAAATAATAAAAGTAAATGGTAAATAGTAATTGGATTTTAACCATTTACTGTTTGACTTTCAGAATTTCTGTTTGACCTTGGATTATTACTGTTGACTTACCGTAAAAAGAGTAAAAGCTAATTAAATTGGTTTTACGACGAAATAATCAGAAAAGGGATTGATCGGACTCGGGATGGGTGTCCTGAGTAATTTTGAGACGTAAATGGTTTCGGTATTTGATACGTAACTTCAATACTGATAACGATAATTTAAATGGGGTTATTCGGACGAGTGAGGACGTCCATAGATTTAACTTTTATAATTTAATTCCGAAGTTTGAAATATTTATAATTACGTCTCTGTTACAGGTCGAGAAATTACTCGACGTAATGAGAGCGAGGATTAGTGGCACGCTCGGCCGTACTGTGAGTGGATTTTATTTTAAAATAAATGCATGCGTTTACGTTTTATTGAAATGCCATTTATTTAATTAAATAAGTTTATGTGTATTTTGATGTAAAGACCGGAAACGAGATTTCCGGCGATTTAATGTTTTCGAATTTGTGATTTTTCGACATGTGAGACATGTCGATGTTGTATATATATTTTTGATATTATTTTACGGCATATTGGATATGTCAGACATATATGAATATATTTTGAGGCTATTATACTATTTATGATTATTATAAGCCTCAGATGTGCAGTCGGGGACCGTACGGATTTATGATATATAAGGGAAAGCGTACTTTCGGTTTTGTTTTTGGATTTTCACCATATCAGGGTCGGGATATATGTGTATATTGA
Organism: Potentilla sterilis; assembly: GCA_963682095.1. NCBI lineage: Eukaryota > Viridiplantae > Streptophyta > Magnoliopsida > Rosales > Rosaceae > Potentilla > Potentilla sterilis. The sequence continues at coordinate 20,812,620 of OY821763.1, read as the reverse complement.
TGCTAGCTAGCTTAGTCGCCTGAGCCCACGCGAGGTGACGACTTGACCACATAGGTCAGATTCACACTCGGTGGTCGACGTGTACGGGCAGAGTGTCGCCTGAGCCCACGCGAGGTGATGATTTGACCCTATAGGTTAGATTCACGCTCGGTGGTCGACGTGTACGGGCATAGCGTGAGGACGCTATTGAGACTCTTGTGATTTGACCCTTAGCCTTAGAGGCTACTGTTAAATGGTGGTAATAACGTTCCCCTATTCTATTATATGACCAATGGGTTTGGTCATGATTTTTATATTATGAGGTTTTCGGGAATATTTTCTCTATGAGATTTCTGATTTTAATAAATTCTCGAACCAGTGGGGCTGGGTTTTTATATGACCAATGGGATTGGTCGTGAAATATTATTAATTGATTTTCAAAAATATTTCGTTTTAAAATATATATATAAATAAAATTATTATTTTTTTATTTGATATATCAGCGGGGCTGATTTTTGAATACGATTTTCTTAAAACGTGGGACGTTTTATTAAAGGCATGCAATGTGGTTTTATATATAAAATATTGGGAAAGTAACATGATACTTTCAATTAAAGTATTATATTATATTGTTTTATTTTTATCCACTCACTCTAACGTTTTTAATTTACTTTCCCCTGGGCCCTTCGTTTTAAAATCACCCAGTGTACAGAGTAGTGATCAGAGGTCAAGAGTACTCGGAGTGGAGGCATAATCATCATCACTGTTGCTTCCGCTAGGTGGGATCTGTGATCCCTTATTATTCTATTTCTTGTTATTTTTCCATTTGTAATTCCAGTTCATTTTGTTAGATTACTCTGATTACCTGTGAGCCAGTTGAATTAGATTTTGTGTTTATTTGTGGCGGTTGTTGTGATTTGGGGAGCAGATGGCTCCAGGTGTTGAGGTTGGAACTGAAATTTAGAAGTGTTTTGGTTGTTGCAGGTTTTAGGGTTGTCCATCTTAAAATTGACTTATCGATTTATTGATAGAGTTAGTCTTAAGGTGGTCCCCGCAGGGCCTTATCCGGGTTTCAGGGTGAAATCTGGTTCTGGTCCTGTCAAACTCTCTCTCCATAAGACGCAACCCTTCGTAAAAGTATTGAAGTAAGAGACCTTCACGAATGCCATGCGACGAACACGAAGCGACGAGGGCTTTGAACCTCTTGAAGTAATTGAAAAATGTCTCGTCTCCTCCTTGCCGAACACTTGTAATTTGCTTCCCCAAATCCGTGATACACGAAGCGGGAAAATATTTGAGTAGGAACTCATTCACTATTGTATCCCATGAAGTGATGCGGCCAATTGAAACTTCAAACAACCACTCATTTGCTTGATCTTCTAGAGAAAACGGAAATGCCTTCATCTTGAAGTGTTGCAAGTCGGTTCCTCGTGGACACATACTCTCGGTGGTAAAGTTAAACCATTGTAAGTGCTTGTTTGGATCCTCGCCCGAGAGACCATGGAACGGCTTCAATTGGTGGAGAAATCCACTCTTCAACTCATACTCGCCGGTCTTGTTCTCGGCCAAGGGTGGAAAAATGATGTTCGCGGGTGCGGTTCCTCCTCCTCCTTGCACATGTCCGTTTTGAGCACGGATCGAAGTCATTGTTGGTGGCTCGGTTAAGTTGAAATTAAAATGTCATTCGAACTCTGGTTCTTTTAAGAATGTAGGATTCAGATCGCAAGACGATGGACTTAAAGATCGTAGACTTGATGAAGTGATGGGGGATGCCGAGAGCGGACTAGATGGTGACGAACTTGATGTGTTGCTTGATGACTCGGACGGTGGTAGTGGTGTGGTGATCGCGACGTTGAGATCCTCGTTGATTCCTTGTAGACGTCCTCTATTATATCTTGTCCACAAATTAGAATCGGACATGCATTATTCTGAGAATTTCAACGAGAAGTAAGTTAGAATCATCGTAACGAAATAAAATGCAAGAATATTACTAAGTATCGGATACAAAATTATGATACATGGCCGGATACAAGGTGGATACACACGGGTTCAAGGGATTTTTCAAAGTTTCTACACGAAATTTTTCAAGATCTTTCAAGGCTATACATACGACAACAAAGGAGAGAAAACGATTTTAACATTCATGACATGTCGAACCTAGTTAAAGTTTTATTCACACAATTCTAAGATTCGAGGTTCGTGAAGCAGAGGAGAACTGTGCAGTGGACTTGTGCAACCCACGGTAAGGTCATGCTTTTTCCTATATACCTCAAACCATTAGAAACGTTTTCTTTTGAAGCTTCAAGACTAATCTGCGCTCGATTATTTTCTAAGTTCTAAAGCGAGGTGGATGTGCGACCTGGGTGTAGTCGTCTAGACACAAGATCGTTCTGTGTTTTCAGAAGGCTAGTGTGTGATGACCAAGATGGAACAAGGCAATACTCATTTGTTGGTAACCACAGAGAGCAAGCTCCCTATCGACCCCTTCACCGATAAGAGTTGTCAGTCTGTATGCCTCTGAGATCTAATTTTGTAAACCTTAGGACCAAAGTAGGAACTCTACGCACCATTATGCCCCTTACTCAGTTGAGAACAACCTCGTGTGTTAGACAATTCACCAAGTGTTAATAAAAGCCTCCCTCAACCTCATGAGACCTCGAGAGATAATATGAAGGGTTTAGGCTAATATTAACAAAAGACACTTTGCCTATTCCGTTCACTTTAGAACCTACAATAAATCAAACACAAACAAATCTCAAAACTTCCTAAATATTTAACTAGGTCTTTCATATCTGAAACTAAGCTAAATTGAAACGAAAATTCTATACAAACAAACAATGGCACACTCGGCAATCAAAAGAATTTTTTTACAAAGTTAACACTTCAATAAAACGATTTTTCTCAAGATCCCCGGCAACTGTGCCAAAAATTTGACGAGTGCCATAACCGGGGTTACAATACGCGCAATTTAAATACCCTGCAAAATCGTCGTTAGTACATGATAAGTAGGGATCGTTCAGTCCAGGGAAATTGAAGGGCAATCGAATAATAAAGCGTTAACACACAAGCACACATATAAACATACAAAACTTGAAACAAAACTTGGGGGGATTTAGAGGATAGGTACGGCAGCCTACTGCCCTAGAAACTAAGGTACGGAATTAAAACCTAAATCTATTATTTACATGTGATCAACATCCTTTCACACAAAGCAAAGCACAAAAGCAATCAAAACACATAACAATTTAGCAAATAAGAGACTCGGCAACAACATTAAAATGTTCTACACTCGACTTAGTTCCAACCTAACTAGTGCCGGAAGAGGTTCACTAATCGATTTTAAGACTTCACAAGTACTTAGGACTTTGACAGGTGCATTACCCTAATCTTTATGCTAATCTGATTTTAATGACACAAAGAGTAGACACTAAAACAAATTAACACTTAAGCACATAAGTCTTTTTAGTTGGAGACATGTTAGCACATATAACGTCACCCATCATACTTCGACATGTAAATTCTTTAAACTACTCTAGCCCTAAGAAACAACACACATCTAGACCGCGAAGATCTAGACTCAACCTATGTTTATTTCGGCATGTAAGATCGACACCCTCAATACATTACAATTGTATAAGGCAACAATCTTGGTTGCACACGAATTTAAAGAATTAACCAAGTACGAATTTATACATAGATTATCATGCTTCCCGATTACCTAGTTACTATCTTGTTACATATTTTCCTTACAAATTATCATGCAATCTGAAACTTAAACCTAGAAAACCTTATTAACACTTTAAGCACGAATTGAACATGTATTTTATAAAACCAAATTTGAAATCGTTTTACACAGACATATAAAAGATAACCAAAAGTTCATACAAGTTTCATAGACAAATTAAACCTAGCATAACTACATAAAATAAATACAAGTCGAGAAGGGGGATGAAGTAGATCGGATCACACTTTGTAGACACCTTGAGAAGAGCTTCAAAAGGTGACTTTGATCAGAATGGAGGCTTAGAACTTGGTACAGTTTTTGGATAGATTTTGAGGTGATGGTGGAGTGATTTTGGCTTGCTATTCTATGTAGAACTTAAGGCTGAATTTTGGTAGAGTTAAGGCTTGTATTCTTGCTTCGGGATGTGATGATTTTTCTGTGTCCAAGCCGTGCCTTTATATAGAGGAAGAGGCTGCAAGAATCGGCAGGAAACCTTGTGTGAATCGGCAAGAGACTTTGTGCAAATCGGCAAGGAATAGGTTTTCCTTGCCGGTTTTGGTTTAGCTTTCCTTTTCTTGTTCTTCTAGGATTTCTTTGCCGATTTGATGATGATATATTGCTGATTTCTATCTTCTCTTCTCCTGCAACGATTCGGCAAGACTTCTCCTGCTTGAACTCGGAATGCTTTCCTAGTTGCTGCCGACATCTTCTCCTTGTCGCATCCGGATTCCTTTTCCTACTCAGCTTGGGATTTCCTTCTTCTCCTAGGATTGCATTTCCTTGTTCTTTCAGGACTTGACTTTCCTTATCTTTCTTGAGTTCGGCAGCCTCTCCTTGTTGCATTAGGAACTCCATCTTGCTGCCGGTTTTGCTTTCCTAGTCAGTCCAGGAACTTTTATCCTTCTCTGTAGATTTGACCCTCTTGTGATAAAAACGGTATAACTCTCTCTGAAAAATAGCTTTTGAAGTGATTCTAAATGATTTGGAAACTAGTCTCCCGTAGCTTTCGTTGCATATATGGCCTGCACTCTAGTTCGAAGTGAGTCGTCTTGGAGAGTCCGTGGAAGTTGGATGATGTGCCTAGGAACTTACTGAGTTGAGTCTAAATTTTCCTTGTGATTCCTGGCAGCTCCCTTTGGTCCAATTGTTCCAATTTCTTCCATTGCTGAATCATCAAGATGTCTACTGAAAATAAGAGAAGAAAAATTTATGAAAGACAAGGTTGAAGTTTTACAGGACTAACGAAATATTTTAAGACTCCTAGTTTGACTAGGTTTCTTATCTCTATTAAGAACTTTGTCGAATTTCTGTAAATTTCCTCTATACTTAGCACTTTTTCAATATAACTCTACCAAACACTCATGACTCTATTAAATGACTGGATTCTACAATAATAATGGTTAAACAAAGCGTAAATGTAGGCATAAACATATTAAGAACGTCGCATTATATGCTCCTATCATTTAACCTGCCTGATCTTTTTCTATTTAATTGTCACGCTTGGAGATGGCGGTGATGGTTTGCTTTCGGGGTCTCTGACCTCTCGTATGGATATAAGGAAGTAGAGGTTTCTTTGGTAGAGGAGGCCAACCCTGCTCTTTGATTTTCACGACGGTGCCAATGCTCTAAATCCCGAGGTGCTAGATCGGTCCCAGTAGGCTGCTAGTATTGGCGGAGGCACACTTCTCGATCCAAGTTCGGATCTGGTTGTGAATTGCATGTTGTTTGATGGCAGTGCAATTACCTATGGCAGTGGATGGGATTCTCACTGACGGTCTCTTAGGTCGGCGTCAGTGGTGCATGGAAAGAGCTCGTGCTACTTTTGTTTCGACCAAGAAACTTCAGTCTGCATCAAGGACAGACTCAGATCATTTGGTTGCAAATTTATTACAAGCTTCTAATTGAGTTTTTGGTCTGTGAAAATAAAAGTGCTATAAACGGTCTCAGATTGTGGATGTACTTTTGATTGTTAGAATCCTAGGTGCAGCTAGGTTTTTTAGTAGTCATAGGGAGTAATTTTTATTTTCGTTCTTACGGGTGATTATTCCTTGTACTGTTTGCTGAGATATAAAATTGGTTGACTTGTTGATTTTTTTTTAAAAAGTGAACAACTTTATCAATTTGAAAGCTGAACTATACAAAAAGCGTACGAGGGGGCCATCGGTAAAACAAAAATGGGTACAAAAGGATATGTTCACTCCACTAGAAGCATAAACCATTTTATCAATTACTTCTACTTCCAAATTTTCTACCAAAAACAGTAATCGACATCAATCTCTAAAGTTGAAGCTTAATTGGATAAACTTTAATAAGCAAATTAAAACACAATAAATCTCAATCCATAACCAACTGAGTACTACTCATTGTGCTTATTTACTATATACTAATTGTGAGTAGGTCGGTGCATTGTTCCCCGCACTGTAGCTAAGCTCGCGCGTAATTACCGTTTTGTCCCTGTTTTTTGCTGTTTGACGACAATGCCCTTAACTCTTCTCTTTTTTTCTCTTCGCCTCCTCTTCCCTTTGGTTCTCTTCGCTTTCTGCTGCTGAAGTTTTGATCTTCCATAACAGACCATAGCAATCAGGGTTGTGGTACCTGAGTTGTGATCCAAAACCAAATAAGGTAGTTTAGTTTTTGAGTTCTCTTATGTGCCTTCGTTTATGTAAATATGGATGGATGCTGGACGATACCAATCATTGCGTATGATTTTGATTGAATCGTTATCTTGAGTCTCTGGGTGATTTTGATTGAGTTATTTTGTTTTTCTGTTGGTTTATAAAATCAGAGTCGCTTTTTCCCTTTAGATTATGGAGTTTGGGATATTGGTTACTGATTGAAATATAAGGAGTGAAATTTTCCTAAATGGAGCCTGCTCTGTTTGGTTATGCAAACCTTATGTGTTTCTTTGTTTATGATGATGATGATGGTGGTGGAATAGGGAAGGTAGAAACTTGGATATATGTTTTTTTGGTTAATGGAGTTTTGGTTCGTGTGAATTTTACTGGGGAATATGGAAAGGGAGGGAACAGGTGGCGTGAGATGAAGTTAAAGGCTAAAGTGGTGAAGGGGGGAAGAGAAGAGATCCGATCTAAGTGGGGGTAAGGTGTGAGATGATGTTGGAGAGGAACAAGGAGGAAGCAACTTAGCTGAGAATCAGAAACAGAATATAACAATGGCTTACAATAAGTAAAAACTTTGGGTTGGTATTAGTTTTAGTTTTCCTATGGTTTTCTATATCTTGAAGGAGATCAGAAGTGTTCTTTGTGCGGGTGATTTGATTTGTGTTGGGAGATAAATCATTAATTTGGAGCCCTTGTTAATCATAAGGTAAAGATACATTCTGATATCATATATGCAGAATTATAGATTGGAAGTTAGAGTCTCTGTGCTGCAAGATTAGGTTTTTACTGTCAGACATCTCCAAGGATCAGGTTTTTAATTTCAGTTTCTGTTTATTATTTCACTTGATTAGATGCAGAATTATAGATTGATTAGATTGGAATTTAGACTCTGTGCTGCAATATCAGGTCTTGGCCTTTGTATTTGCAACTACAGTTATGAGTTATAAGTTACAACCTTATGGATCCCTTAAAGAAACTGATTTGAAACATAGAACAATTCTGAGAGAAAAACTACCTAATATTTTGTTTCTAATTGACTTTTTTGAGAAGGTTTCTAATTGACTTGCATAAACAACAGAGGCGAGGTGATCATACCATTTCCAATTTGCTGTCTATAGAACCATAGGATACCCCTGTTCACAAATACACATAGAAATAAGTAATCTATTAGATTGTACATGTCATAAATGAACATAGACATTACAAATTACGAATCACTGATAGATAATAAACAAAGTGTCTGAGTGCCAATAAAAAATAGAAATTTTATTTGTAACAGTGATCATACTTGGATGCCTCCTCATAGCTAAAGAACTTGACTGCTGAATTTGGGACTATGCTAGCACAATTAGTTCCATTATTTATATCACAGCAGTGAACATGCAGATATGAGCAATTTGTATAATCAAATGGGGTTCATGTCCAATTTCTAAAATCACAACTAACACAATTGGGGCACTTATTATTTTGAACCGAATGCCTCCAATTTCATGTAAAAAATATGTCTAATGTAGCTGATGTTATCTATTTCCATCTTTAATCTCTAATTTATCTCTAATTCGTAAACTTCATTAACAAATACAATCATTACTAAATACCGCGGCATAGCGCGGGCCTCATTCTAGTTGCTCCATAAATCCTACAAAAATCATCAATCAAGTTCACAAAGACTAACTGGGACATGAGAAGGCTTTGTGTACTTCATCTTCTACCTCCCCAAACCATCAGAGATAAAGATCTCTTTGCACAAAATCATCACCACCTTCTGTCTTCCAATCTTAATCCATATCATACCCCAATTCCCTTGTAGTCACGGTGTTCCATGACGATGTGGTATGCGACAAACATGTACTACCACTGAACTTTGTCGATTTCAAGGTCTGCATTCTCGGCGAGGCCGCCAGACTCAATCTGACGCTGGAGATGTGGACTTTGTTGAGTTGATTATTCGAAATTCAGCATCGGTCTTAATGGTGAGGTCGGGGAGAGAGAGACCGGAGGTGGGGAAGAGAGAAGGATATGAAAGAAGTCGGAGATGAGAGAGAGAGAGATAAGAGTGAGAAGGGTATTTTGGACACAAAAACTCTAACAATGTGTCAATTTTGGGTAGGTGGGGATACTCTATTAGAGTGTTTTGTGCGGTAGGGAATTATTGAGAAAGTTGATTTCTAGTGGAATTTTTTTTTCCCAAAAAATAGGCGGTGAGGCATTTTCTCTAACGGTGCATTTAGATGAGAAAATCATGAAATCCGTAGGAATTTATAAATGATGGTATCTTGAACTCCATCAATTTGAAATCTATTAATTACAAATTTTATTGTTTAGTTTTATTTATGTGAAATTTGATGTGTGTAATAGATTAAGAAAGTTTAAAATAAATTTAAAAAATAAAATATAAAAAAAACCTTATTTTGGAAAGATAATTGAATCTTCCAAAGGAATTTGCAAATGACACTTAGGGGGGTGTATTGTATGTGGAATTAGTGGGAGTTTAATAGAAGTCAATGAAATTTGAAAGTTGAGGTGTATTCGATATAGACTTTTAAAAGTCCATAAAAATCTGGGTGTATTCAATTAGGATTTAAAAAAATCAATATGAAGTCTACCAAAGTATAAGGGTATTCATTATGGACTTTTTAAAATGAATCAAAATTTTGGGGTATTCAAAATATCATTCATTTATATGGAATTGGAATATCATGGAAAATTTTGAACTTTCTAGGGTTTAGTATAAATACAAATGCCCAAACAATTGACAGCCTCTAGAGCAAAGATTTTGAGCGAGAGAAAAGTCAATCGAGGTTCCTCTCTGTACGCCAAGGTTGGTGTTCCATTCTCTCTCTTTCTTGATCACTTTTCTAATTTTGTGATAAGAGAACTGACATGTTCATGTTGTTATTGTTGTTATTGGTTTTGACTTGTTTTGTTTTTCATATTTATGAAACCCTAAACCCAATTGTTGTCGCATATAGTTCTTTGACTTTCATGCTTGTTATTCTCATATTGTTAATTAATTTGGTGTTGATACTCATGATCTGAGTTAGTGCATGTGTTATGCTATGCTGCTTATAAATCAATCAGTTGTACAAAAAATGTGTTTATGTACGTGTACCATCATTTTTTTTACTGCTCTGAAAGTTTCGATTGACAAAAGCTTGCATATATATATATATATATATATATATGATTAGTTTTAACAATTATATAGATGAGACATTCACAAGGGAATAGTAAACGAAAAGATTATAAAAATTGGTCCGTTGAAGAGAGCAATGTTTTGCTTCAGCTCATGGTTGAAGGTGCTAAACTTGGGTTTCGTGACATTAATGGTGTGATAAGCAAACAAACTGTAGAGACGAAACTACTTCCTAAACTCAAGGAAAACTTGGTTGTGAAATAACTTTCAGCCAATATCAAAGTCGAGTGAAATGGTTTAAGAAACAGTACACCAATTACTCTCAGCTCATGCGTCATAGTTCTGGATTTGGGTGGGACCCGGTTACAAAAAAATTCAAAGCTGATGAAGAAGTATGGGCAGACTATTTGAAAGTGACTTTTTATTGTCTTATATCTTATTATATGTGACTAACGATTCTGAGTTATTAGCATATTTACAATTTTGTTTTTGTTATTCTAGACACATCCAACGCATGGGAACTTTCGAACAGAAACTTCTCCTGACTATGAGGACTTGAAAATTGCAGTTGGTAATGGCACTGCAACTGGGATGGGCTCAATCAGTCTTGGTGATGATACAAATGCCACGACATATGGAGGAGTTGATGATATATCATGGGGAATAGATGACATTATTTTGTTTGCATTGCATCTTATTTTGATTTATTTTTGAACTTATTTGTTTTGGATTAGAGCTTGATTTTGGTTTGAATAATTATGAATTTTGATTTGCTTTTGAATGAATATTTTTATGCATTCTGACGTTGATCGTATTCTAATATATATGTTTATGTGCTTTGTTTATTAGCAATGCCTAATGCATACCTGTATGGATTTGATGAAGAGGAAGAAGAGTTTTACGAGGCTCTTAAGATTTTATTAGTGGCAATACAAGCAGTGATTTATGTGTTATACGACATTGTCATCAGCATACGTGATGAACGTATTAGACGTCCATTAGCTCGGCGACCAGTGACATCAAATGGGTACGTATATTTGAACAAGATACTAGAGAGAGACCCTCAAATTTTTGGACAAAATTTCAGAATGTATCCTGATGTGTTTCGAAAATTGTGTAGCATCATAAAAGAGAAAACGCCTGTACGGGATACAAGACACATCTGCGTTGAAGAGATGCTTGCTACCTTTTTACTAATTGTTGGCCAAAATAATCGATACAGTGAACCTCGAATGATATTTGAACGATCTCATTTCACTATTAGCAGAAACTTCAACAGAATCTTGCAAGTCTTGAATACGATAGCACCACAGTTCATGGCTAAACCAGAGTCTGTACCATCTAACATAAGAGAAAGTACAAGATTCTATCCTTACTTTAAGATAAGTCATGCAATATTTTGTATACACGAATATTATTATCAATGTGCACGAGTGAGAAATAATAATTTATTTTTTCATTTACTGTAATACTTGTTCTATTGTTTCAAGATTGTGTTGGAGCTATTGATGGCACACACATCCCAGCAATGATAGTTGAACGTGAGGTACGCAGGTATCGAAATCACCATGGGAAGATATCACAAAATGTGTTAGCAGCCTGTAACTTTGATTTACAATTTATCTACTTGATTAGTGGATGGGAAGGTTCTGCTCATGATTCAAAAGTGTTAAGTGATACGATTTCCAGACGCAATGGACTCAAAGTGCCACCAGGTATGGTTTTAAGCGTATAAAATAATTTCAGCTGACCTAATATATAACTCACTAATTACTATACGTTTTCTTTCATTATTAGGTAAATATTACTTAGGTGACTGCGAATTTCCCAACCGAAGCTGATTTTTAGCACTATTTCGAGATACCCGATATCATCTCAAAGACTTTGGTGGTGAACGAAATTATCCTGTTAATGCAATTGAGTTATTCAATCTTCGACATGCTTCCGTGAGAAACGTAATTGAGAGGATATTTGGAGTATTTAAGTCACGTTTCACTATTTTCGAATCAGCACCACCATTTCCATACAAGACACAATCAGAGCTAGTTTTGGCTTGTGCAGGATTGCACAATTTTATTCGACAGGAATGCCGTTCCGATGAATTTCCTCAAGATCCAAAAGAGGACCCCAGAGCCGATTAAGAAAATAATTTTGAATGAGATGGTTTTCAAACCCAAGAACAGCAGAGAGATAGTGCTAATGAATGGAGAATGAGTATTGTCAGTCATATGTGGGAAGATGTCCAACCAAATGTTCAACAAAATGCCAATAATGAAAACGATAACAATGAAGAAAGTGACGATGAAGGAGAAGAATGATCTTTTCATTGTTTTAGGGACTTGTCCACCATTTTTTTGGTATTTTTTTGCTTTGTATTTGATACATTTACTTGTGGTTTTATTCGTTATATTGAGATATTTTTCCTTTATGTTCTAATTATTTTCTGTTATAACATTATTTTGAGGTGAAATTTGTAGAAGTCGTTCATAATGAACTCTGTGGATTTTCATAAATCAATAAAAGTCTGTAATCAAAATCAATGATTTTAAAGAAATAGACAAGTCTGAGGTCGTTTTAAAAAGTCTGTGGACTATTCTGAAAGTCTATGAATTAAAAAAAAATCCATACAAATCCATATACAATACACCCTCTTTATTTTGTAGAGAATCCAACCGAGGAATTTAAACGATAAATTCATATGTTTTTTTTTTTCAAAAAAACTTAAAATTTCCTATCTGATAATACCAAACAAGTGATTGATTTTTAAGAATTATGAATTCCTTACTTTCATAAATTCCCACCCACCCACCGCACCATCCAAGCGCACTCTAAAATTTTTTAGCTAGTATAATATCGGTTAATAAGACAACAAAAAGAGACCACATACAGTTTAAAGCCCATACCAAGACTGCTTGCGAACATCACAAATCCATTCCACACAAGATGAGTGAACGCATTATCAGTAATTGCATACAGATTACAAATCTTCCCTTTCTATATGGGACAAGAGAGCAATTGGATTTGCCAAAAGTTTAATTGAACCATATAGTTCCAAAGTGTTAAGACTCAAGAACTCAGCAATAAGAAACTCAACAATTGTGGGAATGATTCATATCATTTATTGAACAATTCAGGCTATATATATAGCCTTTACAACTTAACAGAAAAGAGAAAAACAAGTTCACGTTTCCTACTAAAGCAACATGATATATGCAACTAACAGATTCAAAAGCAGTAAGCCAACATCCCTTAGACTAGGGACTTATTTCAACAGAAGAACTAAATTTAAGGAAGAAGCTAACAAACATGTTGACTCCTTCTCTTCATTCCCTCCCTTAAACTAGTTCTCAACTAGTTAAACTCAGGAACTTGACACACTCCTAGCTGGTCTCTGAACTTCCGGAAAGTATCTAAGGTGAGAGGCTTTGTCATCACATCAACCAACTGATTTTGAGTTCCACAATGCACCAACTCAACAACACCATCTCGAGTTAAATTACGAAGGAAATGAAAGCGCACATCAATGTGCTTGCTTCGACCATGAAGTACAAGATTTTTAGATAATTGAATAGTAGAACTATTATCACAAAAAATCGTAGTACACTTACTTTCCTTTAAACCCAACTTCTCAAATATTTTTTTTTCCAAATAGCTTGACTGGCACATCCTGCTGCCGCTACAAATTCAGCCTCCGTAGTAGATAAAGTAACAATTGGTTGCTTCTTCGAAGACCAAGCAATAACTCCTGATCCCAGCATAAACACATTCCCAGACGTGCTCTTGCGATCATTCAAATCCCCTGCATAGTTACTGTCTGTGTATCCCACCAGTTCCTCATCACCTCCTCTTTTGTAAAGAACGCCAAGCTCCATAGTTCCTTTCAAGTATCTCATAACCCTCTTAACTGCCACCATGTGCAATTCAGTTGGTTTTGACATGTATCTGCTCACTAACCTCACATCATGCATCAAGTCTGGCCTAGTTGCTGTTAGATACATAAGGCACCCAACCATTTGCTTATACAACGTCTCATCAACTCGAACTCCAGTTTCATCTTTGAACAACTTGCAACCTGGTACAATAGGATTAAATACCTCATTGCAATTCTCCATTCTGAACTTCCTTAAAACATCTCGTGCATACTTCATTTGGCATAGGTAAATTCCATCTGCCTTTTGCAAAACCTCAATACCAAGAAAAAATCTCATTCTTCCCAAGTCAGACATGTCAAATTCTTTAAGCATAGAACTTTTAAACTCATCAAACATCAATTCATCATTGCCAGTATATATTAAATCATCAACATATAAACTGACAATGAGAATTTTACCTCCTTCTTTCACCTTGATGAACAATGTTTGCTCGCTGTAGCATTTCTCAAACCCATGACTCACAAAGTGTGCTTAGATACGACTGAACCAAGCTTGTGGAGCTTGTCTCAATCCGTATAAAGCCTTCTTTAGCTTGTATACCTTCTGAGGACATGTATGCAATTCATAGCCCCTTGGTTGCTCTACATACACCTCTTCCTTGAGTTCTCCATGCAAAAAAGCTGATTTAACATCAAGTTGGTAGAGAATCCATCCTTTTTTAGTTGCAAGTCCCACAGTCATCCTCACGATGTCCATCCATGCAACTGGTGCAAAAGCTTATGTGTAATCAATTCCTTGTTGTTGTACGTACCCTTTAGCTACCAATCTTGCTTTGAATTTATCAAACTCTCCATTCTCCTTGAGCTTAGTCTTATATACCCATTTCAGCCCTATTCTCTTTGCACCAGTAGGAAGGTCACACTACCAGAAAAAATGGTTTTCCCGACGAAAAAAAAAAACGGCCGACGAATTAAAATTTTCGTCGGTAATTCTAAGGAATAGCCGACGATTTTATTTTTCGTCGGTGGAAAAAAAAAATCGTCGGCCATAGTTTAACCATAGCCGACGAAACTGTTTTTTCGTTGGTATTTTCAAAAAATCGTCGGCTATATTCATATTTCAGTAGACGATTTGTATTTTCGTCGGCCTTTCTCCGAAACATTAGCCGACGAAAATTTTTGGAAGTATGGCCGACGAAGTTGACATTTTCGTCGGCTATAAGTCTATATATTTTCAGCTCTGGGCAGCAGCTGCTCATTTAAAAAAAAACAAAAAAAAAAGGGAAAAACGGGAGAAAGAGTGAAAAATCTGTGGGTATTGTTGAAATCCGTCCTCTCTTACATTGTGGAGCTATATATATATAGGTAGGTACGTATATGTGTATATATGTTGATTTTGAGTTTTAGTGATTTTGATTTAGTAAGTGCATGATCGATTTTTTGTTTTGTTGTTGTTTTAGTGTTAGAATGTATGTATATATGTTGATTTTGAGTTTTAGTTGAGTTGATTTTGAGTTTTAGTTGAGTTGATTTAGAGTTTTAGTGATTTTGATTTATTAAGTGATTTTTTGTTTAATTTGTTGTTGTATTAGTGTTAGAATGTATGTATATATGTTGATTTTAAGTTTTAGTTGAGTTGATTTTGAGTTTTAGTTTAATTATGTGTTTTAATTTGATGTTATTTTAATTAGTGTTAAAATATATATATATATATATATATATATATATATGTTAATTAATAGTTGTTGATAGTGTAATTAACTTAAATAATGGTTGATATATAGTGTAACTTAAATAATGGTTGTTAATGGTATATATATATGAGTTGATGTTGATAATAATATATATTGTAATGTAATTAATTATTAAGGATTTATATATATGTGTGTGTTAATTAATTTCTTATTAATTAAAGTTATACATATATATTATTATCAGGCTATATATGGATCTGGATAAGAGTTGGATTTCGCTTCCAAGGCATGACCGACGATACACTACAGGAGTTGTGAATTTTTTGCAGTTCGTCGAGGAAAATGCAAACGGGAATGAATACCATTATTGCCCGTGTAAGAAATGTAAGTGTCGCAGTGATATGTGTCGATTTCCGATTAAGACAGTATGGGAGCACCTAAAGAGTAATGGGTTTTGGCCGAAGTACAAACGTTGGATATATCACGGTGAGCCATCATTAGATGGATCGCATGATCATGGGCAGTTTTTTGAGGCGGGCAGTAGTAGTACATCCAACGATCCAACAATGGCATTCGTCAACGACGTGTTTCCTTTTGAAAGCGGTGTACGTGGGGAACAATATATGCATGACCCGGTGCAACCCTTCCCACAACTTGTCAACACTGCTGCCTTTGACAAGTACAACAAACTGATTGCATTGCAACAGACCCCTGTGTCTTCAAGTTCTGAGAAGACAGTTCTTCAAAGTGTGATGGAGGTAATGAGGATTACAGTCGAGACAAAATCGACTATCAGGCAAGTGGATGAATATCTACAGTACACTTCTTCGTTGTTGGAGGAGGGTCATCGTAATCCTACCAATCACCGTAAGGTCCGAAGTATCCTCAAAGATCTAGGGCTTTCCTACATTAAGATCTATGTGTGCGCATTTGACTGCGTTCTCTTCTGGGGTAAAGATGCAGAAGGGAATGACCTTGCTAGCCTTGACGCATGTCCGATATGTCAGTCTGACCGATATAAGTTGACGGGAGCAGGCAATATGAAACCTGTGAAAGTGCTTCGGTATTTTCCGTTGAGAGATAGGCTTGAGCGGTTGTACATGTCAG
Organism: Potentilla sterilis; assembly: GCA_963682095.1. Taxonomy (NCBI): domain Eukaryota; kingdom Viridiplantae; phylum Streptophyta; class Magnoliopsida; order Rosales; family Rosaceae; genus Potentilla; species Potentilla sterilis. The sequence continues at coordinate 20,796,488 of OY821763.1, read as the reverse complement.
AAACCACCGCAAAAGCTATGAGATGGCACGGTGAGCGGGACGCGGGACGCGGGAGACGCAGATATCATGACACACATCTCTGACGGAGCGGCTTGGAAGCATATAAACAATGAGTTTCCTCATTTTGCGTCAGATGTCAGAAACGTCAGGCTCGGGCTCTCAACCGACGGGTTCAACCCTTTCAGCACCATGAGTCTTTCATAATGGCCGGTGGTTTTGGTACCTTACAACCTTCCTCCGTGGATGTGCATGAAGAAAGAATATAATATGTTAACGTTGTTGATTTCGGGGCCTGGTTACCCAGGGAAATGTCTCGATGTGTATATGAGACCATTGATTGAAGAGCTTAAGGTATTGTGGGACGTTGGTCATCCCACTTTTGACAAGTACAAGGAGGAGACGTTCCAGATGCATGCCATGGTTATTGGTACCATCAGTGATTTTCCTGCTTATGGGATGTTGTCGGGCAGCGTTGTTAGGGGATACAAGGCTTGTCCAGAGTGCCTCAGCGATTATGGGAGCACCCCTCATTGCAACAAGATATGCAGAATGGGTCATCGTGTGTTCCTTCCGGCGGATCACCACTGGCGTTACGAGTCCGCCGCATTTGATGGAACAGAAGAACACGGTGGTCCTCCCAGAAGATGGACGGGAAGAGAAATTTTAGCAGTGGTTAATGAGTACGATTTTGGGCCCCTCAGCAATCATCCCGATATTGTAGCGGAAATACCTGAAAGACCTGAGGAGTACAAATTATGGACACATAAGAGCATATTGTGGGAATTCCCGTACTGGTGTGAGTTGTTGATCCGTCACTTCCTAGACGTTATGCACATAGAAAAAAATGTTTCTGAAAGTGTGGTGGGCACAACGCTGAACTTGGAGGGGAAGACGAAAGACGGTCCTAAGGCTTGCACTGATCTGCAAAACATGAATATCAGAAAACAACTATGGTTGAAACAAGGGAAGAGAAAAATGCCTCAAGCTCCTTACACCGTCAAGCCTGAGCATAAATCAGAAATTTTCCATTGGATAAGTCGGGCCAAGTATCCTTCAGGCTTTGCTGGAAATATAGCCAAGTGTGTGAACAGACAATTCAACAATCTTTACGGGTTGAAAAGTCATGACAATCATATCCTGCTACAACGTCTCTTCCCTGTTTTCATTCGACCGTTCCTTCCCCGTCACGTTGTGGAGCCCTTAGTAGCGTTGGCAAGATTTTTCCAGAGGGTATGCACACGGGAAGTGAGACAATCTGACCTCCGGGAAATGCAACAAGACATCGTTCATATCATGTGTAAATTTGAGATGATATTTCCTCCAAATTTTTTCGACATCATGCCTCACCTCATGATCCATTTTCCTCGGCAGTTGTTGCTTACCGGTCCTGTGCACTTCACTTGGATGTATCCGATGGTAAGGTACGTATTTTACACCTTATGTTAATTTCCTCATCAATATATGTGATTTAGTATTAATGTATTATCATAACACTTTAAAAACTTCATTTATAGGCAACTTGGACAATACGGTGATTTTGTCCAAAACAGATCCGCACCTGAAGGATGTATAGCTGAAGCATATATTGCGCACGAGTGCGTCACCTACATGAAGCTGTATTTAGGAGCGTTACAGGAAAGTATACCGGAAGATGTACCTTCACAGTTCAATCTTTCCATACTCTCCGACGATGTTGTACTCGGTGGAAACATGCCAGTTTCCTACAAGTTGAAAGATTATGAGGTAGCCATTGCACATTGGTGGGTACTAATTAACTGTTTAGAAGTTCAGTTTTGGAAGAACATGCATCTAAACTGTGAACAAGTAGGAGGTGATCTCGATTACCACAACCGGACATTCGCAGAGTATTTCGGCCGCTGGGTACGTAACTTTAACATTATTCTATACGTATTTATATATTATTGTGTATAATTATTCATATTTATAGTTGATTCTGATGGTTGCAGATGGACCTTATTAAAATTGATAATCACCCAAATTGGTCGCACGAACTCCGACTTCTGGCGATGAAGCCGGTCTATTCAAAAGTTTATGCGACGTGCAAGGTGAATGGTGTGTTATTTCGATGTGAAGAGAGAGGCGTCAGACTGAAAACACAAAATTCAGGGGTTATGGCACATGGTGGGGATGATGGAGTTGACTATTACGGTGTTCTCCATTCAGTTGTGGAACTGCATTATGGGGAAGACATGAAAGTGCACATTTTCAAGTGTAGATGGTTTGACACACGCCCGCAGAGCATGAAAACAGATCAATACGGCATAACTTCTGTGAACACTAGTACATCATGGTATGAGGATGACTCGTTCGTTTTAGCCACATGGGTGAAACAAGTGTTTTATCTTGATGATCTCGCCAAGGGTGACCGGTGGAAAGTAGTCAACACTATCCACCATCGCAACATTTACCGGGCGTCTACACTTGGAGTGGCTGAAGAGAACAAGGAAGGTGGCACCGCGTATCAAGAGCCCAACGCAAACGGTATTCCTGACTCCTCTTTTATTCGCCTAGACACGCCGGTGCGAATTCGACGTGAAGAGCCACTGCTTGTTGATGTTGATCCAAATGAAGAAACTAACGAGGACTGTAGTGGTGAGGAAAGACATAGATTACCCCTATCGAGCAATTCAGAAACCGAAGAAGACTCATCCGATGATTCCGATTACAATCCGCCGGATTAAGTAATTTAGATGATGTAATCCTTTCATTTGTAATCTCAAAATTTCTAATGAACGGGCGTGGGGATGAGCCTCCCAGCTAGGCTGGGTTCCAAACCCCTTAAAAAAAAATTTGAAATATGTTGACTGCTGGGTTTCTGTTTTCTTGATGTTCAATTTAAGTTATATATGAACAGGAAATATGAATACGAGAGCAGTAAACCTACTGATTTTTTTTTACCTTTTTCATATAATGGCCGACGAAAAACACGTTATTTCGTCGGCTATATTAATAATAGCCGACAAAAAATTCATTATTTCGTCGGCTATACTACTAAAAGCCGACGAAAAATTCATTATTTCGTCGGCTATACTAATAAAAGCCGACGAAAAATTCATTATTTCGTAGGCTATAACTATATTAGAAAATACATATTTTATTTTAGACAGGAAAAGACAAAAGAATAGCCGACGACTACGAGTCTCTCGTCGGCTATGAATTAAAAAACAAAAAACAAAAAATGATCATATTCCATTTTCTATCACTAACGATAAACCATTGCTTCATCCTTCAAATGCAAAAATGTTGTGAAATAAGATATGACCGAAATAATGAAATACGTCTACGGTTGAAAAATGACAAGATTCTGATAAAATCTGAGCGGCGAAAGATGCGGTCAAAGGTTTTATTCATTCGTTTCCCTAATGGTAGCGTTACCTTCGGTAAATATTTTGAGGAAAAGTTTTATACGATTAGTTGCATCTCATCGATTTGAAACTATTATCTGTTGAAGGTCAGGCCAAAAAACGTCATTTAGACAGGCCAATTACCATTTCTAAGCGTTTAGAGGTTTGACTCACCCGGTTGACCGTTCCGATCGAGCCTTTAACGTTGTCAGCTGAAGTTGGATTTTTTTCCATACATGTATTTAATCTTAACGGTGATATCTGACGATTGGAATAGATTTTATAACTTTTAGATTCAAAATCAGAACATATGCACTAATGTTCTTTAACTTGTTTATTAAGTGTTTAAGTGAATGTATAGTTTCAAATAGTTACTATACGTAGACTCTTCAAATGCAAAAATGTTGTGAAATAAGATATGACCGAAATGATAAAATACGTCCACGGTTGAAAAATGACAAGATTCCGATAAAATCTGTGTGCCGAATGTTGCGGTAGCCTGTTTTTTACTTTCGTTTTCCTATGGGTAGCCTGACGTTCGATAAATCAATTTTGTAAAATTTTTATACGATTAGTTGCGTCTCATTGATTTGAAACTATTATCTGTTGAAGGTGAGGCCAGAAACCGTCGTTTAACTAGACTAATTTCCGTTTTTAAGCGTTTAGAGGTTTGACTTACTGGTTTGACCAATAGTTTAGCCGACGAAAATTATATGTCGTCGGCTAAACTCTTGCGATCCGCGCCTTTTTATTGTCCGCCGTTAGATGGCTTAGATCAGACGGCTGTTGATCTTCCAAAGTATAGCCGACGATGTTCATAGAATAGCCGACGACATTCAAAGTATAGCCGACGAAATCTTTTTTAATCGTCGGCTATACTTTGAACTATAAATTAGACAGTCCCGAACCCTAGCCGACTTTTTTCTCTCCTCCTCCTCCTCCTTCCTCAAATCGGCTACGTCACTTCCTCCAATCTGCCGCTCTGCTCCTCCTCCTCCTCAAATCGGCGGCGCCTCCACCTTTCCTCCTCCTCTGGCCTACTCCTCCTCCTCCTTCCTCAATTCGGCCGGCCTAGCTCCTCCTCCTCCTCCTTCTCCTCCGCATTCCCCTCCTCCTCCGACCTCCTCCTCCTCCTTCCCCTCCTCCTCCGATCGAGCTAGGTTTACCATTTTTTTTTCCAATTTATTTTAATTGTATAATTAAATTGTTAAATTGTTATATAAATTGTTATATAATATTTGTTAATATTAATTATATAAATTGTATATATTTTTATATATTTGTTAATAAATTAATTATATATTTGTTATATATTTGTTAATTATATAAATTTGTAAATATATTTGTTAATAAATCGAGCTAGGTAATTAATTATATAAATTGTTATATAATATTTGTTAATATTAATTATATAAATTGTATATATTTTTATATATTTCTTAATAAATTAATTATATATTTGTTATATATTTGTTAATTATATAAATTTGAAAATATATTTGTTAATAAATCGAACTAGGTAATTAATTATATAAATTGTTATATATTTGTTAATATATACACATATTTGTATATATATATATATATGTTAATGTATATTTTAATTGTTATATAAATTGTTAAATTAATTATATATATAAATTGGTAGCCTAATTATATAAATGGTTATATTTATGTTAATATATAAATGGTTATTTGTATGTATATATATGTTAATGATGAAATATAGTTATATTTGTATATAAATGGTTATATTTATGTTAATGGTTAGTATTATTTAAAATTAGTTAAAATTTAAATATTAATTTGTTAGTATGTTTTAAAATATGTTAGTATTATTGGTTATTATATTAATTAGAATTTGTTATTTAATGTAATATAATTTAATATTAATTAATGTATTAATGCCTCAAGCTACAGATGGCCGATGCACTCAGACAGATATTCGGAGGCCGTCGTTCTTCCAGATCTAGGGGTTCTGGAAGTTTTGCCGGTTCCGCAGACTCCGACAGGACCATTAGCCAGCCTGAGAGGACCACCAGCCAGCCGCGGAGGAGTGTGGATTCATCCCAGCCGCCGAGGACTGTGGATTCATCACAGCCGCGGAGGAGTGTGAGTTCTCGGCACCAGACCCTTCTCCAGGCGGGGCGGCCGTCGAGCAGTTCACGTCCCCCTCTCGGGCCAGATGCTCCGAGGTTCAGTAGGCAGCTATTTCAGGACGAGATAGCTCCAGACGTTCCTCGGGAGCCAATGACGAGTCGGGCGATGTCTGCTGCTGACTCGACTGAGGGGCATACTCTCCCAAATCAGCTCTACCTCCCGTACAATATTCCTGCGATACCCGAGGTCGACTTTCGTGGTGTGCCCATATGGCCTGATATGCCCCAGTATATGAGTGTTGCGGAGGCATACCATCAGGAGCCATTTGAGAGACCTGACCTCCTGATTTCGGCGAGGAGAAAAGGAAAGTCGACAGACGGGTCATCCAGTTCAGGTAACATTTGATTTTATTAATTAAATGTTTTATTAAAATTAACGCACTAATATTTAATTTTATTAACCAATCGTCGTTTATGTGATAGGGACAGCCGGTAGCAGTTCAACGAGGAATACGAGAGGTGTCATATGTTTTGACACGCTCAAGAGAACTGTTGAGAGCAGAGGGAGGATCCAGATCAACGAACCTCCTAATCAGGAGGTTCAGGGAAAAAAACGCCGCGATTACGCGGGTTGTGTGGGGGCAATAATTAGGGATAAAGTCCCTATGTTGTGGACCCGGTGGGCAGATGTGCCCGAAGAGATCAAGAGGGAGGTCAACAACGCGGCGTCGGTGAGTAATTTAAAAAATTTAATTTCTTTATCGTAATATTTAATAATTTTCGGTATTGTTATAATTGTAAAACTAATAAAATATTATCTTTCAGACATACTTCGAGATTGCCGAACACAAGCAGGATTGGGCGGACGCGATGCAAAACTCGAGGTACATTGGGAATTCCTCATCTTATAATTTGAAATATTTTATGATATTAATAATATTTCTAATGCACTTTTGTTTTTTCCGTAGGTTCAAAGAGTGGAAGAACGAGCTCCGTACCCACTTTAACGAATACGACAACCGTGGTCGTATGAGTACTCCAAGAGAGTTCATGTTCAGGGAGTACGAGTGGCGTTGGTTGAAGACAGTAGACTTCAACAACCCACTTATGCAGGTAAATACTAAACTTAACTATAAATGTTTATTTTGTTAAAATTTTAATTATTAGTTTAATTATTTTATAATTATTACACTAATATTTTTTTATGCATTTTTCTAATATTTTATTATTTGTTTGAAGGAACGGTCTCGGATAAACTCTGCGAACCGCCGCCGTAACACAACCCCTCATCATGGTGGTTCTAGGCCATTTGCACAATATCAGGAGGAGGCGCTTAGAGATCATCCTGATAGCAACCCGTACGTGGAGACGTTCAAGAAGACTTATCCACAAGCGATAGAACAGCTCGTAAGTCGTTGATTACGATTTTAAAATTTTAATTATTAATTTTACTTAATTATATATTTGTTAGAATATTAATTATTTTTTTTTCCCGTTCAATTAGGAGAGGGTGAACCGGGTCGAAGAAGAAGTGTATGAGCAAGTAGTTCGGGAGACACAACCGAACATTTCAGAGGCAGATCTGCAAGAAGCCCTGCGCCAGGTCAACCGATCGAATGTCCAAACGGCAGTGAGGATGTTCGACACAGCCTTCCCACACCGGTCAAACCAATACTACTGCCGGGGTTTGGGAAGTTCTGGAATAGGACTCCTGAAGACCACTAAGGGAGGTCAAAAGAAGGGAGGCGGGGACAGCCAACAGATAAGGGGGGAAGTGCAGAGATTGGCCGCAAGATTGGCGGCCGAGTCCCAGAGATCACAAGAGCAACACCGCAAAACACAGCAGTATCATTTAGATATGTCCAGTTGGAATGCTGAATGTGAGAGAATTCGGCGACACAACTACGCCAGCCAACAAAACTGGTGGTATGATATGTTCGCGACACAACAACAAAGCCTTGAACCCCCGCCCCCGTTTCAGCCGTTAGTTGAACCTCCAATTCCTCAACCTCCTGAGTTCGTTCAGCAGGATGATGAGCATGATGGAGAGCAGGATGCTGGGGATGACGTGGTGGACTTTAGTGCTTTAGGTGATGATTAGGGTTATATTTTATGTATATTGGAACAAATTAAATAATAAGTCATTTAGACGTGTTTCTTGTTGGTGTAAATGTATGGATTGTCATTGTGAATTGCAGGTTGCTTCGAATGGTAATTTAGAAATTAATTTAATTTTTTTCCCCCAAAATGTAAGAATAGCCGACGAAAATAGCATTATTTCGTCGGCTATAAGTGCTATAGCCGACGATTTTTACCAATTTTCACCGGCTATAAAAGTTATAGCCGACGAAAATGACATTATTTCGTCGGCTATAATTAATTAATGCCTATTAAAATATTCATATATTCTGACGGAATAACCGACGAAATAGATGAAATCGTCGGCTATATTTCAGAACAAATAGCCGACGAAACAGAAGATATCGTCGGCTATAGTTTACAATATCGTCGGCCATGCTCGAGAATAGCCGACGAATTTCGTCGGATATTTTGCCAAGGTTTGGTCGACAAAATTAACTTTCGTCGGTAATATCGTCGGCCATACTCGAGAATAGCCGACGATTTTATTATTTTCGTCGGCCATTGGTTTTACCGACGCCGTTTTACCGACGAATTATCACTACCAGAAAAGGGGTTATAGCCGACGACGCCATCTCGTCGGCCGTTTTCATTAAATCGTCGGCTATAGTCATAGCCGACGAAGTATCGTCGGCTATTCTCTCGTCGGGAATGCTCCGTCGGCTATAGTATAGCCGACAACACTCAGGGTAAGTCGTCGGCTTATAAAACACGCGGTATAGCCGACGAATAAAGCGTCGTCGGCTATACTTCGAACATTGCCGACGACAGAATCGTCGGCTTCAACAATTACGTAATTGCCCCTAACCCTGAAGTATAGCCGACGACATTATCGTCGGCTATACGTCCGGCATAGCCGACGAATTCATCGTCGGCCATAACAATCGCCGGTACCAGGAACGGCTTTTTTTTGCCGGAAGCCGGGAGGGTATAGCCGACGAAATATGGTCCATTTCGTCGGCTATAACCCCTAAATATTTTAAAAAATTTAAAAATTTAACTCGGGCCCAATTTCACTTCGTCTTCGGTTTGGCTGCAGAAAATCCACAAACAAACATCCAAATATCCAACAAATATCCACATCAATCCATCCCTAATATCCTACCTACTGTACAAATTAACCCCCTAACTAGTCATCTACTCATCATCACCCCCTAAACGCGTAGCGTCGTCGACGGGATCGTTCGAGTTCCGGTGGCTATGGCTACCCTGATCGCCTGGCGGCGTACTCCGATGTATGGGGAGTGGGGACGACGAACTGGGGCATCTGTGGCGGAGGCGGGGGCTGGAGTCCAGCCTGCTGGACCTCCCAAGATTGCTGCATCCATCGGTACATCTCCGCCACAGATGCGTCTCTGGCCTGCTGCGCAGAAGCCTCCGCGGCCCTCGCCAACTCCACCTGCTGGAGCGCCTCCACCGCCCTCACCAACTCCGCCTGAGTCCTCTGCAGCTGTGTCTGCAAGTCTCCTCTCGTCGAAGCCGCACGCTGCGTGCTGAGATTGGCCGGCGTGTACTTGAGAACCTCATCTCCCGCCGCGCCTAGACCTCTCTGGTAGAAGTAGTTGTTGCCCGTCCCTACCGCCGCGTGCATGATCTGAGAGGCCAAGCGCGGCTCAAGGGTGTCGATCGTGGAGGCAAACTCCGCGATCGCCTCGTCGGACGCCCCTTCCCCCAGGGTGTCTCGCGCGATCCCGAAGGTGATCGCGTCGGTCTCCGCATCTATTTCCGCCTAATTGACAAGAAAATATAATAAACGAATTAATAAAAAAAATATATAAATTAATTTAATGAAACACTTTTATTGAAGATGGGCGAATACTTACCACTTGGTCGGGACGCCCCGGATACATCTGCGCATGAATCCACGACAACGGCCTCAGCGGTCGGTCCCTCCTCGCAATCTCTGCCCACTGCCTCCAGGAACGGGCGCCGCCGTGGTGGGGGTGCTCGTTCCTCTTGCGGTTGTCGCTGTTCGTCTTCGAGATTTTCTGTATTATAAGAACGAACATATAAACGCAAATATAAATTAGTAACTAAATTAAAATATTAGGAACTAACCAAAATAAAATTATTAACTAATTTAGTTACTAACTAATTTAATTTAATTAGTAACTACTTAACTAACTAATTTAATTTAGTAACTAACTAACTTACTAACTACCTAATTTAATTTAATTTAATTTAATTTAGTAACGAACTAACTAACTATGTAACTAACTAACTAACTTAATTTAATAACTAATAACTAACTAACTAGTTAATTTAATTAAGTAACTACATAATTTAATTATTAAATAACAGTAAAAAGTTATATACTAGCAGGCTAAATTTTCTTACCGAGACCCTGTCGCTCCCGAAGTAGGCTACCAGCCATAGCCACTCATACTCCCTGTACCGGAACTCGTGGGGGGTTGCACCTCGCCCCAAGCCCTGCTCCACATGGTACGTCCTGTAGTGCGTCGACAGCTCGTTCTTCCACTCGGAGTACCTATATTAACAAAACACAACTGTTAGATATATTCGTACACTGCCAATAAATATATTTATACAAAAAAAAGCGAAACACATAACCTGTTCTTCAGCTGCTCGTCTCTCCACCAGTCCAAGATAGGATGGACTCTAAACCATTGCTGCAATATTATAAATTAATTAGAAAATATTTTTATATAGTTATAAGGACTGAATTCATAAATGTTTATTTTCTATAATAAAAATACGATTTAACTCACCGACAGTGCATTGTACACTCGCGTCTTGATGTCATCGGGCACAGAGCCCCAGTCGGGCCACAACAGTGGGACCCTGTCCCGCACGAGCATGCCCATCGCGTTGATATACTTGGTGGTGGTGTCTCTCCTCTCGATCGGGCGTCCATCCTCACCGAGACCGGACAGGATCTCCCTGATCCCACCGGCGAGCTCCCTCTCCAGGGTCGACATGTTCGCTGGCCCTCTGGTCCGTCTCGTCCCCGCGGGTTTATTTACGAGGACGCCTGTTTCATAATTAAAATGAATACATAGTTAAATAATTATTTAAACTAACTAATTAAATAATTAATTAAACAATCTAAATAATTAATTAAACTAACCAATTACTTGCGTCGTTGTACTGCTTGTCCTTCTCACGAACACACCACAGGCCGCGGCAGTCCTCTGAGTCGAAAGGCCTGTGGACGTAGGCCTCCTCCCAGGGAATCTCGTGGGGCCGGTCGTGCCTCCAAATCTGCCTCCCCCTGGCGTCGTACTCGGGGATGGCAGGGAGGAACTGGACCATGTACATCCCCGATGGCGGAGACATACGGGGCGTGGACCCTGAGGGGCCTGATCCCCCTGACGGTGGGCCCCGTAGCTTTGGACGTTGTCGCTGTGGGGGGACAGGGAGCATCTCTGGAGGGTCCAGATCGGCGCTCGGTGGGGTCGGCTGCCGATCCTGGAACAGTGCTGAAGTGCACTGGGGTCTGGTGGCTCTGCGTCCTCCTCCGACACTCGAGTCAGGGCCCGCTCCCGTCGACTCATACGAGGAGCCCCCACGTGGATCGCTCGGGGTCAATCCCATCAAGGTCTCCTCTCGTCGACTCATAGGCCGGCCTAGGCCCCGACGACCGCTGGATCCGCTCCCCCCACGGCTGGCTCCTGCCTGAGCGTCGGGGTCGCTCTCGGTTGGTCTGCCAAGCCATCGGTCTACAGCGCGGCGGTTTCCTGCACAATTAGTATATAAATTCCATAAATTTCACAAAAATTCCACAAAAAAATTAAAAACTTCATTAAATGTATATATACCTAATTATATATATACCTAAATATATTTATACCTAATTATATATATATAGATATATATATTCCGAAATATATATATAGATATATATATATATATATATATATATCCTCCTACAAATCGTTGTTAATTCCACAAAATTAAAAAAAAAATCCACAAAATTCCATAAATTTCACAAAAAAATAAAAAACTTCATTAAATATATATATACCTAATTATATATATACATAAATATATTTATACCTAATTATATATATATATATATTCCGAAATATATATATATATATATATATCCTCCTAAAAATTCCACAAAATTACACAAAATTAACAAAAATTCCACAACATTAAAAAAATTTCCACAAAATTCCATAAATTTCACAACAAAATAAAAAACTTCATTAAATATATATATACCTAATTATATATATACATAAATATATTTATACCTAATTATATATATATATATATATATATATATATATATTCTGAAAAAATATATATATATATATATATATATATATATATATATATCCTCCACAAAATTCCACAAAATTAACAAAAATTGCACAACAACCCTAAATTCCACATAATTTCACAAAAACCATAAAATTTCACAAAATCCCTAAATTCCACAAAACCACAAAATTCTACAAAATTTCCAAAAACCATAAATGAGGGAGAGCGGGACTACCTGACATGGTGGTGCGGCTAGGGGCGGCGGCTGGTGGATCGGCGTCGGGTGGGGAGGGTCCTGGGGGCGGCGACGGCGGATCGGCGTCGGGCGGCGACTGGTGGGGAGGGTCCTGGGGGAGGGTCCTGGGGGCGGCGTCGGGTGGCGTCGGGCGGCGGCTGGTGGATCGGCGTCTGGTGTATCGGCGTCGGGCGGCGACGGCGGCTAGGGGCGGCGGCTGGTGGGGCTGGGTCGATCGGTCGATCGGCGTAGGGTGGGGCTGGGTCGATCGGCATCGGGTGGGGCTGGGTCGATCGGCGTCGGGTGGGGAGGGAATCCGAATTAGGCAGAAAATGAGGGAGAGGCGCCTCTGTTGCGGTTTAAATCGAAGGACTATAGCCGACGATTTAATTTTAATTCGTCGGCTATAGTCATAGCCGACGAAATTCGTCGGCTATACTCTGACCCTAAATCCTGGCCGGGCCGAAATTGGGCTTTGGGGGCCTGTTATAGCCGACGAGTTAATTTTATTTCGTCGGCTATAGTCATAGCCGACGAAATTCGTCGGCTATACTCTGACCCGAAATCCGGGCCGGGCCGAAGTTGGGCTTTGCGGGCCGGTTATAGCCGACGAAGTTAAGTATATCGTCGGCTATAATATGAATCTCGTCGGCTATAATATGAATCTCGTCGGCTATACTTCAAGCTCTCAGCAGCCGTCAGATCTCGCCCATCCAACGGCGGACAATGAAACGGCGCGGATCGCAAGAGTTTAGCCGACGAAGTTAAGTATGTCGTCGGCTATTCTTTGGTCAAACTACAAAGTCAAACCTCTAAACGCTTTAAAACGGAAATTGGCCCGTCTAGATGACTTTTTTTTGCCTGACCTTCAACAGAGAATAGTTTCAGATCGATGAGACGCAACTAATCGTATGAAAATTTTCCTCAAAATTTTTACCGACCGTCAGGCTACCAATAGGAAAACGGAAGTAAAAAACAGCTAACCGCAACATTCGGCACACAGATTTTGTCGGAATCTTCCCATTTTTCAACCGTAGTAGTATTTTAATATTTCGGTCGTATCTTATTTCACGACACTTTTGCATTTGAAGGGTCTACGTATAGTGACTATTTGAAACTATACATTCACTTAAACACTTAGTAAACAAGTTAAGGAACATTAGTGCATATGTTCCGATTTCGAATCTAAAAGTTTGGAAAATCTATTCCAACCGTCAGATATCACCGTTAAGAGTAAATACATGAATGAAAAAAATTCCAACTACATCTGACAACGTTAAAGGCTCGATCGGTACGGTCAAACTGCAAAGTCAAACCTCTAAACGCTTTAAAACGGAAATTGGCCCGTCTAGATGACGTTTTTTTGCCTGACCTTCAACAGAGAATAGTTTCAGATCGATGAGACGCAACTAATCGTATGAAAATTTTCCTCAAAATTTTTACCGACCGTCAGGCTACCCATAGGAAAACGGAAGTAAAAAACAGCTAACCGCAACATTCGGCACACAGATTTTGTCGGAATCTTCCCATTTTTCAACCGGAGACGTATTTCAATATTTCGGTCGTATCTTATTTCACGACACTTTTGCATTTGAAGGATCAAGCAATGGTTTCGGTCAACATCCGGGCCAGGGGTTATAGCCGACGAATTACAGGTCGTCGGCTATACTTTAGCCGACGACCTTCAACATTTTGTCGTTAGCCGACAACTTGCATATTAAATTACCCAGAATGGGCATTATAGCCGACGAAGTATGGTCCATTTCGTCGGCTATAATGCTTATCTTTCTGAAAATTTGCCATTTAGGGCCTGAAAATTGCCTATTTCACTTGATAAATTCCTGAACATCGCACAAACAATTCAATACAATTTCCCATAAACTCGGAAAACGGTAATTAAGGACGAAAAATGTATTCATACATGCATGCACCATCGTACACAAATATATACATAAACAGTATACTAAGGATGATAATCAGAATCATCCTCATCACTTGAGTCAGACGTAGTATAGTAGTTAATATCTGGCAACCGGTGCTCGTACTCGTCGTCTGAGTCATCGTCTGCCTGATATAGACGATTCGGATTAACATCATACATGGACACCTGACCCCTAGGAAGTCGAACCACTCTGCCCGGCGTCACATTATTATCGCGGATGGTGGAGGATTCCGGAATGTCGCCGGCGTCCCGGAATGTCGCCGGCGTCCGGCTCTTGGTATGCGGTCGCTTCTTGACACTCTGTGCTCACACCAAGTGTGGTAGCACTGTATATGTCTCGCTGAGACACATGGTTAACTACCTTCCACGTGCCTTTGTTCAATGGATCGTCAAGATAAAAGACCTTTTTGGCCGCTGTGGCGAAAACAAAGGGGTCATCTTCATACACACTAGTGGCGGTATTCACCGAGAGTATGCCGTACTGATCGATCCGTATGCGGTGCGGCCTAGTATCAAACCATCGACACTTGAACAAGTGGACTTTCATGCGGTTCCCATAAATGAGTTCAACAACTGACTGTAGGACACCGTAAAAATCCACGCCCCCCTCTGCACCATCGACCATCACCCCACAATTCTGTGTTTTGCGTTCCCCGTCTCTAGCTTCACATATATACTTAACGCCGTTGACATCACACATTGGGCGAACTGTGGAAGATATCGGCTTCATCGACAACAGCCTCAATTCCTCTGAGTAATTTGTATGACCACCCCTCGCAGCCACTTGCATCAGCTGAAAAATATAACTCAAATCACTTGGTGTGTTTATGATTAAAGAATAGGAAACTGTAAAAGAAAGCCATCTAATATATATATTTATACACTTACCCATTGTGGAAAATAGTCTGCAAACGTCGTGTTGTGGTACTCGACATCACCGCGAACTTCCTTGCAGTGAAGATGGGTTCGTTTCCAATATTGTACCTCCAGACAGTTTATTAGAACCCACCAGTGGGCAATCCCTACCTCATGGTCAGGCAACTTGTCCACACCCTTCTTCTTGAAGCTTCCGTATGGTACAACAGAGTTGGCGACGATAGATAGGTTGAACTCGGGGTCATCTCGACTTGGATGTTGTGGGGGGTCCTCCATCGCTCCCAAGTACAACTTGGCGTACGTTACACACTCATGCGCAATGTAAGCTTCAGCAATACACCCCTCAGGCGCAGATTTATTGTGCACATATTTCTTGTAGTCTCCAAGTTGTCTGCAAGGTTAACAAGTGCATGTTAAGAGCATGCAACTTTTATTTAAAAACATGTATAACTCAAATTTATGAATAACATGTACCTTTCGATGGGATACATCCAAGTGTAGTGTACGGGACCGGTAAGCAACAATTGTTGGGGAAGATGGATCATCAGGTGAGGCATGATGTCAAAGAAGTTTGGGGGAAATATCCTCTCGAACTTGCACAAGATAAAAACGATTTCCTCATGCATTCTCATGAGGTCTGATTTTCTAACTTCTCTAGCGCATAACTTCTGGAAGAATCTTGACAACGCCACCAACGGCTCAACCACTTCATCCTCCAAGTACGCTTGAATGAAAATAGGGAAGAGGCGTTGAAGCAGTACATGGCAGTCGTGACTCTTCAATCCGTACATCTTGTTGTCTCGGTAGTTAACACACTTGCTTATGTTACCCGCATAGCCATAAGGATACCTGCATAGCCATTAACAACAATTAGATTTCATGCATATATAGTCGTCCAACAACAGATGGATTCTTTAGGGAATACATGCCTAATAAAAAGTTACCTGACATTACTCAGCCATCCAAAGATTTCATGTTTCTGGTCCCTGGTGACGGTGTAAGGAGCTTGGGGCATTTTGCTCCTGCCCTCTCTCAACCACAAATGCTCCCGCAGTCCCATATTTCTCAGATCAACGCGTGCCTTGGGGGTGTCTTTTGTTTTCTTCTCCCAATTCAAAACTGTGCCAACCACGGCTTCACCCACATTCTTCTCTATATGCATGACATCCAGATAGTATCTGGTAGCCAACCTGGCCCAATAAGGAAGTTCCCATAAGATGCTCTTGTGTGACCAGAACCTATACCGATCTGGCCTCTCTGGAATCGTGCGCAACACATCGGGATGATTGCTAAGCGGACCAAAGTCATACTCATTCAACACTACCAATATTTCCTCCCCTGTCCATTGCTCGGGTGCCCAGCCCCTTTCTTTAGTCCCATCAAAAGCCTGTGCATCGTCCCTAAATGGATGGTCATGCGGAAGCCAACGACGGTGACGCATCTGGACAATCTTGCTGCAATGAGGACTGGAGCAATCAACAGTCATGCACTCTGAACAAGCCCTGTAACCCCTGGTGACGCTGCCCGACAACATACCCCTCCCAGGAAAGTCACTGATCGTGCCAACAAGCATAGCATGCATCCGGAACATCTCATTTTTGAACCGGTCGTAGACCAGGTGGCCGTTCAGACTCAAGTACCGAAGCTCCTCAATTACGGGTCTCAAATACACATCGAGACACTTTCCCGGATAACCTGGGCCTGGAATCAACAATGTGAGCATGTTATATTCCTTCTTCATGCATATCCACGGTGGAAAGTTGTACGGAATCAAAATAACTGGCCACACACTGTACTGAAGCTCTTTCTTGCCAAAAGGGTTGAAACCGTCGGATGATAGCCCTAGCCAAACATTTCGAACCTCTGATGCAAATTCAGGAAACTCCAACACATTCTTCTTCCAAGCCTCTCCGTCGGCGGGATGTCTAAGGGTGTCATCGTCAGGCACATTCCTCTCAGCCCACCATCTCATAGCTTTGGCCGTGAAAGCACACATGAACAACCGCTAAAGCCTATCAATCAACGGGAAGTACCGAAGTATCTTCACAGCTTTCTTGTTCCCTTTAGGAGTGAACTTATACCGCTCTGTATTGCATACTGGGCAATATTCAAGATCTGCAAGTCCTTCCCCGTAAAACAGAACGCAATCGTATCTGCATGCATGAATCTTGATGTAGGAAAGGCCGAGATCTTTAAGGATATGTCGCACCTTATGATGACTGGTAGGAAGCCGATGTCCGGGGGGCATCGCCCCACCCCATAACTTCAGCCAATCATCAACCGATTTGACAGTGCCTTTGTTCTCCGTTTTGATCTTCATCACTCCCATGACAGATTCAAGGACAGTCTTACTGCATCCGGGGTACAACGGAGTCTGTTGCAATGCGATCAGGTTGTTGTACTTTTCCATACCACTTGTGTTGACCGGAGATCGGGGTAATGGCTCGAGTGGCTCAATATCAGGGAAACACTCCATCTCCGGAGGAGGGAGTTGCACATCTGGTGCTTCATCAAAGACACCGCTCTCACGAGGAAACATATCGTTGATCCAGTTCGTTGTTGGATCATTGGAGGAACTCCCTCTCTCGGCAAATTGTCCATGATCATGAGGACCCGCAAACTCTGGTTCACCGTGATAAATCCAATTAGTGTATAGGACCCAAAATCCATATCTAGCCAGGTGTTGCTCCACTGTCTCTATGGAAAACCGGTGTTGTGGGGTGGCACACTTGCACTTTTTACACGGACAATAATGAAGTGTAGTGTCTCCACAGTTAGCCATCACAAAATCCAAGAAACTCCTAACTCCATCATGGTACGCCTGATCCCATCTTTCAAGGGTAATCCAACTCTTGTCCATCCTATAAATTCAAGAAATAAATATAGCTATATATAGATATGTATATATGCACGTACTACGTACGTACGTACGTACTAATTAATTAAAAAATTCATCATTACACACACACACACACACACACATATATATATATATATATACACATGCATCCCTAAATTAATTAAAACATCGTCAATCTCCCTAATTAATTAAACACAATGTATTTTTTATATATACCAACAATATATTTTTAATTACAATTAAATTAATTAATATATATATACATTTTTTCATCAAATTCATCTAAAATCACCTATAAATCAACAATCAATCACTAATCTTCAACAAAACTTCAATTCTATCTAACCAACATATCAACCAATTAATAATCTCATCTCAACACACACACATATATATATATATATATATATATATATCAAATTAATCACACATTTATTCTAATTAAACTCTAAATTAACACACCTCTGCATATAACCAACTAAATCAACACACACAGCAATATACGTACCTTTCAAGCTTATGGCCGAGGTTTTAGATGATTTCAGAGCGTTTTCGAAATGTTTTCGACGAATGAGCTCGCTGCTGCAGAATGGATCTGATATAAGAGTTATAGCCGACGAATACCCTCCTCGTCGGCTATAACCAAAAACTTTTCGTCGGCTATAACTCTTATAGCCGACGAATACCCTCCTCGTCGGCTATAACCAAAAACTTTTCGTCGGCTATAGTTATAGCCGACGACGGCGGACAACTCGTCAGCTATAATATTATAGCCGACGATGTGGCCGACGAAATAGTAATTCGTCGGCTATGACCCCTTATAGCCGACGAAGTACTATTTCGTCGGCCGTTTTTTCCCATATCATCGGCTATAACCCCTTTTCTGGTAGTGTATAGCCGACGAAAGTTTCGTCGGCAGAAGGAATAGCCGACGAAAATTTGGCATAGTCGACGAAATTTTTGTCGTCGGCTATTCTCTCCATAATTGCTCATGTCATTAGCCACCATCATAACTCTAGAGAAATAGTCCGTGACCGATTCACCCACCTTCATTTCTAACACCTCAAAATCTCTCTGTAGTGCTTGGAGATGTGCACGCTTAACTCTGTCATTCCCTTGGAACTTCCGCTTCATGGAATCCCACAATTGCTTTGCGGTGTTCTTCTGAAGAATAGTCTTCAAGATTGACTTGTCAATGGACTGAAAAAGATAGTTTTTGACCTTTAAGTCTTTCAACTTCATATCCTCCAGAGATTTTCTTTGTGCCTGGGTCAGCACCTCTCCTTCTGCAGGCTCAACATAACCTGTTTCAATGAGACTCCAGTATTCCTTCGATTTCAGAAGGTTCTCCATAAGCATACTCCAATGATCGTAGTCTCCATCAAACTTGGGAATGCTCAGCAAATTCTGCCCTTCGTTTGCTGCCATCTCGCAAACTTTTTCCTCACAGTGTTTCACTCGAACACTCCTTCTCTCGTAGTGTTTCACTCGATCTCAACAAGAGTCTCGCTCTTTCTCTCTCTCGTTAGGATACTGCAGCTCCTAACTTGCCACACAATCAGGCCCCTTTGTGGGGCTCTGATACCACAATGTTAAGACTCAAGAACTCAGCAATAAGAAACTCAACAATTGTGGGAATGATTCACATCATTTATTGAACAATTCAGGCTATATATATAGCATTTACAACTTAACAGAAAAGAGAAAAACAAGTTCACGTTTCCTACTAAAGCAACATGATATCTGCAACTAACAGATTCAAAAGCAGTAAGCCAACATCCCTTAGACTAGGGACTTATTTCAACAGAAGAACTAAATTTAAGGAAGAAGCTAACAAACATGTTGACTCCTCCTCTTTACAAAGTGTATGTCTGTAAAAAGGATAATCATATATAATTCTAGTACATGAGAACAATAGGAAACTTTTTCTCTTCCACCTAGTGCAAAAATGGAGCATCTCGTTACTCTAATAATATTAAGTCTTACTGTATGAAAGTAAGTATACACCAATTGCATCTGTCGCTACATCAACCTCCAATATGCATCACTTATTGTAAGCTTTGCTTTTCCATGATTACATGACACTAATTCTGTGAATCTACAGCCGATCCCTTAAAGACCAATATGCAGCTCCCAATAATAAAAATTTATGTGAATGCACAATCACCAATAATCACCACAAGAACAAGATCCGTTCTTGAAATGATGGAACCGATGCATATCACGCACTATGATTTCCCTTCCAGTCACTAGTGAAATGTACTTGGTTGCGTTGTGGCAATCACCACAAACCCGTAGGTTCTTTCGAATGTGTATTGTTGTACCCGCGGTAGTATTCAAGAGTCCGAATGCAATAGCCAGCTTCTCACTATGACTATTTAGCAATTGCTCCTTGACATCATCTTCCACATCATGAATTGAATTTATGTCCGGCACATAACCAGCAGCCTTGATCTTATCTACCAGTGACTCCAGATAAGTATATATTCTCTTCGATTGGGGATGGCTTGTACTTCCGGAATAAAACGTGTGAACCTGGCTCTTTAAATCCAGTAAACTGCAGCCTGGAGTTTTCTTGAGCCCTTTATTCTCCATTGTTGTTCGCACTTTGGCCACTTTATCCCACATTGAAGCTGTGGAATATATGTTAGCAAGCAAAACATGGTACCCACCTTCAACAGGATCCAACTCAAATATTTTATCTGCTGCCTTTTCCCCCAATTCAACATTTTTATGAATTCTGCAAGCTCCTAACATTGCACCAAAGACTGTAATGCCAGGTTCCATAGGCATCTTTTGAATAAAATCCCAAGCCTCATTTAGTCGGCCAGCTCGACCAAGAAGATCAACCATGGCACCGTAGTGATCCATTGCAGGCTCCAAGCCATAGACATCCTTCATGCTGTCAAAGTATTGAAGACCTTCTTCCACCAAACCTGAATGAGAGCAAGCAGATATCACACACAGAAATGTTATATCATTTGGCTTTATTTTTCCCTTTTTCATTTCGTTGAACAGTTCCACAGCAGCCTTTCCGAGCCCATTTGTTCCATATCCATCGATCATACTGTTCCATGTTGTCACATGCCGGTCATCCATCATGTCAAAAAGTTTTCTGGCAGTGTGAACAGCACCGCATTTTGCGTACATATCAACAAGAGCAGTCATCACAAAAACATTTTTGTCAAAACACTTCCTCACAACAAGTCCATGAATCCACTTAGCCTGACGTGTGACAGATAACTCTGCAAGCGCTGGAATTACACTCACCATTGTAAACGAATCCAGCTTTATATTTTGAGATTGCATCTCACAGAAGTGACTTAAAGCCTCGCTGACACGCCCATTCTGCGCTAAACCTAATATCATGGCGTTCCATGAGACGATGGTTTTACTCTTCAAGCCTCTAAACAACTTTGCAGCAATATCAACTCTCTTACACTTGGAGTACATGGATATCAAAGAATTCACAACCGAGACATCATATCTGAGGTTCAGTTGATCCAATAACTTATGCACAAACTTTCCCCTCTCAAGATCTCCCAAATCAGCACAAGCATGTAAAGCTTCCATAATAGTAACATTAGTCAGTTCAAAGCCTTCATCCAACATCCTCTGGAAAATCACCATTGCTTCCTCAGGATCTTCATTCTGCACATACCCATCTATCATGGAATTCCAGGAAACAACAGTCTTGTGACTCATCCTGTCAAAAATAGCCCGAGCAGTGGCCACAGACCCACATTTCGAATACATATCTAGCAGAGCCGTAGAAATGTTCACAAGTGACTCAAAACTAGCTCTTATAACATACGCATGAATCGACTTCCCGATCACCAATGACCCGAAATCCGCAACAGCAGGCAATGCAGTTACCAATGTGATGGAATCAGGCCTCTGGCCTTCCTCCTGCATCCTTATAACCAACTCCAAAGCTCTGTTTGCAAACCCATTTTGTGCGTAAGCCGCAACAATAGTGTTCCAAGACACCAAGTCCCTCTCAGGCATTCTATCGAACATCTTATACGCATCACCAATCTGCCTACATTTCGCATACAGGTTAACAACTCCGGTCATCGCAAACAGATTAGTACAATAGCCACTTGTGATTAGAGCGCCGTGGATCTCCTTCCCCCTCCTGAGGTCAGCATTGTCGCCGCAGGCCTTGAGCAAGTAAGTAAAGTTATACACAACGGGGGCGACCCCGTCGCGCTTCAGTCGGCAGAAGAAGGCAATGGCGTCGGCTAAAGAGGCGCTCTTGGCGTAGCCTTTGAGGAGAGTGTGGTAGAAAACGTCGAGTTTGTCATCAACGGAGTCGAAAACGCGGTGGGCTTCAAGTGGGCTGTTGTATTTGCAGAAGAGGCTGACGAGTTTGGTGTGGAAGTAGTGGTGGGTGTAGAGGCCGTTCTTGATAATGAGGGGGAAGATTTGGTGGAGTTCTTTCATGGAAGTGCAGAGCTCGAGGAGGAGGGCGGTGGGGTGGGTGTAGACATGAGAGGGGATGTGGGTTCTTTGGGAGAGCTGGTGGAATGTTGAGGTTGGTGTTTTTGTTGGAAGTCTAGTTGATATTGGTGGTGGTGGTGGTGTTTTGGTGGTGTTGGTTATGGAGAGGAGAGGGGGGAGTGGGGAGAGCTGTGAGCACATCTCCTCTGTTTGTGTGGGTGTTTGTCTGTGAGTTTCATCAGTTTTGGTGCAATTTATATGTTTTGGATAAGAAGAATCAGATGAATGGTGTGGGGGTTTACTGAGGAAGCGAAAATCAAAAGCAGACTTGTTAGAGAAGTGTGGGGATGATGAGGCATGAGGGCTCAATAGGGTGACATAATGTCATTTTTAAGATCACTTTACATTTGTGCAATTTGGATAATATGTTCTTTTCGAGTACGACGATAAGCATTCAGGTAACACGAATTGATCATTTTAAAATGAGTGTTGCTATTGGAACCTCCACATTTGCTCACTTGACCTCCCTTTATTTTCAATTATTGAATTACATTTGTATCCTCTTGCATAAAGACTATTGAGGACAATAAGTGTATAAAAAGAGTATTATATTTATTATCTATAGACTTTCTAATTCAATGATAATGTTATTTATTATTTTCCTTATCAAATTTATTTTCTAATTTCAGTAAGTGTTAAAACTAAGTAAATATATAAATTATAAGATTGTTAATGTGACATAAAGTTACTATAATTATACATGTTTAAGCGCATATACAAAATATAAGGTCAAGAGTAAGTGTTGAAAATTAAACGCATATATTTTAATAAGTTTGCAACATGAAGAAAAAAAAAAGTCAATTGTTTTGATGTTCAATATATATATATATATATATATATATATATATATATATATTGAATATTTTTATATATCTTATTAGACCTTAAATATATTTGCAACACACTAGTAACTATTGAAATAGTACAAGGGCATAGCTAGTGTGTGAAATATTTGTATATCCTATGTTTTTATTTATCTCATTAGGTCTTACACATGAAATAAAAAAAAAATTAAGAAATAGAGATCTAGTGATTGAATAGGAGGTTGAATGAGTAAGTTATTGAAATATATGTAAATAACATATTTAAGGTTATTTCAGTAATTTGAATTGAGGTCTAGTGAGTAAATGCTTATATTCAAAAGTATAATGGAGGTGTAGAAAGTATTGGAGGTCTAATGAGCAAATGTGGAGGTCCGAATAGCAACACTCTTTTAAAATATGCAAATCGATGAGAAAAACTTAAACTGATTTTTCTTTTCTGGTTCAATTTCGCTTTCATTACACAAATTATAACAGTTTTCTGTACAATGTTTGGAAAAATCAAATAGATCAAAAATACAATTTATTGTATGATTATCTCAACATGTCATGTAAGGACACATCAACATAACTCACATCATTTTTCTAAACACAAAGAAAAATTTATAGAAAACATGAAACTTGTAATAGTAAAATGGAATCGGTCTGCCTGTTTAATTAGAGAATCCCTTTATATAGGGTGATGATTACAATGGTAATAACAATTACAATTATGATAATAATCACTGATTGAAACGTTACATCTGATTGATCACTAATTTCCTAATTCACCATCGTCATTACTTTGACGAAGGCACACTAATGGTATTTTCTTTAACACTCCCCCTTGTGTCAAGTCAAAGACAAAATGGTGCATAGATCGTTGCCTCATTAAAAACTTCGCCAAGTAACAAAACCCAGTAGGACAAAATAAAACTTGGTCGAAGGGAAAAAGAGCACAACGCACCTTTAACCTTTAAAGATGACGTGTGTGTATTAGACTCCCCCTGAAGTCTACACCTCCCCCTAATCCTTACATCAATCAAAGAAGCTTTAAAAGCTTTCGCATTCCTATGTTTTTCACATGTTCCTCAAATATTATTTTGGGTAATGATTTGGTAAACAAATCTGTCACATTCTCCTTAGACCTTACTTGATTCACTTGAATCTTGAGAAGAGCTTGTTGTTGCTGATTATAGAAAACCTTTGGTGATATGTGTTTTGTGTTATCACCCTTGATATAACCTAGTTTCATCTGTTCGATGCAAGCTGCATTGTCTTCATAAATGCATGTAGGCTCTTCAGTGGTAGAACTTAAACCACTAGTCCCTCGAATATGTGTAATAATGGACCTTAGCCATATACACTCACGAACCGCCTCATGTAGAGCAATGATCTCAGAGTGGTTTGAGGAGGTAGCCACAAGGTTTTGCTTGGTTGATCTCTAAGATATCGCAGTGTTCTCAATGGTACATACATAACCAGTTTGAGAACGACCTTTATGTGGGTCAGATAGATACCCAGCATTGATGGGAATTATTCTCAAGCACATTTGTACCTGCAAAACAATCTCATACATATATTACCTTTCTTGTACGTCGATTGTAGTATTGACAAGTAGGGATCGTTCTATCTGGGGAAATCAAGGGCATTTAATCACACAAAGCATCACATGATTATATGAGGGGTTTGGATTTATGTCTAACAACCTACTGAATTTTACGAAATTAAAAACTAAATTAAATATATACATATGATCAACATCTCTTACACATAACACTACACACAAAACTCACACAATATATAACAAAATCAATCAAGGTAATTACGACAGCAATATAACAATTAATCAAGAATAAATTCGGCTCCAATTTTAATTAGAGTCCTCGGCGGCTCAACTAATCGTTAAGACTTCTCAAGTATTTAGAATTATCTTGGCGATTAACCCTAAATATATGTATTCGGTTTAAGAACACTTGGCGTAGAAAGTAAACACGAAGAACATATAATCACAATAAGCCAAATTGGAGACATGCAACAAGTATGGCGTCACCTCACCTTGCTTTAACATGTAAATTTTCAGAATTACTCTAGCCCTTAGAACCATCATAAAATCAATCAACTTTGCGCATAATTAATCTCATGAAGTATTTGGCATATGAAGCTATCACTTAAGGAGAAGCCACGGCCTAGGCAGCCCTCAAGTGCATCACTTTTGTGTACACGAATTCAGAAAATAAACCAACATAATTCAAGAACAAAATCGAAACATGCTATAATACAAACCCTGATTAAAATCGCAACATATTATGAACAAGAATCGGAAATCAAACAACCATAGAACAAATTCGGAAGTCTAAATTCAAATTAATAAAACCAAATAAACATTCACAAATCCTTACAATCTCCATAGACAAAGTATTGTATTTATACAGAAAAATAAAAGTCATGAGAAAAGAGTGAATCACACTTTGATAAACCTTCAAAGAAGCTTCGGCAATGGTGTGGATTCAGTGGAGGTGTGGTACGGTTTCGATGTGGTGGTGGTGATGATGGAATCGGCTTGTATTTTTCTTTGGATATGTGGTGATGATTCGGCAGAACTTTGGCTTGTGTAAGTATAAGAGAATAGATGATGTTTTTCTATGCATGCTGAACTATATATATAGGAGAGAATGGAACTAGGGTTTCGGCACAAAGAGTTTGTGCCGAATTCCTCTTTCTTTACTTGCAAGGCAAGTCTTTTCCTTCCTTTGTCTAATTGCCGAATTTCCCTTAGCAGTTTCTGAATAAAACTTCTCCTCTTTAATTCGGCAAGAAACCCTGAATGAATGTGTATGGAATTTAGTCCACATTCGTCTCTGAATTCTCTTTGTATTTCGGCAACAATCTTCTTTCTTTTAATTCGGATTCTTTATGTCTTGCACGGCAAGACTTCTTCATTGCATATGTTTGATCCGAATTCTTCTTCTCCTCTTCATGTGCACGACATGATCTCTCTCCCTTTCCTAGTTGCATTGTAACTTCTTCTCTGGAATGAATTCGGCATACTTTGATTTCTTTTGCTTTTTCATACTGAAATATTTTTGTTAATTCCTGAAAATAAGAGAAGAATTATATTTAGAAAAAGGAGATAAAATGTAGCACAATTTTATGATTTGATAGAATCCTGATTCTGTCAGGATTTCCTGGTTCAACAAGGAGTTCTACTTTGATTGAAACTCTTAAAATCTTCGACGTTTTGAGAAACGTCGAGACATGTAGACTCCTAAACTGATTAGGATTCCTAATGCAATAAGGAATCCTACTTTGAATCAAACTCTTCATAAATCATGCAATATTCGACAATTAAGCTCTTTTCACTAACAATTCTGCCAAAGACTCCTAACTAGACTCGATGACTCTATATTACAACAATAAGAATTAAACAATTGCATAAATGGGGATAAAACACATTAAGAACGTCGCATATTATGCTCTTATCAAGCATCAGCAAAACCAACTAAAATATTATTTGGGGTTTCAGTGTAGGGGGTGGTACTTTCTCTATCTATATTTCCTTTAGGGATTACATTTCCATTTATGGTCCCTCTTGTTTTTATGTAGGGAAATAATAGACCCAAGTCAATGGTTCCTTTTATGTATCAAATTATGTTCTTAATACCATTCCAATGACGCTGTGTTGGCGCTGAGCTAAATCTAGCTAACAAGTTCGCTGAGAATGCAATATATGGTCGAGTACATTGAGCTAGATACAATAATGCGCCTATTGCCCTTAAGTAGGAAATTTCAGCTCCCAATAGCTTTTCGTCATCTTCCTTTGGGCGAAATGGATCTTTCTTTATATTCAAACTTCGACCGATCATGGGAGTGCTAACAGGATGCGCTTTGTCCATGTTAAATCGCCTGAGTATCTTTTGGACATATGCAAACTGGTGGATAAGTATTCCACAAGCTCGGTGTTCTAGTTCAAGACCTAGACAAAACTGAGTTTTCCCAAGATCTTTCATCTCAAACTCGGATTTCAAGTAGCTCGCGGTTTCTCTTATTTCATTAAGAGTACCTATTATATTCATATCATCGACATATACAGCTATAATTTCAAATTCGGAACTCGTTTTCTTTATGAATACGCAGGGGCATAGTTCATCATTGTTATATCTCTTCCCAATCAAGTAGTCACTTAGACGGGTATACCACATCCGCCCGGATTGTTTCAATCCATAAAGTGAGCGTTTCAATCTGATTGCAAACACACTTCGTGGTTTAGAGTCACTTGACTTGGGCAATGGAAGGCCATCATGCACTTTCATATATATATATATATATATATATATATATATATATATATATATATATATCTGAATCAAGATCCCCATAGAGATATGATGTAACCACATCCATGAGTTGCATCTCCAGTCCTTCAGAAACTACCAAGCTAACTAAGTAGCGGAACATTATAACGTCCATTACGGGAGAGTATGTCTCCTCATAGTCAATTCCAGGGCGTTGTGATAAACTTTGCGCCACAAGGCGAGCCTTGTACCTTAGGACTTCATTCTTCTTATTACGCTTTCTGACAAAAACTCATTTATGTCCTACAGGCTTTACACTTGGTGGGGTTAGTACTACCGGACCAAATACTTGTCTCTTTATCAGAGAATCTACCTGGATTGCTTCTTTCCATTGAGGCCAATCTGCTCTTTGTTGACATTCTGCAACAGAGCGTGGTACGATATCATCGTGCTCTATGATTTCTTGAGCAACAGTGTATGCAAATACATCATCAATGTACATGGAAGATCTTTCCATCAACTTGTATGCATTCTCATTATCCATTGAGATTTCTTTGTTCTCTGGAATCATTTCAAATATCGCAGCGTCCTCTAGTATTGATTCATGGACATAACTATAGTAACAGCGTCCTCTAGTATTGATTTCGGCCGGCCGACAGGCTCTGATACAATTTGTAACAGCCTAGTCCACACACTTGAGATATTGTCCGCTTTGGGCCCACTGACCGGCACAGATTTGTTTATGGGAACTCACAAGCCACTTCCCAGTAGGTCACCCATCCTGGGATTGCTCTAGGTTCAGCAAGCTTAACTTCGGAATTCTCATCCTCTCCGAAGCCATTGAGCTCCCAAAACGCGTCTCTCTATATTGTGTGACTAACCCTGTACATATAAGCACAACATCCACTCTTCACCGGGCGATGTGGGATGCGTGACCTACCTACCTGCTAGCTTCTCTAGCCAGGTCAGGTCAAGTCATCACACTTTGCATTGTGTCAAATTTTTGTCCCATTTTATTTTTTCCCCAGAAAGAAGGGATGTCCATGTGAGTTCTTTAAAACACGAATCATCATGTCGTGACCAGGGTGTCCTAGTCGGTCATGCCAAAGCCTGTATAAGTCAGTATCCCAAATTTCTTTGTTGGTGACAGCATAGGATTCAATAATCCGGATGGTAGTAAGATATAATCCATTATCTTGACGTATTAGTTTTTCTAAAATGTGTTTCCTTCCACTTTCATAATAAGTAATATACAAATATTCAATTTCATTCTCACTGTAAGTTTGCAAATGATAATTGTTGACACGAATATATTTGAAACTTAACAAGGTTCGATTGCCTCTAGGTGCATATAGAGCGTTTGCGACTTTTATCATTGTGCCGTTAGGCATAAAAAATTGGGCATTTTCTCGCCCCTTTATTACTTGTGATGATCCCTCTAACATAGTCACAGATGTATTATAAGGAATTAATTCAACAAATAATTGTCGATTCCTTAAGATAGTGTGAGTAGTCCTACTATCTGCTAAGCACTCTATTTCTCCTCGATACATTCCTACAATTAAATTGGATGGGATTATTAAATAAATTCGAAAAATATATCTCATATTCTTTAGAGTATTTCGATTGAGGTAGAATGATATGCTTGTCATTCTAATATTATTTTTCTTTTATTTGCTAGATGTATTGCTTTACATCGTAATAGTGTTATTCTCGAACCATTTATATATAGTAAATAAAATCGAATAAAATTCAACACTTTAGAATAAAATCAGAAATTTATTAATAAGCCAACAATAATCAAAGTTTTGGACATCAAAATCCAATTCAACAAACCATTATTCAAATAAACTTTAAGACCAAAACAATAGTCTAATCAAAATAAGGCATGCCGCTTTCATAGCATTCTTGAAAAAATAAATAAATTAATAAAGCAGATCAACCAAAGTCTGGAACATCCATAGACTGAGTAGGGTTCATGTTGCATTGAAGTCTGCAATTGTGAGGTTGACATCAGTGTCATCGTCTCCGTCTTCCATATAGTGAGCCTCTTGTTCTCTAGACTCCCTATACATACCTCTTGTAATTGGTTGCTACTTTGTTGCTTGCCTGACAGTTCTTATACCAATGCTCAGTAGCTCCACACATATAGCAAGGTTCATTTCCAACTCTCTCCCTTTTGATTGGAGGGTTCTTGGGTGCTTTTTGCACCTTTGCCCTAGCGCCACCTTCTCTACCACCTTCTCTGCGCCATACATTAGGAGGGCCTCCACGGCCCATAGGTGCCTTAACACGTGGTGCATTGTGCCCACGTGGGTAGGGCTCAACACGTCCAACCTCCTTTTCTTTGGGGTTCTTTCCACCTTTTATCTTGCCATAGTTAACCTCAGGAATTTTCTTTATCCCAACGAGTCTGACATTATTGTTCATAAGAAGTTGATCATGTTGCTCAGCCACTTGCAGCATGTTGATCAATTTGTTGAAGGTTGTGATATTTTTCTTGTCATATTCCAGCCTATACTGGTTCGCTAGTATAAGTGCTGAAGTAGGAAAAGTGGAAAGAGTTTTCTGGATCATATCATCTTCTGTGAGTTCATTTCCACAGAAATTGAGATGTGTTTTAAGGCGCAGCATGTCCTTGTTGAATTCATTAACCCTTTTGTAGTCAAGTAAGCGGATTTCATTCCACTGAGCGGTCAGTTTTGAGAGTAAAGTGTCATGAATGTTCCCAAAACGTCCCTTTAGGGCATCCCACAGTTATTTGGGTGTTTTCAACTGAAGGTACTCCCAGCGTAAGCTTGAGTCAATATGTCACCTCAGAAACATTAAGGCATTTGTTTTGACTTTCGCAGACGGTTCTTCGTCCTTAGGGTCAGTGGAGGTTTGATAGTGAAAGTATAATCCTTTCCAATAAAGGCAGTTTCCACATCCGAAACCCAATGGTGGTACTCAATTCCTTTGGAGTTTAGTATTTCAAATTTGAGTCGAGTTGGATCAGCCATCTACATAAACAAGAGTGAATGATATATTAATTATGTAGTCGTAAGACATCCACAATAATTAATTTCCAAGAATGTGAATTAGATTTTGAGACCATAATTCATAGTGGTCACACATATTTTTCGATGCTTTATGAAAATACTTTATCACATGGTAAATTTGTACTGATTTTATAACACACATGACGTTTCTTTATCATGGCATTACACTAAATATAAAATATGTGAAATAGAATAATCATTCAATATTAACAAAATATAGATAGCATGATTGATAATTAATTAAAAAAAAAATATAGCACACAACATTCGCATATAAAAACGATGTCACATTAATTTCAAAATAACATCTAAATGACAAATATTGCCTACATAAAATTTGATGCTTAAAAAACAAAAATATATGCATTTACGTAGGCAGTAAAATTAACAAGTAAAGTCAAGGAATCAAATAGATAATCATATTTCACATTTTACAATTAATTTCATTAAACAGTATCAGTGAAACAGGAAAAATTATTTACACTACGGTAGGTTTCGAAAACTAACCTTAATTTATTAGAAATGGTAAATATTCGTTTCCTATTCACGGGTCGGATCTAGCAAATCCGGGTTGAACAAGGCGGGTCGGGCAGAGCGTCCGGATCAAGCGAAAACAGCAGCCGATCGGGGTTGCCCTGCGACCAAATGGCTCCGGCTTCGACGGATTCGGAAAGACCTACACTGGACGACGGTGAGACCAGAGGTTGCTGGGTCGGGTCGTTGGCCTCAGGTCAAGAGCTCCGGAGGAAGGTGGCGAAGGGGCAAGGGTAGTCGAGCCGGAGTCGTCGAATTTGGTGGCGAGGCGGCGAACCGGGTCGACCCAGAAGACGGCGTAGGGGCTTCGGATTTGGTGCTTGGCGGATACGATCGTGAGGTCGAGGTCGAGATCAGGAGGCTTCAGATCAAGGTTGGAACCGACAACGGTGTTGGCGTCGTCGGGGGGAGCGCGAAGCTGGCGTCGTCAGCGCGGGGTCCAGGAAGCTTGCCGGAGTATGCGCCGGGAAGGCCTAGCGGGGCTGCTGTTAGCGAGGCTAGCGGCGGCGGTAGGGAAAGAAAAAAAAACTCGGGTTTTTTTATTTATTTTATTTATTATTTTTTTCTGTTTCTTTTTTTCTTGGCTGAAAACTCAGTGAATAAAGCTACGTGTCTCATAACGTATAATAGTCAAATGGAATCAGTCTGCCTATTTCATTAGAGAATCTTTTTATATAGGGTGATGATTACAATGGCAATAACAATTATAATTATGATAATAATTACTGATTGAAACATAATATCTAATTGATCATTAATTTCCTAATTCATCATCGTCATTAGTTTGACAAAAGCACACTAATGATATTTTTCTTTTACAAAACTGAAGTGGTTTTTTTTTTTTGTTTAATTTGAAACTTCTAAGGTAAGTCACATAAACTACACAACGAACACTAAAAACACAAGAGTGTTGGTACATACACCAAAATATCTTATAAAAAACTAATACCTAATGACGTGACATCCTACTTGGCATTTACCACTAGGGCTGGGTGCGGGCAGAGCCGAGCCCAAATTTTGTGAAACCCGGCCCAAAGCCCGACACAGTCGGGCCGAGCCGAGTCGGGCTTTTCAAAGACTGAGGACCGGTCCGAACCCGACCACAATGGGCTGAGCCGGGTTTCGGACTTTTTCGGGCCCAAAATTAGCCTGTTACAGAATTTAACTAACAGCAAG